>VDFB02018296.1:19050683-19462249 GCA_007258455.2 Sequoia sempervirens
TAGATATTATATTCCACCAACATGAATCACCTTCTTCTAACATTGAACAACATGATCCAGTCATGATTCTAGTCATTATTAATTGAAATGGAATAAAGTGTATTGTAATCAATGGTTTATGTCTTAATGTTTGTAGGATTGAACTGCTACATAAAATGGGTGTAGACACATCTTTCGTCAAACCTAATACTCTTTCAATTCATGGATTTGATAATTTTGGTAGGAAATCCTTAGGTACAATAACATTATCAAGTGAGGTAGGACCTATGCCTTTGTCTACATTTATCCATTTCACACCTAATTCTTTATCATCCAATCTTCTTCTTGGTAGACTATGGATTCATGCCATGGGGGTAGTCCCATCTACTCTTCACCATACAAGGAAGTTTGTATACAATAAGAAGCTCCATACGATTGAAGTAGATCCAAATATAGAAATTTTATTACAAGAAAAACTAGATATCAACCTCCTATTTCCAAATCTCTTAGTACTTTGGTTCCATATTCAAAAGTGGAATCATTATCTTCTAATGATAATAATATTATTGATTATATATCACCCACGACTATGCTCTTTGGTGATGATTGGGGTTTATTAGATTTTACACCTTCCTTCATTAGAGAGAATAAAATATCACCATCAAATCCTAAGTAGCCAAAGGTTATTTTGGTGGTGTGTACACAATCTTTTCCTTCTTATTGAATATCTAACATCAACACTACACCTTCTTCTTCTACTTCAACAATTTCTACTGTTTATACCTCTACTTTTGATGACACCACTAATGATCATCCTCCATCTTCAATGGAATTGATATACATTTATGGTTGTGGTTGAGGTTTTAAGATCTTCTCTCAATTTGGGTACATAGGTAATGGTTGTGGTATAAATGAACAAGGTATTGATATCCCTATAGAGCCTAATTCATAAGATTTGATGGGTGGTCTTTGTTACTTCCCTTAAAAACTCACAAAGGTCTCTCATAGGCCCTATCTTAATATGAATAAGATATTTCAATATTAAAATCCTTCTACATCATCACTTAATCTAATTCATCCTAAAATGATGGAAATAGGTCCTATTTCTAGTACACCTTTGTTTGATATCTTCTCAACTAATGAGTCCTTGGTTGAATTCTTGGGAGTTTATGAGAACTTTCCCCAATATCATCATGATAAAAAATTCCCTTAATTGTTTAAATGTTGAGGAATAATATGGGAAAGAAACTTTTTTATCAAATGACACCCTAGTTTCTCAATAGATGTCCCAATAATTCCCTCATCCACCAAATGTACCAGACCATAGTACTCTCCTTGTAGGAGATACAATCAATGTCTTGGTGGACTTGGCTAACTCTGAGAAGGTTTTCCCAATTGGAAAGTACCTTGAATATAATAAACAACACAAAAATTCTACTCTCTTACATGATTTTCTTGATCTCTTTGTTTGGTCATACTCAGATATGTCTGGTATTGATCAAAAGGTGGTGACACATAATATCATCTTGTATTTTGATGCTAATCCCATAAGAAAAAATATAGAAAATGAATCCCAAGGTGGCATTTTTAGTTAAGGCTAAGATTAAGGAGCTTCTACAACTTGTCTTTATTCTCCCTATTGACTATTCCCCTTGGTTATCAAATATAAATGTTGTAGCTAAACCTGACAACTGTATTAAAAATATGCACTAATATTTGGGATCTTAACAAAGATTCATTAAAATATGTTTTTTCTCTTCCTACAATTGACATGATCATTAAACTTACTACTAGCCATGATTTATTATCCTTTACGAATGGTTTTTATGGATATAAAATTTTCATCAACCCTCAAGATTAATATGAAACAACTTTGGTTACACCTTAGGGAACATTTTTTTGGGTGGTCATGCCTTTTGGACTAAAGAACATTGGTGTGATGTACCAAGGTTCTATGACACTCATCTTTCATGAATTTATTCACATCTTGGAGGACTATGTTGATGACATCTTGGCCAAGTTTGTCTTTCATTAGGATCATGTCAAAATCCTCCATTAAAATTTTAAACAAATTTTTAAATATAACATGCACTCAAATCCCTATAAATGTGTTTTTGGAGTTTATAGTGGCAAGTTATTGGGTTCATTGTTTCACATCATTGCATTGAGGTGGAAGCAAATAAAATTGATGCTATAATCAATATGCCACCTTTGAAGAACATTTTTCAACTTCATAGTTTACAAGGAAATATTTAAGCTATTCACTAGTTTATCTCATTATTAGTAGATCAAAATTTCCCTTTTAATCTCTTAAGAAGGATTCTCATTTCATTTGGAATGAGGATTGCCAAAACTATTTTGATGATCCGAAATGATATTTGGCTAACCCTCCTATCTTACAACTAGTCATCTTGGGACATTATTTTCATCTTTACACTTCTTCATCCAATGCTTTTTCAACATTATTGGAAAAAAACATGATGATGATGGTAAAGAGAGTGTTGTATGCTATATTAGTCACACTTTACTTGATTATGACGTCTCGTACACTATAATTGAGAAACAATGTCTATCTCTTGTGTTTGTAATGATAACTTGAGATGTTATCTTCTAAACACTGAAACTCATGTCATTGTATAATTTGATCCATTGAAACATCTATTTTCAAAAATTTATCTTTTAGGACATCTTTCTAAATGGATAATGTTGTTAACAGAGTTTGATCTTAAATTTGTCTACAAAAATAATTAAGGTCAACCATTAACTGAACACTTAGTCAACTCTTCTTCACCACAAGCTCTCCCAAACTGAGAATAATTCTTTGATGATCACATTCTCCTATTGATATTGATTAAAGACGGGATTTATTCTTTGATGGTTCTAAGTGTCAATTTTCCTCTAATTCTAGTGTTATATTAATACCCCCTTTAGGAAAGCCTATTCCCTTATCTTACTACCTCAAATTTTATATACTAATAACATTGCAAAGTACAAAGATCTTTGTTGGCACTATTATTTTCATTGATGTCAAAATAAGATCAAAGTGTTATTAGATGGGGAGTTATTGATTAATGTTAAAAGGGTTTCATAAGGATATCAAAAAGGGAGACTGATTAGCATTATGATTTCAAGGAAGCAAGTGTTTAGGAGTTGTAGAATTTTTTGGCTTCAACCCTTGAGATTACTTTATGTCACTTACTAGAGAAGAAAAGAGTTAAAGTGTTTGAGCTAAGTCTAACTGGGCTTTAGACTTCGAGATTGAGGCTTACCTCATACGATAGAGTATTAGGCTTTGTACTTCAATCATACCTTTTACTTAATGCCTTGAAGGAATGAAGAAGAAATGAGTTAAATCTGAAAAGGAATTGGGAATTAGGGTTAAGGCTTATGCCTTACCTTGTTGGGTGTTGGATGTTGGCATTAAGGTTTATGCCTTAACACAAAGTGAAGTATGAAGTATGAAGTAAAAAAGAAACCTGAACCTCAACACCTAAAAAGGTTTGGTGTTCGTAGCATGGAGATAAGGCTTGTGCCTTGTCGTGATGTTAAGGAAGGAGAATGATGGAAGCTTGAAGGCTGACACTTGAAAGGGTTAAAGCTTGTGAAGGAAGTGTTGGGCATCGTAGTTCAGTAGGAGGGCTTATGCCTTAATACAAAGGATGATAGATGATATGTTGGAAGAGTGAACCCTAGCATTCAACATCTCAAGGAATTTTTAGGTTTTTGCACTTTGATGTTTTGGAGGTTACTGCACATGATGGTTTGCAATGGAGTGAAGGAAGGTAGAAGGTAATGAGTAAGGTTGATGGAAAAACTCAAAAAAGTGTAAAGAGATTATAACTTAGGTGTTTAGTCTTGCTTCTTAATCTATTCAATGCACTTCAAGCATGAGGTAAGGTGGATACCCAATAGTTGACCCCCAATGGAAAGGAAAATCAAGGTCAGTGAAAGTGAAAAAGTAATTTTGCCATTACATGGAAGGTATGTGTTGACTAGCATTAAACAACATGGAAACACGAGGTAGTGACAAATGGAGATTATTATTTGGACTAGGTAGCTCAAGGAATTTAAATGTTAACAATGTAATCATGGAATGAAGGAAGAGATCAATGAGAAAATTTTAAAGATGAGATTTTATTAGTAGCTAGGCGAATGAATATGTGGCACAAAATATGAAATTGATTGGTATAACTGCTACAACTAAATCCTTGTAGGGGATTGGAAAAAATGGATGAAACCATTAATGCACAAATGGATATGAAGTATGGAATAGGTCAAGCATGCATGTATTTTCATTAAATGCAAAGCAAACCCTAGGTTTGATTTATGCAAAAAATATCAAATGCATTGAATCAAGTCGGTGGTGTGTGGCTCAAGGCAAGGTTGTCTTTTTAGTGAAGGTATGAGAAAGAGTTCAAATACCTAAGAGAATTTGTGTAGTTGGTTGACTAAGTGAATGTAGTGAGAAGGAAACCTAGACTATAACATATAAAATATCATCTAGGATATGTATTGAGTTGCAGATGTGTGTGGAAAATGGAGAGAGGACGAAGAGAAGAGCAGAGATATGAATTGTTGAGTGAGCGCAAAAGAGAGTGAATTCTTGTAGAGAGGAAAAGAAAACAATGAGCAGTTGTAGAAAAGGTTTGAAACATTGAACTGAATTTAGTTTGAATCATTTGTAATATGGAGTTGTAGATCCATATTTTTGTTTGTAAATATGATTGGTTGGTGCCATCAAATAGCTAGGTTGGTGCTCAATTAAGGAGTGGGTGCTTCCTTAGAGTCAGTGCTCTTAAAATAGGGGATTGGTGTCTCAGGATTGGTTCCCTTAAACATTATAACCTGTGATGTTCTATTGTGAGGTTGGATTAGGATAGTAGATCCTAGCAACATTTCTCACTATGGTTTTTCCCATATTGGGTTTTCTATGTATATATGGTGTTATGTGCATTTGTGTGTTTTCATGATCTCTACATGTTTATTTTTTCTTCTTCAAGAGGTGTTAAAAGTTAAATTTTATTGATGTACTGATTCATCCCCCCTCTCAATAGATATTTGTGTTCCAACACTCTTATTGTTGGCTTGTGTGTTGCATTGTCTCATAATATTCAAAATCTTTGAATTTTTTGGTGATTCACAATTGATTATAAGAAAAATCACTTGATCTTAATAAATCAAAGTGATGTAGGAGCAGCCTAGGTTGCAAGCAATCTTGCATCAACCAAAAATATTTGCATTCATGTTTTCTTGCATTTCAGTAGTTAACTATCAGGACCCAGTCTTAGTATTTCATAACACATTATACTGCATTGTAACATTAGAGCTCACAGAGTAGGATATATGATCTTCATTGCAACATATACATCATATCCAGAATTCAAGTGTTTTGGAGATCCTTTTATGAAGATATCACTAACAGAATATTAGTTGTAATTGGACAGAGTGCATTCATCAACCAATCTTGGCTTTTCAATTGTGCAGACCTATCCCATGACTTGTGGAGCTCAGGAAACCATTTCATAAGGATGTACATTCATTGAGGATCCTTCATTCCATTCCACATCATGTTTATCTATGGATCAAAGGAGAATCATATGTTTTGGCTGACCTTCACATGCTTCATCAACTTTTGGCTTTTGGGACCTCTTGAGGCTAACATGGACCTTTTTTGGAGCTGGGAATTGATATATGTATATATATGTATATATATGTGTGTGTGTATATATATATATATAAGCATTGTGTAGTTGCATTAGGCTGAAGGTGATAGAGTGATAGAGAAGTAGGAAAATATAGGAGATAAGGGATTCATCTCGCATGTATTTTTGGGGCTTAACTCCACATCATTCTATAAATTGTAAGCCAGAAGGCAGGGCATATTACCAGTGAATAATTGATCATTGTCTATACCCCCATGTGGGATTGTTATTCCAATTCTTTGTGTTTTTGTTGTGTTTACTCTTTCTGCAAGAATGGATAGTCCCATTCCTAGACCCTCCATCCTTGACTATACCAAGTGGTATCAGAGCAAGTTGAAAACCTTGGGAGAGGAGAGAGAAGTTAAGCAAGGCATTCTATAAGATCTTTGTGTGAATAGATTTCCAACTTGAGGCAACCTACTTGTGTTTGTCAACAAATCACTGATTGTGAGGCAGTTGCAACCCTATAGCCAATCACTGACTTGAGGTAGTTGCACCTGATCCTAGGAAGAGATGCCACTGAGGAGAATTCATACTACTAATAATGTTGCTAGAAAGATGGAAAAGATTATAGAAATGATGTGAACAATGAAAGTGAGATTGGATGTTGTTGAAGAAGACAAAAGAAAATGCTTAAACCCTAGACCTAATGATGAAAGTGATGATGATGAAGTTCAAGATACAAGCCTAACTAAAGAAACCTTAGAAGAGGAATAATCAAATTAGATGAATATGTTGAATGCTATTTCAAAAATAGGAAAATGACCTAGAATAGAGATTTTGAACTATACCGGTAACCTAAATCCTGAAGAGTTGATTGATTGGATAAATGACATTGAAGAATACTTTGAATATGAAAAAATTAAAGACCCAAAGGGAGTAAAATTTTCAAAGACTAAATTGAAAGGACATGCTACAATATGGTGGAAGGAAGTTCAATTGGAGAGAAATAGAAAAGGTAAAGAAAATATTGTGAAATGGGATAGAATGGTGAAAAAATTGAAGAACTAGTTTATACCTATGGAATATGAGTTGGAGCTACTAAAGAGATTGAAAAACCTAAGATAGAAGGAAAATATCATGAAAGAATACACTAAGGAATTTCATAAGATCATCATCAGGATTAGACATAGTGAAGCAAGTAAGGAGAAAGTGGCAAGATATATCAATGGGTTAAGGATGAATATTTAGGAAGAGTTGAGTCTGGTAAGGATGAATTCAGTAGAGGAAGCATATCAGTTTGCATTAAAGGTGGAGGACAAGCTAAATAAAAGACATGAATAGATGCAGAGAGGAAGAGGAGGTAGATTTTAGAAAGGAAGGTCACATTTCATAGTAGAAAAACCATATGTGAGGAAAAATAAGGAAAAAGATTCATACCACAAGGAAGATAGGGATTCCAATTCATACCATAAAGGGAGAGATGACAAGAAAATTCTTATTGCCAAAAAAGAGGAGGTTACAATTCTTACCACAATGATGGATACCAAAGAGATGAGAAAGGATATGACAAGAGAAATTTTAGAGGAACCTATTTTAAGTGAAAAGGAGAAGGGCATAGAGCATTTGAGTGTTTCCAAGAAAGTAAGAAGATTGAAAATCATGCAAGAAATAGATATGCAGAGGAAGAACTAGTGGAATCACCAAGTTCCAGAGGAAGTCCTGAGAAGGGAGAATCATTATTCATGATGAGAGAACTATGTTGGAAGAATGAAGAAGAATGATCATCTCTACAGTTTTGTGTTGTCATTGATGTCACCATGTTGTGGTTGCAAGTTTAAGTTAGTGATTGATCTAGTATTTTGGTCTGGTATCTAAATCAGTATTCAAACTATACTCTCCAGTATTCTAGTCTGCAATCCTCCATAGTTGATAGTTATTGCTTGCGGTTTTGGGAAATGGTTTATGGTTGCTGAAGGCATGTATGTTCAAAATTTCATGTTCTCTGGTGCTTGTACAATGTATTGGAATTATTTTGTTGTTTTCTTTTTGCAATGAAGTCTATTTTTGATCAACTTCTTGGATTAGTCATGATATGGTGAATTAATTTTGTTATGTGGATGCATGTGTGACCTATCTTAGGTCTATGCTGACATGATGTAGCATATTAAGTGTTTGAATTTCTATTTGGGAAGATTTTGTGAATACTTGAAGCCGATAGGTTTGTATTTTTGGAAAGCAAGGAGATGCATCTAATTAGGTTGACCTAATTGATGCTTGTAGATAGATTGAGTATATATATAATAGTATTTCTTTGAAGAAAAATAGTGTGCGTGTGTGTGATCAATGTAGCAGTAGTGAATGTGAAAGTGAAGAAGAGAAAAAATGATGAAGTGTGTCAAGTTAGTCTATTGAGCATCACCAAAACTGCATCAAAACTTGTTAGGTGCACTATTCTCAGTTCATTTATGGTTGTGAAGCCCAATTTTGTTTTGTGAATCTTTTTGTAGGTAGTGAGCCTCCCTTGTAAGAAGTGAGCTTTTGTATTCAGTCAATGAGTCCTATTCAGGGCAGTGAGCCCTTGGCAGTAAGCCTTATATATTCAGTTTTGGAACTACTTTATATTGTGAGTTAATCTTCATCGTGGTTTTTCCCTCATTGGGGTTTCCATGTAAAAATATAGCATTCATTGTGTTGATCTTACTTTCTATTATCTGCATTTCAAGTTTATACTTAATAACAAAATAGTGTGGTTGTGGGATTGATAAGTGTTGAAGTTTTGAATTTGAATTTTTAGTACAACTGATTCACCCCCCCTCTTAGTTGTCCTGCAACTTTTAACAATTGGTATCAGAGCTTTGTTTCCTTGGTATAGAGATTAACCACTTAAGGTAAATCCTAAAGGTTGATCAAATGGATGATAAAGAAGAACTCCAGATTGCACTTGAGGATCTTGAAAAAGTTGAAAATGAAAATAGAGATTTGAAAGAGAATCTTGATGAAGCAAATGAATGTGTCTAGAAGCTAAAAGAAAAATTAAATAAATTCAAGGAGAGACACAAAGAAGTGAGTGAGCAACTGAAACAAGAGATAATTGGATTGAAAGTGATTGTAGAAGAAATGAAGAGAATTGAAGAATTTTCGAATACAATGGTACAAAATAAATTTGATGAATGTTCTAAAATTGAACAAGAGGTAGTGAACTTGAGAGTTGAGCTAGAGAAGGAAAAAATTTGTGAGAATAATTTCAAGTCTAGCTCCGATAAGCTTGGAGAACTACTTGCTAGAAAAAAATCAAGTAAAGACAAAGCTGGCTTGGGAAATGATGCAAGAGAAAGTTATAAGGAAAATCAAATGACTCAGGACAAAGGAAAGCAAAAAAGAAAGTTTACAAGGAGACAACCTGTGAGATAGCCTAATGCACAAAGGTATCACTCTTTCAATGGTATTTGTTTTTCCTTTAATAAATATGGTCACAAGGCAACATAATGTAGGAGTAGGATGAATTAGTTTCCTAGTTCTTTCTTTGGAAAATGTTTTGGATGTAAGAAGGTTGGACATAAATCCACTGAATGCAGATCTCAGGTGAGAATGATCAATCAGGTGATGATGAACATGTTTAATGGAGGTAGAATGAATCAATCCTTTAATGGCTACTGCTATACCTGTAACAAATTTGGACACAAAGAAAATAAATGTAGATCAAAAAGTAATGGAGGTCAAACTAATTAGATAAATTTTGTCTACTATAATTGTAATAAACCAGGACATATCTCAAAGGTTTGCAGAAGTAAGAAGGGAAAGCAATCTTCTTTGACGTAGAAGAATGACCTGGTAAAGAAGATTGACAAAGAAGAGATGAAGTAAGAGATGCATAAGATATGGAAGAAGAAAGAAGAAGAACCTAAACTAGTGATGTGTCTATTCCCTCATCTGGTACGGATAATTCCTCTAGGAATTAGACCTAGCATGGTCTTAGGGGGGGCATTATCAAAAAATTATAAAACCCCCTAGATGAATGGAATGTCAAAGGCTAGCACGAGGATGAAATGTGAAGAATAAATAATCAAAGGTTTTGGAAAAGGAACTAGAAGAAAATGTGTTGACATGATAATTTGTAGACCAAATTAGGGTTTTATATGTTAAGAAGAATGTTTTTAGCAGCATTTTAGGGAAAAACAATGGTGTATAAGGTGAAATTTGTAAGAATTATTGATTAGTTGAGCATTTGAAGAGTTTGAAAAGTGCCTTGGAGTTATCTTGAAGTGATCAGAAGCATTTCTGAAGAAATTTGAAGAAGTCTGTAATAACCCAAACTAATAACCCAAAATTACCACTAGTTTTTTTTTTACTACCTTATTATGTGTTCATTCACTTGCATACTCAGGTACTTCTATCCATACGGGATAGGTATCCATCCATCCGGGACAAGCATCCAGCCATACAGGTTAGGCATTTGTCCATACGGGACAAGAATTCATCTATCCATTTGGGATAGGCATCTACCCAAATGGGGTAAGCATCTATCCATAAAGGATAGGAATGTGCTCTGGCCAGAGACTTAGACTCATCGGGACCATCCAGGTCCTGAGTCACTCACTAAAGACTACACTTCCCTTAGAAGTGTACCGAGGTCGTCGTCTTAAGAGTATGTTAAAATAAATATGTAGCTTGAGTCCCGCCTCAGAATTTAGCCTATGGCCTTGGGGAGTCAAGCGAATCCATCCGAGATTCCTTCCGAGTATACAAGGAACATTTTTTTATCTTATCTTTATGTTTGATATTTATAGCCTCTTTTGACCAAGTGATTCTCTTGAAATATATTTTTAATTTATCATTATCTTAAACTTCCCTAAGCCCCATCCCTGAACGCCTAAGGTACTGGGAGCATTCTTCATTTCCTAGACTGCCTACATACCCTGCTTCTAAACGGGATCAAGGCGTAAAATACGTAGTTTTGTTTTCTAATCTATGTTTGATGTGAACTGTTTTGTGGGTACGCAACCCTTTCTAGGGATTTTCATTTTCCCCAGACAGTTCCTTTGCAATTGCTACCCACGAAGGGAAGCAATAAAATATGAGTAAATAGTCTCCTTGAATTTTACTTGTTTCCTAAACATCTAAATCCTAGTTCCTAAATAACGTCTCCCTTGAACCCATTTGAGATACAATTACCTTTAATTATCATAACAATATATTAAAACAATTCCATTGAATCTTATAACGGGGTTTACTAGGTTTGGACTAGTGAATTTTTTGTTCATTTAAAATTATCTTATTAGATTATCGATCCAAGAGAGATTACCCATCTCTTGTATTTTATTAACATGGTGCTCCTTATTTCTTCCCTTTGAAACAAGTTAAGGGTCATATTTATAGAAAAAATATATGGTAATTCTATGGTTAAGATTTAATTGTAAAAATCAATGGTCGATATTAGGGAAGCAGAAAGGAAAATTTCCATTTTGTCTCATGAGAGGATAATATTGATTTTTTTTAATTTTAAAAGGTGGATAATAGTGCACACATGTGAGAAGATAATATTGAATTTTAAATTTTAAAGATGGATAAAGGTGCAAACATGTTTCCCTTTTTATGGGTAGTTTACTCATGAAGTTACTAAAATAAAAGTAGTTAACTGACAAAAGAAAGATTTAAATTCTAAAATGAGATTAAAAATCAAGGTGTTGACTAGAGAGAAGAATAGAAGTTAAAATAGAAAAGTATGGCAAATTTTTAAATAAAAATTAAATTCATTTATTCTTTTATGAAAATATTGTTATTTTCATAATTAAATTTTAGCATCATAAATTTTCTATTTATTTTAAAGTACCTAATTTTAATATTTTAATTTATTGATTTTTAATTAATTAATTTATTTCTATGTTTTAATTCCATAATAAAATAAAATAATGATTATTTCCAAACCAACTTAATTTGATAATAAGGGGTTTCATTTTCAAATGTATTAAGAAGAGGGTTGTGACAAAGTCGTTATGAATATTTAGGAATTATCATTCAGTCTGTGAAGGAATAGAAGAAGTCTTATATGAAAATTAATGAATTCAAAGAAGTTAAGCATGAAAATGGATAGAGGATCGAGTAACAACATTCCACTGAAGATAAAAGGAGTAGAATTGGAAGAATTTGATCATAGAAAAATGAAGGAAATTGAACTAGGGATGAACAAAAAACAAATTACAGAGCATAAAAATCCTAGGTATGGATTTATGGGGAGAATTTCCATGGTTTGATGATAAAGAGTTTTTTTTTTCTTGTTGAATTATTTCAAGAATGACAAAATTGTGTTGGAAAAACCCTACCTAATCACGAAGGAAGCGATCGAAGCGATTACTATCTTATGCAACTTTGGAGATCTTCCTCAAAAGAAAACTATGAAATACAAAGATGTGGAAGAACTTACTGGCATTAAGCACTCTTGATAAACACTCTTGAGGATTTAGTTGTAAGGTATGTCACATATGGAATTTCCTATAAAATCTATTTCAGAAATTGTGAAGGCTTGATATCGACTATTGTTGTTTATATTGCACATATGATGGTTAAGGAAAACATGCAGTTTGATTTGTGTAGCCTATTACTTGAAAAATTGGCTAAGAATTCCCAAATCTCGGTGGTCGAGGATTATCCCTTCTAGTTTGGATCTTTTCTTGTATTCTTGGTCTTTTACTTTTTGAGCTACCTATTGAGAAGAGAAAATGTTGTGTGGAATCTAGTATTCCTATTGGGAAACAATTCTACAAATACCCAAAATCATTGGCAAATAATGTAAGTGTGTGAAAATCATATTTCACATCCTTAAGAACAAATCTATGCTTTGATATGTCAACATTGAGTCAATTTGAAGTAGGTTCATCCTTTGGTAAGAGAAAATTGGAACCTATCATTAGTGATTCCCCTTCGAAATTGAAGAAAAGAAAATCTATAATTGAGGACATCATTGAGAAGGACAAAGAATCTTTGCTTGGATCTAAATCTTCTGATCCAGATGACATCTAGTCTATGTTGGTTAAAGGAAAGATGAAGGAGATTGGTGAGATATGGAATGCAACCTCTCTAGTTGATGGACATTAAATTTTCATTCCTGGATGGAAACCTAGAAGAGGAAGTATATATTGAACAACCAAAAGGTTTTCGTCTGTCAGAGAATGATGGTTATGTTTGAAAATTGAGAAAATCATTGTATGGTCTAAAGCAAGCTCCTAGGGAATGGTATTTGAGGTTGGATCAATACCTACAACAACAGGGATTCAAGAAGGGTTGTGCTAATAACAATTTATATCTTAAATCTAAAGGTGAGCATATGGTCATTGTTGTAGTATATGTAGATGATATTATATTTGGTGGTAGCAATGATGTAATGTGCAAAATATTTGCTACACACATGCAAGATGAGTTTGAAATTTCCATGCTAGGAGAACTCAAATTATTTCTTGGTTTGCAAATTGTAAAAATTGATAAAGGTATATTCATATCACAAACCAAGTATGCAAAACAAATGCTTAAGAAGTTTGGCATGGAGGATAGTAGACTGGTTAGTACTCCCATGATTATAGGCTACAAGTTAAGCAAATCAAATGAATCACCTGATGCAAATTATACTTAATATAGATCAATGATTGGAAGTCTACTATGTCTAATTATATCTAGGCCTGATATAATGCAAGCCATTTGCATGGTTGCAAGGTTTCAAGCTACACCAAAGGAATCCCATGTCAATATTGTGAAAAGGATCTTCAAGTACATTAAGAGTATTGTTGACTATGGCTTATAGTGCCCCAAAGGAAAGGATTTTACTTTAACAACTTATACAGATGCCGACTAGGTAGGAAGTGTGGATGAAATAAAGAGTACGAGTGGTGGTGATTTGTTCTTAGGAAATAGTTTGGTTTCTTTGATAAGTAAAAATCAAGAGTCAGTCACTCTTTCTACATCAAAAGCATAATATGTTGCAACAACTACTTGTTGTACTCAAGTCTTATGGATGAAGCAGACTCTAAAGGACATAAAAATGGAGTATAGTGAACCTATCTCTATTCTTTTTGACAATTCAAGTTCCATCAACATCTCAAAGAATCTGGTGATGCATTCTAGAACAAAACATATATCAATCAAATATCACTTTATCAGAGAAAAGGTTTCCTAGAAAAGGAAGTAAGTATGGAGTATGTTCCTATAAAGGAACAAGTAGCTAATATATTTACAAAGCCTCTTCCCACAAAGTAGTTTGAATACCTGAGGAAGAAGCTAGGAGTAGTCTCTCCCACAACATCATATCACTAAACATTAGTGATAAGGTATAAATCCAAGGGGAGCTTCATTTTTTATCTCTTTAACCTTGGTCAAGGATAGTGTGATCAAGTCAGGTAACTCTTGTTTTCCAATTTTCTAATGATTTGATGGTTGCAAAGTTTTGAATCTCCTCTTTATCTTTGCATTGTTTTTCAAAGAGCATATTCTAAGGGTGAGTGATCCCTTTTTCCATTGATGTCAAAGGGAGAGAAAAGTAGAGAAAATTCTGAAATCATAGGAGCATGTTGATTAAAGAAGTGTTATATGTCATAGGGGGAGTTGCTGTGTTGATGTATGAATAATCAAATTGGTATAGAGCTTTAGTGTTACATATTGTATGAGCATTTAGAGTTTTTCCATCAATGACAAAGGGGGAGATTGTTGGAAAAATGTTGTCATTGATGTCAAAAGTGCAAAATGGGTAGTTTCAATCATGCAAATGCAAATGAAATATTCATCTTGAAGTTATAGGTGGATCTGAGATGAAATGCATGGTTGTAGAAAGTTGCTCAAATACATGTTTGTTGATAGTAATATTTCTTAAGTGGCGTAATAAGCATTTATCCTTTCATCAGCAAGATAATGACTTGTCGAAGTGAGTTTCTTCTGTATATCTTTGAAATAGTGATGTAGAAGGAGAGTTAAGTTACATCAGTGTGACATGATCCTTTTAGTGGGACTTATCTTGGAGTTCCTTCATCATTGACTTGGTGGAGACGTATGTCCCTTCATATAACTCTAGATTAGGTGTTACTTGAGGTTCTAAGCCCAAAACCTCTGGAAGATAGATAGGAGTTTTGATCCCCACATTGGTATACATGGCCAAGTTAGGCCCTTCCATCAATACAACCCCCATGCATGAGGCAACTCTGGCCTTCAAAATAAATAGAATCACTCTCAGTTTCAATGCTATTCCTTCTAATTTTGGTAGTGGTAACTCTAGGGGTCATACTAGATCTAGTGGTGTAAATATTGGTGGAATGGGGATAATGGAAATGGTGGCTTTGGTGGCTCCAACAGTGGTTGTAGTGGCAGTTACACTGGTCTTTTCTCATTGTACGACCCTATTCTAAATTATCTACTACAAAATATGGGCTAGATGCAGAATCAACTAGCAAAATATCCTAGGCCATCTCCCAACCGATTTTCCAACCTTTCTTTCATCATAGTCCTTTATTTATAGTAATTCCAAGCACTCCTATCCCCTAGGGGATGGAGATTCCAAAGTTTGAGAAGTATGGTGGTAAGGGATATTCACAAACACATGTGTCCACATTTAATGCCATGTGTAAAAAATTATTTCATAATGATTCCTTAATGGCTAAATTGTTCCCAATATCTCTCAAGGATACAACCCTAGAATGGTATTGTTCCTTGCTTGACAATTACATATTTTCATTTGATTAAGCTTGTGAATCAATTTCTTTATAAATTCTAGGTGAACATTGGGCCAAAGATGGAATTTTTGAACCTTGTATGATATAATTAGGGATAGAATGAGAAGATAACTAATTTCATTTCTTGGTATCAAGTGTTATTTTCACAAATACCTTATCCTTTGTCTGACTTAGATGTGTAGAAAGTCTTCATTGGCAAACTGCAGAGGTCTAGGTAGGAGAAGTTTTCCTTGATGAAGTACCCTTCTTTTGCACATCTTTGTATTGCATTGTGGGAATACCAGAAGATGATTCCCCAATTTAGGGGATCTCCCTCATATCCCCATCATGAGGGTAGGTCCTTATTTTCTATCTTTGGTAAAGGTAAATTTTTTGCTAACGTAGTTATTGCATCTAGTGAAGAATTTATTGAAAGAAAAAGTGATAACATTTCCATATCATCTATCCCTTATTGAACCTTACCTCAATTGGTAAGAAGAAAACACAATCTACTAGTACCATCGGATTCCTAGACATGATATGAAAAGATGCATGTGCCTGCATCATGAGATACAGTATTACATTGATGATGGTAATATTTGCCTCAATGGGAGAAAGCAAAATGTAAACAAGTCTATGGAAAAGGCTAACAGTGAGCTACAAATATACATAGATCCTTTTCCATCCCACTTTGCTAACCTAATTTTCAAGCTTCTTGGTTTTGCTTCCCTCGAGTTCTCAAAGTATGTAAATATGGTTTCATTTATTCCTATTCCTCCCATGCAACCTACGACTGAATCACCAACTATAACATTCACCTTGTAGGACTTTCCTATGAACATGAACAAGCATCCTTCTCCTTTGTACATTCATGCTTGTATCAATGGCAACATTGTGACTGGTGTTCTAGTTGACCTTGTGAGTCGTGTGAATGTAGTAATGAAGGAGAATATCCTATTAAATTTTCTACATAGGGAGGAATATGAAAAGTAAAAAGCCACAATATGTACACATGATAGAATCTCATTCCCTCCAATTAGTTCTATCACCCTCTCAGTCCCGGTAGAACCTAGGACTGTAAATGATCCCTATGATATCATCCAAGAGTCAAACTTGTTTAGAGTGAAACTAGGCATCCCATGGCTAGTTTCCATGAATGTATTTTCTTCAATAGTTCATAAGTGTTTGAAGTTTTCTCATGAGGGCTCTATGTACATTGTGTATGACACTGGATATAAACCTCTAGTATCATGTGGTGCCTACCTTTTAGATCACTTTTGGCCTACCCCTATTGGTTTGCTTCCTCCAAGGAAAAACTTGTTGTATCACACCTATGTTAAATACAAGAATGGGGGCATAGCACAAAAGGTGACCTACCTTGTCTCCCCTTATGCTATTTTAGTTAAAGGTTGTATGATCATGCAAATGTAATTGTGGATTTAATTTAAGTTTATGGTACTATGATTCAAGGTATCAAATCAATAAATGACAATAAAACCCAAAGTAATTACAAAGTGCAAGGGAAGCAAAATGTAAAAGAACAAGTATACCTGATAATTGTTGAGGCTTCCATGACTTATCTTCATAACACTTTCTTGCTTGTTGGTTTGTGTGTTGCCCTCAAATTGGATGTGCGAACAACCTACAAATAAACATCTATGCCCTACACCAAGCTTTGAAGGATTTCATGCCCAAATGCCTATGCTTATGATCATCCTGAATGTCTAAAATCATCAATGCCCAATGAAATTAATTATTTTCTAAACTCCAAAGGTCCTAAGAACTCTACAAGCAATCAAATTCTAAGCATCATTCATCCATCCATCCCTTATGAGAGAGCTTGTCATTTTATAGAAGACCCAAATTTGAATGAATGGTTCAGATTGAATTTTGTCAAAGACCTAAAATGAAGGGCCAAGATTAAATCTGACCATCCCTAATTAGGGTTAGGGAAAGATCCTTAAATGAAGGGTCAAGATGTCATTTGAGAAGAATCAGATCAATGGTGGAGAAAATATGTGAGATAATTAAATTTAAAAAATGAAGATTTTTAAAATTAATAAAGGTGACTCACCTTGTGAGATTTAAAAAATCACAAAGGTGGAAGGTGGAGAATCCACTTATGAATTACATAATGTTCTAATTCATAAGTGGGGGGATTAATAAATAATTATCTTAATTATTTATTTTGGTGGAAATGAAAGTGGGATTAGTAAATAGTTAGTGGGAATAAATAAACAAGTTAGTGGAAATAATTCACATTATTAGATTCATAGTGGAAATAATGCAAATTAATAAACTCAAGGTGGGATGTCCATTTATGAATTAAATAATGATTTAATTCATAAATGGGATAAACAAATAAGTTTATCCAAAATGTGGATTTAAAAATCATAAATAATCCTTTTTTAGATTATTTGACCAAAATGGACAATTAATTAAGAATGTGATGACATTTTAAATAATTTCATTTATTTAAAATGAGAGGAATATTAATTGAGACAATTAAATAATTAAACATAATTATTCAATTTAGAAAACATGGTTTAGAAATTAAATAAATCAATGAATTTATTTAATTGTGATAATTAGTGACTTATTAGCTAGATGAATGAAATTCATTTATTTAGTGGGGAGGAAGAATTAACTGGAAGACTTAAGGCAATTAACGACGTATTAAATAAATAAGATTTATTTATTTAATAATCATGAAGAATAAAAGGCCATGAATTAATTAAACAATAATGAATTATTTAATTAATAGTTAGACGTAGATTAAGGACATTATGTCAGGATGAGAGGTATAAATAGAACTCGCAGGCCTAGGACATTTTTAACTAGGGATTTAATTTAAGTTTATTGAAAAATGATTCAAGGTATCAAATCAATAAATGACAATAAAACCCAAAGTAATTACAAAGTGCAAGGGAAGCAAAATGTTAAAGAACAAATATACCTGATAATTGTTGAAGCTTCCATGACTTATCTTCATAACACCTTCTTGCTTGTTGGATTGTGTGTTGCCCTCAAATTGGATGTGCGAACAACCTGCAAATAAACATCTATGCCCTACACCAAGCTTTGAAGGATTTCATGCCCAAATGCCTATGCCTATGATCATCCTAAATGACTAAAATCATCAATACCTAATGACATTAATGCTTTCCTAAACTCCAAAGGTCCTAAGAACTCTACAAGCAATCAAATTCTAAGCATCATTCACCCATCCATCCCTTATGAGAGAGCTTGTCATTTTATAGAAGACCCAAATCTGAATGGATGGTTCAGATTGAATTTTGTCAAAGACCTAAAATGAAGGGCCAAGATTAAATCTGACCATCCCTAATTAGGGTTAGGGCAAGATCCTTAAATGAAGGGTCAAGATGTCATTTGAGAAGAATTAGATCAATGGTGGAGAAAATATGTGAGATAATTAAATTTAAAAAATGAAGATTTTTAAAATTAATAAAGAAGGTGACTCACCTTGTGAGATTTAAAAAATCACAAAGGTGGAAGGTGGAAGGTGGAGAATCCACTTATGAATTACATAATGTTCTAATTCATAAGTGGGGGGATTAATAAATAATTATCTTAATTATTTATTTTGGTGGAAATGAAAGTGGGATTAGTAAATAGTTAGTGGGAATAAATAAACAAGTTAGTGGAAATAATTCACATTATTAGATTCATAGTGGAAATAATGCAAATTAATAAACTCAAGGTGGGATGTCCATTTATGAATTAAATAATGATTTAATTCATAAATGGGATAAACAAATAAGTTTATCCAAAATGTGGATTTAAAAATCATAAATAATCCTTTTTTAGATTATTTGACCAAAATGGACAATTAATTAAGAATGTGATGACATTTTAAATAATTTCATTTATTTAAAATGAGAGGAATATTAATTGAGACAATTAATTAATTAAACATTATTATTCAATTTAGAAAACATGGTTTAGAAATTAAATAAATCAATGAATTTATTTAATTGTGATAATTAGCGACATATTAGCTAGATGAATGAAATTCATTTATTTAGTGGGGAGGAAGAATTAACCGGAAGACTTAAGGCAATTAACGACGTATTAAATAAATAAGATTTATTTATTTAATAATCATGAAGAATAAAAGGCCATGAATTAATTAAACAATAATGAATTATTTAATTAATAGTCGGACATAGATTAAGGACATTATGTCAGGATGGGAGTGGTATAAATAGAACTCACAAGCCTAGGACATTTTTAAGTGTCTACAACAAAAACAAGCTACCTCCTCCTCCTCTCAAAAGGGGAAGGGGAAGTCTACTTGCACCCAAGAGCCTTCCTCTTGTTCTACTATTTCATTTTCTTTTTCCTCCCACTCTACTATGGTGACTTTGACCTCTACTCTTATGTCTCACATGGGGAGTTTGATGGTACCCTCTTAGCGGAAGGATAAGCATCAAGTATTTGATCTCCCCATCTTACTCATGGTGTTGAGGTCCATTGTCTATAGTAAGGGGAAGGTCCCTCATGGAGCTTGCATCTTGGCCTCTGTGGCCTCCTAATACTCTTTCCCATAGGGAAATGAATGGGAAGAGGCCCATCATCAAGGCACCTAAGTCTTCTTCTCCACCTATTGCAACTTTTTCTCCTGTGCTTCATACTCCTACTCTTTTCTAGGAGGCTACCCTTCCACCAACAATAGTTGTGGAGGAAACTCCTATGGTAGAATAGGAGCCTGTTGATCCTTCTCAAACAATGAATTCTAGTTCCTGAAGTTGAAGAAATTAGCTTGTGCATGAGCATAAGCACTGAAAGAAGGATTTGGCTACTGAGCAAGATGCCTCATGGAAGGAATAAGAGGAGCCAATGGCTCCTATTTTAGCATCTCCTACTACACCTCCCTCTTTTGCTTCTTCTACTTCAATATCCATCATGTCAATCTTGCTTTTGGCTCCCCCTGTGAATGTTGATGACCCTCACCCAAAAAGGGTGTAGGTGTTCATCACTTCCTTGATGGAGCCTCCTCTTTTGATGTCCCTTCTAGACATCACTCCATTTTCTTGGCTTGTTGACATGTTGAACACCATGGTGGTATATGTTGTGGCCTTTTCCTCTTCCTTCTTTCCTTTTGCTTCCTCTATGGGGATTCCACATCCTCTAATGAAGCATAAGTTAGAGGATGACCTCACTTCCGATGGAGGTCAAAAGTAAGGATCTCCTTCAAGAGAGGGTTCTACTTTAGCTTGCACTGTCCTTGTGATGGAGGTAGCTCCATTGCTTCTTGATTTTGTCACCATCTCCCTTGACAAGGTTTATGGTCGATCTTGGGTTCCTCCTTCATCTTCCACTCAATTAAGACATGAAACTCCTATCAAGTGCATGTTTAACTTGGTAGATGATGTTCTAGCTCTATTCGTGATCTTTCCAAGATCAATGATGTTTACCTTAGAAGAGCTAAGTGAAGAAGTCTTCGATGGGATCTCTTCCTTAGCTCTTGTCATAGGAGAGTTGAAGGGTGCTCCCCTTGTTATCTCGCCCTTGTAGGATCATCTGCCCTCCCCTTATAATTATCTATATTGGGAGAACAACAGACTCCTAGTTGATGAGGAATAGGAGAGCACCTCTTCTTTATCTGTAGGTTAGATTTGTGTGTGTGTTGTACTTCCACTATGCTTATTTTTATGTGTTCTTAAAGGACCCTTGTCACTCTTGTGGGTGCTTAGATACAAGAGTGAAATTGCATTGTAAAATTCCTCTATTTGTTGCATCATTCTTCTATATGTTGTATCTTTATTTTTGACAATGGGGGACGATGCAAAGTGTTGGGAGAATTTAGGCCTCCCTTCCATGTTGACCCAATTTTTTAATTTTTATTTTTTCTTCATGTGATCTTCTTCATATTCTGATACATTTAGGGATTGATGACAATTCATATGTATCTATCTATATCTATGAGCAATTTTGACCCTAAATTATAAGATCCCCTTGTCTCTTGATTTCTTCATCTTTTCTTATCTTTCTCTCTTCTTTGCTTGCTTCTTGATGTTGTGGTGCCTATGTGTTGTCCCTTGCATGTGTGAAAACATTTCCACATCTACATATCATCATGTATTGTGGGCCATGACATCTCTGTATGTTCTTTCTTTCCTTAGGATGCCACATGCTCCTTTGATTCCCATGCACCATTCTAAGGGGGATCCTACCTATCTGATTTTCAATAAGGTATATTTGGTGGCCAATGAACCCCTTGCTGAAAATATTTACATTTTTCAAAAGTTGCATCATTCACTAAGGGTCCCCTTAGCAAGATTTTATTTTGAAATTAAATTTATAGCAAAAAGAATAAAAAATTCATCCTTCATAAAGGCCCTCATTTTTTTTAGATTCCATGATGAAAGAGAATCTTTCAAAAGGATTCCTTGATGACAAGATTGTTTGTGAAAATTTCATTTCTTTTAAAATGGTGTGTCCCTTGAGCAAATCCCTTTTTCTTTTGAAGGATTTGTAAGGGACTCCTTTGAAAGCTTCTTCTTTAATTACTTGTTCTGAGATATTACTATCTGTCTGTCTATGTGAATTTTTGTTTTCCTAACATGTTTTACCTTTGAATTAACGTGTTGCTTTGTAGGAATGAGCACCTATGAAGATATTTTTATAATCAAGTTTTCCTTGTAGGATTGAGAACCTATAAGGGCCAATCAAAATCTATGAAGCCTTTCATTTTTGGCCTCCCTTAGGATTGAGCAACTATGGCAACTCCTTTGTAGGGCCAAGCACCTATAAATAATTTTGATTCTATAGGACTAAGCACTTTTAGAACCCTTTGTAGATCTTCTATGGGACCGAGCATCTATAGAGCCTTTTATTCAACTTTCATAGGATTGATCACCTATGGCTCTTTTTTTAAAATCTCTATAGGACCAAGTACCTATGGAGCCATCTCTCTCTCTCTCTCTCTCTCTCTCTCCCCCATGCTCAATTTTTTATAGATTACAGTCTTCTTCCTTGATGGTTTAGGAATATATTTTTTAACTTCTTTCACTCTACTTTACCATGCATTTTGTTGAAACCTATGCTCGCTAAAGTGGGGGAAAAATGTAATGGGGTGAATTTCCCCCCCTTGAAAATTCCTTGTTTACACACCCTTTACCTTGGAAAATGTGATCTCGATGATGTATTTTCCACATCCACTTTCATCTTCCATCCACTTGGAAACTCATTTGTGTGTCAGTTGGGGAATTTCTGTGAGGGGCACTAGCACAATGTGTGGATGTCTATGTGACATGCTTCTATCCTAGTAGGATTATTGACTTTGGAATTCATAGAGGCATGAAAATCCCCCATTAGACATGAAGTGTAACATTCACTACTCTTTGGGTTGATGTCAAATGATTTTTTTCCTCCTTATTTCATTCAAATTGGCTATTCCTCCATTCAATCCATCTTCTTCACACTTCTTCAATATTGGACAACTACTTGATCAAACACACTCACTTTCAAATCCTTAACGTTGCCCCACCACCACCATTGTAGCTGCAAGTTGATGCTTTGTTGGCTCCTCTTCTTTGTTGTTGTGACAACATTGGCTTTGGAGAGATTTCACGCCCAAATCTTCCTCCATTTTCCATGAGAGCATGTGGTTGAGAAGGTGACATCCTTCCACTTTCACTTAATTGTGCATCATCTACTCACGTGGTAGTATATTTTTTTTTGAGTATTGCTTGACACTTCCATTTATATTTATTTCTTTAGCATCTTTCTATATCATTGCTATCTGGCTTTCTGTGGAGGTAAAAACACCAAAGTGGGGGACTGATTGAGGTATTCCTCTAAACACAACCCCAAAATTTTCTCGTCCTTATGTCTATAAGTTGTTTATCAAGTGAATCTCTTGAAGGCCTCAACTCGTGGATTTGAAGGTCCATTTCTATCACCTTTCTCTTGTCAAATTCTAGCTTAGTATTGTTAAAGTATTCTTCTTGTTATTTTGTTATTTTTGTATTTTCTATCTTTGTTGTAGCATAAAACTCTATTAATCAGGAAGTTAGCAATTTTTTTTAATGTTTGGTACTATACTTTACACTCTCTATACATACAGACACCAACACACCGCCCTATAGTTTGTGATCCGCTTTGTAGTCCTCTAGTAGTAGGCTATTTGAGTTACAATCCAAACCTAGAAAATTGGCTCTCTTGATCCCTTAAAATATTCAAGTTAGTAGAAGGAAAGTGACATACCAATTGTCCTTCTTTTTCAGCCCTTAGAACCCTAAACCTTTCCAATCCATTCATATGACTTGAGGTAGATCAAGGCAGCCAATTTTTCTAGACTCTCCCATGACTTGGAGTCCCTGAGTAGCCTATCCCCCTCCTCTACAACATGGAATGCTAGATGTCTTCCAAGAATTATATGGAAAAATTCTAGAGGTATGAGGTCACATGTAATAATTTATTGCTCATTTTTAGTTGCATACTTGAAAGTGAATTGTATAATTACATGAATTTCTTGACCATGCTGTAATGATCCTAAAGAGTATGTGCTTAGATGTGTACTTGTAGAGAGACCTAGGTGTTAGATTACATCATGCATTATTATATTCATATGATTGATTTAATGTTCAATAATCTTAGAGGAGAATAATGTTCAAACTTTATATATTTACAATTTTATAAAGGAAGAGTGCATGTAATACAATTGGATTTTAAATATTTGAAGTAAACCATCTAGAAATATCTATTGAAGCATGGATTGATAATGCAAATATGGACACCATTAAAAAAAAAGATGTTTATTAGCCGAATATCCATATATGCATACATCAATATATGTTGATACAAGTATAACACATATACAAAAAGGCCATATAGACTTACAATAATGCCATATAGTCATACAATGTCAACTATATGCAATATAAAATATATGTTCACAAATTCCATACAGGTATACAACAAAGGACCCATATAAAAAGTCATTCCCCTTTGAGTGAAGAAAATAGATCATGAGAGGCCTTTGATCTTTGGGGGGATGGAGACAAATATGAGAGTGGTCTACTTTGAACTTGAGGTTTGCTTCTCCTATTTAGTTCTCCATGGAGCTTTACCTGTTACAATAAAAAGTATATACATTAATATATAGAAATTACATTACAAAAATGAAATATTTAACAAAATAATCACTTATCACTGCAAAAAAATCTCTCTCCTCATTCGAAACATCAACATGCCCAATTTGTGGTGTTCAAAGTCCTATAGAGACCATCTAGATAGAAATTAAACTACAAATCAATAATCATTTAATTTTTCAATAATAAACAACTATAACAATGAATGTAATTTGAAATTTACTAATCTATCTCATACCACTATCAAAGGCATCGAGCTATCAATTAAAGAAGTCACACCATGCTCCATTTCCATATGATCATTGGAGGTGTCCTGCTTGCATCATCTGGAAATAAAGCAACAACATTCAATTACAAAAACTAGAATAGTGATACAGTGAACTGTTTGATTTTTTTCTTAGTGTACTTTGATAAAATGCTTTGGTAGATATGTATGGAAAATGTGGTACCATAGAAAAGGCATTGATCTATTTGAAAAAATTTCACATTTCTTTGAGGCTTTTTTTCAAATAGTTAATTGCCTTGTCTATTATATTTATTACTATTATTCTTTGATATATTTTTTCCAACCAATCCATAGCTTGTTCGAAAGCACCTGTTTTAGGATTTTAGCCATAGCAGCAAGGTAGTGAACTATTTGATAAAATGCTTTGGTAGATATTAATGAAAAATGTGGTAGCATAGACAAGGTAGTGAACTATATGAAAAAATTCCTCAAAGAAATGTGGTCTCATGGTGATGTCATGTAGGAGAAGGAATTTTTATTGTTGGTGATTAGTATGTGAAGGAACTTTTTGATTTGTCCACATAATTGCATTGCGATTTTTCATTCGTATAGGATGTTGGACTTGATGGATTTGAGGTATGTGAGGGGTTTGGGATTAAGGATGAAAAAATCAACAAGATATTTGGATGATTTAGGATTAGTGATGTTGTGGGATGACATAATTTATTTTGTGCATTGGAGCTTAATTTATTTCAGTATTTGTCATTAGAGAACATACCTATAGTTATATTTATTGGATAAGTTTTGGGATTCAAAAAAATTGGATTGAAAAGTTATCGATGAATGATTTGAATACACTACTGAATTTGACACCATTTTTTGACAACCATTCATCAGCAGTTTGACACATCTTTGTCGAAATAGTGACGCAATGGTAAAAATCTTTTTTGTCAAAAGTGCAATGAATTAAACATCAAAATAATGTCAAAGAATCATCGGTTGACTGTATCATGAAATGTTCTAGGATTTCATCGGACTATTGACAAAAACTCCATGTATCCACCGACAAATTACACTAGAAGTTCGTCGCCAGTTTGACATAATGGGCAAGCAGCAACGTCAAAACAACAATAGATGTTCATCGCCATTGCAATGAAATGGGCAAGGAGTAGCGTTGAAACAACACAAAAAGTTTGTTGAATGTGCGATGAAATAGGAAAGTAGTAGCATCGAAACAACACCAAGAGTTCATTGACTTTGCCACGAAATTAGCAAGGAGTAGCGTCAGAAGAACACCAAAAAGTTTGTCATAAGTGTGATGAAATGGGTGAGGAGTGGCTTGGTGGCTACGCCGAAAGTTCGTCACAATTGTGATGAAATCTATGGGCAGTTACGATGAAATCGTCATCGTAGATATAGCAACTTCGTTGAACCTTTCTGTTGATTCGTCAGTTGTTTTCGCCGAAATTGCGATGAATAATCAATTTTTTTTAAAGAAAAATATTTGTGGAAATGTGCCATTGTGGAGACTGACAACTGGTCATACATACAAACTGCATATTAGTTTGATGCTTCAAATGATGCATTTCTTAAATTGAAAAGTGCATTACCTTATTGAGCTTCTCCTTGTTTCAAGAATAGTTTAATATTCTCTACTTAACAGGGCCAACCACGTGATGTTCGAAGCTCATTTGGCCCCTCACCCCCCTCACATCACTCTCAATTCCCCAAACCCAATCATATAACATTAATCATTGATTCATCCATTAATAACATATAACATTCATTCATTCATCTATTAATAACATATAACATTCATTCATCCATTAATAACATATACCATTCATTTATTAACATATAACATTCATTAATTAACAAATTCACATTCATTCATTAACATATAATATTCATTCTTTTAGTTTTTACATATTATCAAAAATATGGTTATCATGATATGATTACAATCACTTTTTTTTTGGTTTTTTTTTTTAAAGCTACATAAAGCTAAAGTGGAGTATCATTTTCTAAATCAATATCTGTCCCCCCTTTAGTTGTTCTTCCCTTTTCTTGTGATCTTAATGTATGCATAGTCATCTGCTCATGATGTGGATGTCACTTCAAGGGGGGATCTGCTGCAATAAGAAAGAAATGTTAAACTGATATGTTTTATTATTATTGTTACAAGTATTTCATTAATTAAAATAACATTAGAGTGGTTCTATTTACTTGATGGGTTCACATCATGTTCCTAAACTTTTGTTATAGACTAATGCTCAACATGTTGAACACCCCCTAAATCCTGATCTGTAATTGAAACATGAAAGGTTACATTAATTAATACACCAATTGAAATTAAATATGTTTAAGAGAACATGAGGGTGGTCCTCTTTACTCAATGGGGCCACATCATGTTTCTGATCTTCTCTAGCCTGATCATGCTCAACACGTTGATCACACTCTACATTCTCTAAAGTTGAAACACGAAAGGTTACATTAATTAATACACCAATTGCAATTAAATATGTTTAAAAGAACTTTAGAGTGGTCCTATTTACTTGATGGGGCCACATCATATTCCTGATCTTCTCTAGCTTGATCATGCTCAACATGTTGATCACACTCTACATGCTCTAAAGTACCGGGATACACACCATGACCTTCATCTGCACGTTCTGCTCCACCCTCACCAAGCTGCATTCCAATATCATGTGTAGTATTATCATTGCTTGAATGTTTAAAACAAATAGGCATGTAATTACTTTATGGTGGAAATTAATATTGAATAGATTGCACAAGTATTCAATTTTAAATAAACTTTATTGAGTTTATTTACCTGCATGTCGGATGCAATGGAAGATTGTGTTTGCCTAGTCAAGACTCTTAGGCATTTAGCCATGACTCTATAGCCTTGTTGGAAGGCAATCCTCAGGTCCTCTTCTATGGGAACTCTATTGAATTCAGAGCCCTACATTTTTGCAGAAGATCATGAATTTTGCTTCTATGGTGTGATAAAACCAAAATTGTTTTAATTTATTATAATTTGGATGCAAAATTTCATTTATTGATACTTACAATTCATGCGGCTAATTTCATATAACCACCAGAGCCAAGTTTGTGTTGCCCGTGCTTTTCTAGTCTTGCCTTTGTTGCCTTCAATGTGTCAACTAGCCTATGAAAAGTTTGAAATATGTTAGATTATGTAAAAAGAAAGAGTAATCAATATATAATTACATTGTTGATAGTATCACACATAGCATACTACTTTTTAAAAAATTAATAGCATTTCCATAGCATACATGACATTGAGAGCATATAAAATACAGAGTTCAATCCATGAATTATAGAAAATAGATTTTTTTGGTTATAACAATATCAATGATTACATTGCACAAAACATACTACAACTACATAAATGTCGGATGGTGAAATGGTCTATGCTACCACATTTTCATTACATGTCTACCAAAGCATTTTATCAAATAGTTCTAACTACCTTCTTGCTATGGCTAAAAGCCTAAAATAGAGTGCTTTCAAACAAGCTATGGATGCTTGAAAAAATCTATCAAAGCATAATAGTAAGCAATAGCATAGATAAGGTAGTAGACTATTTCAAAATTCCTCAAATAAATGTGGTCTCATGGTGATGGAATGCCATGACAATCCATAGCAATTTGCTTGTCATGGCATTCGTTATGGCATTCCATCACCATGAGAACACATTTTTTTGAAGCATTTTTTCAAATAGTTCACTACCTTTTCTATGCTACCACATTTTTCATACATGTCTACCAAAGCATTTTATCAAATAGTTCAACGCCTTCATGCTATGGCTAAAATGTAAAAACCTCAAACAGGTGCTTTTGAACAAGCTATGGATGCTTGGAAAAAATCTACTAAAACATAATAGTAAGAAATAATATAGACAAGCAAGAGAATTGTTTGAAAAAATGCCTAAAAGAAATGCAGTCTCACAGTGATGGAATGCCATGAAAATCCATAGAAATTTTCTTGTGATGGCATTTTTCATGGCATTCCATCACCATGAGACTACATTTCTTTGAGACATTTTTTTCAAGTAGTTCACTGCCTTGTCTATGCTACTGCATTTTTCATACATGTCTACCAAAGCATTTTATCAAACAGTTCATTTCCTTGCTGCTATGGCTAAAAGCCTAAAATAGGTGCTTTCAAACAAGCTATGGATGCTTGGAAAAAATCTATCAAAGCATAATAGTAAGCAACAAGCCATGGTCTCATGGTTTTTTTTGCGTGAAAATTAGCTCAATTTTATTCACATTTTTTTGCATATTTTAAACAAGTTTTTTTAGCGATTTTGAAGTTTGAAACAAAAAAAAATCATTGCCCAAAAAGTCAATGATTTTTGAAAAAAATAAGGGAAAAAATCATCCATCCTGCAATTTTTTAAAAAAATCACAATTAATTAGGATTTTTTGCAGATTTATGCTTCTATATCACATACCTTCCTTGGCCTAGTGGTGTTTTTCCTTTTTTCTTTTCAATCTTCTCCTTTCCATCTGACACCAAGTCCTTCCACTCCCTCTCCGAAATCATAGGGGGACGCTCACACTTTTTGTTCTTCTCTAAATGTGACCTATATTGGTCCCTCACATATTTTAGATAGGTACCAGCTTTCTTAAGGACCTTGATTCAGTTGAATGTTTTATCACCGAACAACACAACTGAATGGTTAATAAGCTCATCTTTTAAATCTTTATTTTGGGCATTCCACCATGTACGTATGGTGGGCCCAAAGAGCTCCAATATAATATTACTTAGATGTTTATAAAAAACATCATTTCCTACAAAATGATGATGGGATCAATAGTCTAGAAAGAGAGATCAATAAGTAAATTTCAATTGGATTATATAGAATAATAATTAAAACATTTTAAAGTACTTGGGACCTTCTCTATCTTTATGGGAATGAAATCCTCGGTCACCATAAGTGTGACCGGAAATGTTCCCATACTAGTAATACAGGAAGATCCAGGAAATGCTGCTAAAACATCATGATTACTAGTGGCCTTTGCATCCCTAGGTACATGTCCTGATGCATGTTTTGGTATGTGTTCACTGCTAGAGGGTGCGTTAACAGATGCTTGCATGGTATGTGTTTCCAAAATTTCAAATGACAACATAGGCACAATGATGGGGCTAGAGAATGTGATGTATGCATAGGAAGATCAGGATGGACACTTGTACCAACCCTTACTCCTCGGGAAGCACTTGCAGTACCCTGATCATGGCCAGGAGCATCATGAGGAGGAAAATAACCCTATAAAAATAATACATATTTTAGTTCATGACATAAAAGAGTACAAAATATAAAACCATGAATGAACTTATGTTATAATTAAATACCTCATGACAACTTACTTGCAATTTTTGTAATCGCTCTCTCAATACTTTAACCCTCTCTCTTCTCTCATCTGTTTGAGTCATTTTGAACATCAATTGCATTTTTTTATGAGCTTCTTTATCGTATTGAAAGGGTTTGCTGAATAAGCCATGTCATCATCAAAAAATATTGACTACACCTCACTATGGATGCTCTCCTCTATTGCTGGTGCCTTTCCCCGATCAGTTGACTGCAACAAGAATATTAAAAACATTATCGAAATTAACCCAAAAAACTTATGAAAAAAACATAATAATAAAACATTTTGCTTGTATCTAATTTGTACAATTATAATGAGGTAAACCTATCAGGTAGAAGCGCCTAAAGATACATCACGATCTATGCTCTGAGCCAGAAACTTCTCTGTATAATCAATGTCCCCCTGTGACAAAAAGTAAATATAAAAAAATATTACCAAAATGAAACCAATAGACTTATGAAAAAAAACATAAGAATAAAATGGTATATTGAAGTCATTAATTGGAGGTTGGGTAAAATGGTACATAGTACGTACCACCCCCATAGTAATTGTGTTTGTAACTAAGCGATTCAAATTGTAATCAATTAGCAACTCTTCCCCTACAGTTATTGATTTTATCGCACATACAAATACATAGTTCCTATTTGGCATATGGAATATACAAGGTGGGTTGCTTATTTGTTGACCTAGAGTGGTAGCGTATTCTCGGCCTTTGCAATATTACGTGCTTTTATACGTCAATGTACATAGCCACTCCTTTATTTTTGATCTTATAACTTTTAGTTTTGTATATAATTTGCTGATAATACACATGCCGATGTATCTCGAACCCGGTTATTGTATCAATGTTTGCTTAGCGTAATAGGGTCCAACATACTTCATCAATTTGATAACTTGTCAAAACCTTTATTTACGTCCATACAAATAGGCCCAAACCAGCAAATGATGATGGTGCTATCACGATATATCCTCGTTGACACAAAAATCGGTGTTTATTAGAGTTCCTTGGGTACCCATTGTTTCCGTAGATGTTTGTACCTCAAGGGCACCTCGATGTCACCTATGCTCTCATCATCATAAGAACATGACCCCCCTTCAGCAAGAAAAAATTCCATGTGTTTACAAAATTTTCTTCTAATCTTTTGACCTCTAGTTGATCTCCATCTTTTAGAAATACTACATGTCTCGCTTTCCTCTTCTCTTCCTGAATTTCCCTCTCTCAAGGAAGATAGATCTGACAAATACCTATTTGGTGGTACCTACACTCGTAAGGATGTTGAATGAAGTTCTTTCATGGTGATGTGATCCCAAGGTGACATTATGATTAATCTATCATTTCATCGCTAGAATTTCACAAGTTATAAGGTAATCAAGTCTTGATAGATTACCAAGAAATTTATTATTACTAAGATCCAAATGTGTCCATCACCGTCAAAATCTGCTTAATGTTTTAACTCCCCAAACTTTGTAACAAGTGTTAAATGTGACTATGGTCCACTAGTTACACAACCAAGGCCTCAAATGTATTCTCTAATTGTAATCAAAGGAATTTTTCTCTTCATTCAAGTAAATAAACTTGAAAGGAAACACCACCAAGTGGTTTATTGGACACTTATATGACTAAAAATAGAAGCAAATTAACTTTTAATTTCCATATGTCTAAGTGGTTAACGAGGAGGGAGTGTGTACTAGGCCTGGTTAAGTCATCATAAGTTATGCTTTGGCAATAATTTTTTTTAAGTCATATTAAATCTTCCTACGTCTAATTGCTAGGAGATTTTTGGTATTTTTTAAGGTAGGATGATTGATGAAAGAGCCCAAAGACTAGTATTTCTCCATAGTATCCAGGTACACATAGTAGTGGTCTTCTCTTATGTGGTTGGACATGATTTAAAGAACTTAGCTAGGAATTATTCATTTAACCTAAGGTTTTCTCATAATGCCATCATTGGAAAAATATGATCAAATTCTTCTATTATGAAGAATTGGTCTATGTGCCTCTAGTAATCACTATAAATGTTTGTAAAGATAAAATGACTAATTGCATCAAGTAGGAGAGAATCAACTTTGAGTTCTTCAAAGATTATATTCCTCTATTCATAATTTTTAAGGGTTGTGTGTGGAGGAGGTTATCACTACCAAGAAGGGAGGAGACCTTTCCTTGTATTCCTTTATAATTTTCATTATTCTTATTTATTTTACACCTACATTTACAAATACACATACATATGCATTTACTATTTTCATTTATTTCTCATGTAGTTTAATAGTTTGATCTGATGGAGCCTCAAATTTAAGTCTTTGGTTTCCTTTTGTTACTAGTTTGTCTTGATTATTTGGAAAGTACTTGGGGTTGGAATTTTGCTTTGCTTCCATAAAACCTTGGTGTTCTATCTTTGGGTTGGGTATTTTCTATCGTTAGCTTTAGAGGAGGGGTTCTAAAAACAACTTATGTCCCATTGAATCATCTAGGCTAGGCCCCTTTTTAATAAAAATGCTAAATATTTTGCCTGCCCCTTTTATTTATTAAAGTCTAGGTCGGTCTGTGCCTTGTGCTTTTAAAACAACATTGAGTCATTGACCGTTGTTGCCCTAGGCAGTGTCCCTTTCCCCTTATTTTATTCTAAGTATTTTTAATGTTTTGCAGGGGTTATTTTGATGACCGTCGATTTCCCTATGGTTGATTTTGACCGTTCCCCGTGATTTCGTGATGACATTATCATTGGCTATTTGGTGATCGCGATATCGCGGGCAGGGGCCACATGTCACAATTTTCCGATGATGAAAAGAGTAAAAAAAAGTGTTTAATATGTGTATCAGACTTTAGTGCGTTATGGAGTGGGTTACTAAACCGCATGTGAGATGCACGTGCTCATGATCAACGGTGATGTTTTAACATTGGTGAAAAAAGCTGCTCGATAGATAGGTATTGATGCTGCTCCTTGTTATGTATGATTGTGATCACCGATGAAGGGAATCAACTGTTTCCCGCTATCACGTGATCCTAAACTGAAGTGAGTTTAATGATCATGATATCACAGACGGGCGCTACATGTATTCTTTTGGCACTGCATATTATGGTGGGTCCTTGATAATGACATGGAAATGTTGTCAGCTTCTTTGAAGGTGACCGTTTGATACTCTGATAGAAACAAGAAATTGATGGTGAAGATTTAAATTTGCATCAAATACAATTGAAGCCATTGGAACAAAGTGCAAGTAAGCTTTAATAGCAGATGAAACGTCTTTTGGCCATTTCTCATAAATTCTAAGTATTTAATTTTAGGCTATCTTCACCACAAGGGCATTCAAGTGTTTTTGAAGCAGTCCAGAGCCAAAGATAGAGTTTTTTCAAAGCAATTATAGTAGGGTTTGATTTTCTACAGGGCACGAAATCTTGTGAGTTACTTTCTTTATCACTATTTCTATTTGAATGTGATTCTTGTGGAGGGTTGTTTTGTGTTGGTTAGCAGTTTTCTGGATTAAGGTTCTAGGGTTATTAGTTCTTTTGAATTGTGGGAAATTGCAAAATTCTACTGTAATTTTGTTTTGGGTAGCCCTAGTTTGTTCACAAATTTGTTCTTAGGAGAAGCCTTGGTTGTTTGAAATGGTGCCACTAAAGCAACATTCTGGCCTTATTGATTATTTGCAAAGGAATCTATACAATGATTTCCTTGACCAATTCCCTTTGTCAACAAATGACAAGAAGAGGGGTTTGATCTTATTAAATGGGACAGCCTTAGGTGAGGGATTAAGATATAAAACCTATAACATTGTGGATGCTAGGGTACAAATAATGGGCTTGGAAATGTTTAGGAGATGGTATGGGCAGCGAAATATGTCTCATCCTTTTTCAAATGGTTGGAGATATGATATGGGAAAAATTGTGGTGCCGAATGTATTTCTTGATGTTGACCTACTCAGGGCAGTGGCTACATGATATGATCCCGTCATAAGGATTATCAGGGATAATGATGGCAGGGTTTTACTGAATATAAATGTAGATGAGATTCGGCAGGTTTTTGATTTAAGTGAATACAACTCATTCTTGGTCCCAATAGACCTTGATGAAATGAAATAGGAATATGCCAGGGTACAACCTCTTTTTCAGATTAAAGTTGCTTCCTCCTCATCTAGCTAGGGCAGGCAGTTCAATGGTTCACATCAGCCCAACTGACCGAGAACCTTTCAGGTTGAGTTGTTTTGCTAATCATTTCTTGGCAACTTTTTATTCACTTTGCCAAATTTTAGGTTTCAGCCCTAATACCATGATGCCCATTGCTTATATGTTTATGGGGGCTCAAATTCAACATCCTAACTTTTCTGTAGTGTACGACTATGCTTCTTTCCTTGCTGAAAGGATGCATGAGGGTTTGCTGAACTTGTATGTGGGGGACACTGGTACCCTTTCTTTTGGTACTCCTTATTAATGCATATGTTCTTGTACAAGAATGCCAATTTCTTTTCAGAGAAAATGGAGTTGAGGCAAGGAGATGAATGGAGAAAAATTACCAGTGTAGGCTTGGAGTGCAGACTTGTCTTACAACAAGGGAGATGCTAGTTTTGTGTAGTTTGATAATTTCTTTGATTCTAGGCTTAAAGCTAGATTGATGGTGAATGTGCCAAGGATTCCTGAGAATTTGCATGATTTCCTTTGACCCAAAGTGAGGAAGCCTAATTTGAAGGTGTGTCATAATTGGGGTGACATCATTCTATACCCTATAAGCATTGTCCTAAGGGTTTATGGTTTTCAGGGAGCTCCTCATATTCTCCCACATAATGTACCATCAAGAATGGGATTTGTAGAGGTCATGTGGCAACTAGGTTGCATTCATGAAGATAATTTGACAGGAAAAGGAAAAGAGACTTTGTTCCCTGATTATACTGTTATTTCAGACATTATTTTTTCCAAGGGAGGATGTGTTCACTTTGATAGATATTTTGATGACTACCATTTGAAGAGTGGATCTAGGAGGTAGCATGACCCTGAGGGATTCTTTTCCCTATTTAAGCAAAGAATTAAGGGTGGCAAGTTTGCTCATGTTTTCAATTTTCCTAAGGATTTGATTAGAAATGAGTTTGATTTGAGCCAGCAGGAATTAAATAAAGAGAAGTGGATTGCTTATGAGAAAATGTTGGCCATGGTGCATAAACTGGATCCAAAATATGATCCACTGATGGAGTTCACTCCATTTCATAAAAGAATTGATTTCTTGATGAATAATTTCAAAGAAATCATGAGCACCCTGAGAACCAAGAAAATAAACTTGGAACTGGACTGGGGAATTCAAGGATTAGAGGTGAGGCCTAAAGAAACAAGGTCGACCTATCAGGCACCAGTGGACAAGCCCCTATACAGGAGGAAGAGAAATGATAGCAATGATGAAGAAGGAGGAGATAAAAAAGGGAAACAAATAATGAAAACATCATCACAACCGGGTCATGGGATTAGGAAACCTGGGGGGATAAAGATTGTGGATCTGGATTCACCACCTAGAAATGACCCTGTAGAGCTGCCATCAAAGCCAAGCCTTAAGAGGTGAAGAGTTGAGGAGTCACAAGAGGCTCTAGTGGATGAAATAATCATAACTGATCATGACATGTAGGTTGGTATTCATTCCCCTCCTAGATCAGCACAATTGGTGCTAACTGATATGGATATAAAGGGGTAGTGTATACTTGATGCCAGGATGGTGGCTTGCAAGGTGTTCTTGGATGATGATGCCTTCGTGAAAAATCCTGTGTTCTTGTAGTTGATCTGGAGGATGAAACTTGAAGAATATCAGGATAAATGAAAGACCAGGAGAGATTCAAGACTTGATAGGTCTGACCAAAAGAATGATGATGAAGTCAACGCTGAATTAATGGAGCAATTCAAAGCATCACTCCTGATGAAGGAAGGAAATTTGTATCTCAAGCTGGTGTCTTACTCCTCCCTAAATGGGACATAGCTGATGCTGTATCATTCAATGCTATTATGCAATCTAAGAATCCTATGCAAAATAGTGAAGAAGAAGTCAAGGAAGCTCTACAAGACTCTGCTTTTACTGAGGAATATGAAACTTTAGCCATATGGGCACTGGCACTTCAAGGTAGAAAATCAAATGTGGCTGATATTAGCCCAAGTCTAAGGGGCAGACTCATTATCAAGAGAGATTCTGAAACCTCAACAACAAAAGCCACAAGCCTAACACTATGGCCAAATTGGCCCAAAAGACAGCTGAAAGAGATGAAGTTGAAAAGAAAAGCCTGATGGAAAAGTATAATGCAATAATTGGGGAGTATAGTAGAATGCAACAAAAAAATGTTGAGCTGCAGTCTAAAGTAGATAGATTGAGATACAGGCAGGTAGGAGAATCCTCTAGTGCCTCTACTATCAGAACATTACCTACTACTTTAGGGTCATTTCCCCCTATTATCCCAATCATTTCTACTCTTGGATCCCCAATTCAAACAACTGCTAATAGCCCTGCACCAGGGCCAGTTGAAGAGGAAGATGAGTATTCTACAAATCCTACCAAAAAGAAGATGATGAATAAAATCATAGAATTACAAGCTACCCTAAGGGCGAGTGAGGATGGTGCTATGGCTAAACACAATGAGGTGGTTGACACCGTTTTGAGGCATTTAAATGAGAAGGTTGATTCTAGATTGCTAGCTATACATTCTTTATATTATTTATTCTTGGGTAGAATACAAAACATTAACAGAGATCGGGAAGTGGTTCTACCTCTGGTTGGGAAGTGGATCCCTCGAGCCACTAATTTAGATGTTATGTTTAAGGCTTCCAGATTTGATGTAAATAATAGGCCTCAGTCATTAAAGCCTACTCAAATCTTTTGTGAAATCATTGAAGGGATTCCAGGCCCTGCTTGATGATTTGAGTAGGAAAATTAGAGAACTAGTAAAGAGTTTTGATAATTGGAATAACACTTTTCTGCCAGATGTAATAGATGCACAAGGAAATATTAAGAAATTGCAGCAGTGGCAAGATAGGGTAGAAGAGGTTATTAATGCACAAATCAAATTGATTTGTGATGACTTAGACCATGACTTGTTGGTAAGCAATATGGATAAAATAATTAATACCAACATATGTTCTTAGAGTCATTTGAGAGGGAGGCCAACTAGGTTGCAGTGAAATTCACACCTTACAATACCAAGGTGAGGGAGGTGGTGACTTTTAATTGGCCAACAAATGAGGAATATCAGAATTGGGTGGACAAGTACTTAACCGAAGAGGAGTAAAACGATGTCTATTACTGGCAACTGACAACTCAGTAATTATATTATAACTGATTATAGTTTTGTTTCCATGGCGGATTTGGGCACAGGTTCTGAGGTGTAACAAATGCTGCAACTATTGTGTAATGAGTAGAAATCAACAAAAATATGCTCCGGGACTTGGTGGTTTTGATCATAGTTTTGAATTGGCACATAGTAGTCCAATTGACTGGTGACATGTGTAATTTCTGTCCCGATGCTTGTTGCTCCTTTGTTTTCTGTAAGAAGGATTTCAAGGCCTGAAATAAGGGTTGGCAAGTTAGATATTTTGAGGGTCAAGTCTAGGTATAGTTGCAGAGCAGATTGTAAGAACCTTTTTGAATGTTAAGGCAATTTAGGTTTGGGGTTATCCTGTAATGGGCTTTAAAGTTATGGAGATTTGATGTTTCATAAGCAGCACTAGCATTTGAGCTATGATGTTATATCTCGAGCTCATGTCTCTCCTCTGTACAAACATATCATAATTTTGAATAGAATAATCAAGGATTATGACGTTCATCTCATTGCTTTGATGTGTGTGTTTTCCGTTTTGGCTTTAATTCAAAGAATTAATTAAAGTGCTTGGATGGAATCATGGATGGGTATGTTTGTAGAGGGATTTAGTAAGAAGTATTGGGCTGGGACAGGAATTGACACTATTGTAATGCAATATTTCCAGGGATCATGCATGCTAAGTATTTAAATCTGTTGTTGAATCATGAATGTTTGTGAATTTGACTCCCCAATGGTATATGGCACTGATCTAAATTGTATGAATTTGTGAAACTCTGTGTCTGTATGTCTTTGCTTAGGGCTTGCTGCCAAATTGCAAATAAAATGACTATCATAAGTTATGAAATAATGTTGTAATCATCTCATGCTCCAAGTAGTTGATATTAATGGTGAAAGGCCAATTCATTTTAGTTGTATCCTATTCGGTTGAGCTATTTGTGGGATTATCTGTGGTCTAGTTAATGATTGTTTATGAGTTTGAATGCGAGAGATCATAAACACATTATAGGGACCACCCTCCTCGGTCTTGCAGAGCCCAAAGTGTAGGAGGTTATTATTAAAATCCTCGTCAGTTGGTCCAGGTCCTTCGAGCTGCCCTTGATTGGAATTGGCAATTCCATAGGTAGATTAGAAGACCAACCTGGTTTATAGGAAAAAACACCAACATGATCGATTTCATATTATATGTGTTGAAGACTTTGGAATTTCAATTACATTAATTTATGGATATGTTGTATCTATAACACTACAAAACCATATGCTCTTTGCATTTACACTTGCATTTAGAAATACACATTTATATACATAGATATAGATTTTTTTAATGATATGTTGCATTTATTGTTCTAGGAGAGCATCCAGTAATTGCATTTACATTTACATTTAAAAATACATATACATACAAGAATATATATATATATATATATATATATATATATATATATATATCTATGTGTGTGTGTGTATCATTTATATTCAGTATTAAAAAACAACCCATTAGGTCTGCACATGGATAAAAATTCATAAATCAGATCTCCCATACATGTTTTTTTGAAACCTACGCCCTATTCATGCATCCTACAATTACAATAGTATCCACGGGGCCTCTTACACTAGCTACAGTAATCAAAAAAAGTGTAAGATCCACTTTATATCATGTACGGACTACTAAAACCTAAAAAATAGGAGTATCAAATTATGATTTGTTGGTGTCTTTGTATGGAAAAATTATGCTTACCGAGCTCGATGGAGTCTTTTTGAAGATAAAGCGAAATAGGTGTGAGTTAAATTTTAATTTACTTATAAGTGTCAAGGTGAATGAAGTGATCAATTTTTGATTAACCAATGATTAGAGAGAGTACAAAGCCGGTCAATTAGTGGCAGTATTACAGCCCCAATTCTTGGTTGCTCCTCTACTTTTCTATAAGAAGGATTTCAAAGGCGGAAATTACAGTTAGCAAAGTTAGATATTTTAATTAAGTCTAGGTGAAGTTGGGAAAGAACGAGAGTGGCAAAAATCACGAAAATGCAATTTAGGTTTTGAGTCATTATTGTAGAGTTTTGAATTCATGGGGATTTGATGTTTTATAGCGTCTTGGCATTTGAATTGATATGATTAATTGAAACTCATGTCTCTCCATTGTACAAACATATCTAAATTTTGAATAAAATGATCAAGGGTTGTTTCATTCATCTCACTGTTGTGGTGTGTATGATTCTTGTTTTAGGTTTAATTCAAGGAATTAATTAAAATGCTTGAATGGGATTGTAGGTGGATATGTTCTGTATAAGCTATTTTATTTTTTCTATCTTATCTTATACCATTTTACACAAATGGGGGTGCTAATGTACAAGAAGATCTTTGGAAACTAAGCATGAAAATTGAAGGTTAAAGAGAATGGGGGTGCCAAACTTACAGTACTCATTGCCCCTTGGTGATCGATTTTCCATGAGTCCCTCAACCTCATCCTTGGTGTTGGTATTGACCTTGTTTTCACTCCTCCAAACTCTTCCTCGGCACTGATATTGACCTTGTTTTCACTCCTCCAAACTCTTCGTCGGCACTGGTATTGACCTTGTTTTAACTCCTCCAAACTCTTCCTCGGTGCTGGCATTAAATTTGTTTTCAATACTCCAAACTCTTCCTCGGTGCTGGCATTGACCTTTCGCTTCTCCAATTTGACGAGCTACAACCTAGTTTAGTTAGGTTTTATAGTATGTTAATTAAGTTCAAAATTTTGGCGCCATTTAGCTAGGTTTTAATATTCTACAATATAGTTAAGTATATATTAGCTATATTTTACATAATAAATAATTTAATTATTCAACTTATTATAATTAGATATTATATTCTTTAACAAAATTATTAAATATGTATAAAATTATTATAATTAATAATTAATAATAAGTATATTTTTATATAATACAAAATATATTTAATATGATAGTAATATATATTAATATGAGAGAGAGAAACTAAATTTTTATTGGTTGTTTCATGTCAACAATCCAAGGATGGCATGTGTCTTTGGGGAGTTATGCTCAAGGTAGCATGCCACTTGATTAAAAATATGATAGTTCTCCTTTAAGACCTCTTCAATGTACCCATTGCACACTTAAGGAGACAAAGATAAATATAGGGAAGAAAATATAGAGAGAGAGGGAGATAATGACAAACATACAAATAAAAAGGGAGACAAAGAGATAGAGGTAGAGGATAAAGAGATGGGATGAATGGAGATAGAGATGTAGGAGGTGATTGATATATCTCTCCTTGTCTCTCTCTATGTCTCCCATATCTACATCCTCCTCTTCCCCTCTGTCCTATTGATATATCTCTCCTCTCCCCCTTCCATCTCAGTTCTGCTCCGCATCTCTCCCTCCATCTCTCCTGCCTACATATCTGCTCTCTTTCTCTTTTTTATCTCCCTCTTACTCCTCTCTATATACGGTAGTGGGAGGTGGAGAGGTGGGCTTAAAAAGGGAGGGAGGAGGCCCGAGAAGAGGGAGAGGATGGGAGAGAATTAGCTGAAGTGGGAGATGGGAGAAAGGTAAGCAAGAGTGAGAAGAGTGGGGAGAGGTAGGAGAGAAGAATGGGGAGAGAGTGCCTGGGAGGGAGAGGTAGGAAGAAGGGTGGGAGAGAAGTGGGAGGGTACGAAGATGGGAGAGAGTGGGAGAGTGGGAGATAGGGAGGAGAGTGGAGAGTGGGAGAGGGTGTGAGAGGAGTCTGCAGCGAGAGAGTGGGAGAGAGTGAAAGTGTGGCTACATAGGGTTTCTATACATAGTATTTGTAGGAGAATGGTATCTCTATTTTTGAATTATTCTAAACCTTGTTTCTATGTAGTAGTTTTTAAATTCATTTTGTTGTTATACTCTATAAGTAATAGTTTATATATTGTGCTCTCTCTATACATGATTTTTAGCAAGATTGGGGACACTAATGGAACCTTCATTTATTTTTAAAAAAATAAAGAAATGTATGAAAATTTGTTAACATTGAGCAGAAATAAAAGTGAAAATGAAATTTGTGGTAAAATGTCATGGTAGGCATGAGAAATAACCATTTGTTGTTACTCTAATATTTCAACCACATACTAAATTAATAAGTGCATTTTATAAATGTATCATGCAAGGAGCACAATATTGGGAATCAATGTGAATGATTCTCATCAAGAAATTAGACAAGCTTTGAGATTGAAGGACCCAAGCTCTTTGTAGGTTTTCAATTAAGATTTAATTATCCACTAATAGGAACAATAAGAAAATAGATAAATGTGAAAAATAAGATTCAACTATTGGTCCTTTTTTGTTCAATATAAGTTGTATTTTAAATCATTATGTTTTGTTTTTATAACAACAAAGATATTTTTTGTGTTCAACTATTAGTCCATATGTGTTGTTTTTATAAAATAGAACACATAGAACAAAACTTTGAAGTTCCATCACTACCCATAACCCTAAACCCTAAACCATTAAACCTTAACCTTAAACCCCAAACCCTTAAACCCTCTGCCCTCTCTCTCTCTCAAGTCTCTCCCTCCTACCCGCTCTCCCTCTCGTAGGTCTCTCTCTCTCAAGTCTCTCCCTCCTACCCCTTCTCCCTCTCTTAGGTCTTTCTCTCACTCACTCACTCCCTCTCTTAGGTCTTTCTCTCCCTAGCTCCTACCTCCTCACCATAAACCATTAAACCTTCTATCCTCTACCCACAACACTCTTCCCCTCCCCCTTCCACCTCCTAATTCTCTCTCTCTCTCAAGGGGAGAGACTTGAGAGAGAGAGGGAGGGAGTGGGAGAGAGATACAGGAAGGGAGGGTTAAGGGTAGAGGGTAGAGGGTTTATTAAGGGTTAAGGGTTTAGGGTTTAGGGTTAAGGGGAGAGAGATAGAGGGAGTGAGTGAGTGAGAGAGAGATCTAAGGGAGGGAGAGGGGGTAGGATATTGAAGATACTTCAGAGAGAGAGAGGGAGGGAGTGGGAGATAGATAGAATGAGGGAGGTTTAAGGGTACAGGGTAGATGGTTTAAAGGTTTATACATTGCTACCCCAATTGTTGTACATATAAGAACAATATTTTTTTACTATGATAACAACACTTGTTTCAATGAGTGTCTTATTTTATTAAATGACCATTCTATTTTTTAAATGATATACTTATAGTGGAGAGTTGTGATATTTTCTTTGAAACAAAAAAAATACTTATTTCACTTCTTCATGAAATCTCTCACTTCTTTATGAGTTATGAGAGGGGAAGGGGAGACAGAGAGGAATGGTTGTCACTGACTCTTGGCTCACCCAAACAGTTGATCATTGCACTAAGATGTGCATATTCAATCGAAAGTTAAAATTCATAAAACTCAGACTAAAAGAGTGGAATATCCAAGTCTTTAGAAACCTTTTCAAAGAAAGGATCTCCTTGAAAGTAGAATGGCTAAGATCCAAAAAGACCTCTCAAATGATCTTTCTTACATCCTAATAGAAGAAGAGAGGAATCTCATAATTCAATTGGATGGCGTCTATAGTTTTAAATAAATCTATTGGAGAAAAAAAATCAAGGATTAGATGACTTAAATAAGGTGTAAAACCAAGTTTTTTCATTTAAAATGCAAAATTAGAAGGCAAAGAAACATAGTATGAAGTTTGAAGATGGAAATAGGGAAAGAGGGAGGGGGTGGGAGAGAGATATGGGGTAGAGGGTTAAACGTAGAGGGTAGAAGGTTTAAGGGTTTAGAGTTTAAGGGTATGGAGGGGAGAGAGATAGAGGGAGTAAACCATGACATCCATAACAAATATAATCTAAACCAAGAAACCATATCTCTAATCACATGGAGATAACCTTACTTGCAATGATGCATCCAAGTCACTGCCAACCACTCCCACTGAACTGTGGTACCAAGTTACTCATGGCATCATGACTACCATCCTCTTCATGACGATCACTATACCTTACCAAAGCTCCCACTGAACCGTGATACTAAGTTATACATGGAAACAAGATAAACATCAAACCATCATTGTCAAAAGCATATGGAATTTCAAATATTTCCTCATGATCATAATTATCATAACATGTATTATGCCACAAATCTAAACCGCTAATCAAGAGTGTACCATGACATAGTAACAAAACCATCTTACAACTAAGAATCCACTTCATTTCCAAATACTTCCACTGAACCGTGATACTGAGCAATCCCATGGCATCATGATGCACATAATCAAAATGCCATTTTTGTCATAATCTCACACCAAACCTGTGAATCCAAGCTCTCAATGACCTCTGTAACAAACTTATTTTTTTCAAAATCAGCAATATCAAATATAATAAATCTCCCACTAAGCCAAAAAACCTCCAATATTTTAAGAGAAAGGCATCTCAATACTCTACTGGCCAACCTCAGCTTTGATACCAAATGTTGAAAAATGAGGTGTTTTCTTCGCTTAATACTCTATAAAACTTTAATATTGATGATCTAAGTAAGTCTTTTCCTTGTTACATATATTATTTTTGGGTGATTATCTTGATTAATTCATTTTACTAGTGTTGTAGAATGAAGAGAGAAGTTGATAGAAGAACTAGACATGATATTAGAAAGATCACACAAGATGTATTGTGGAGAAACCCTTTAAAAAAAAACTCCACTAAGAATTATTCTATTATTCAATCTCTAAATTACAATAGCTCCAATTCTTTCTTGAGAATGCTTCTTTTGTCTTGACCAATCTTCTTCACAACCTGCAATAAAAAAATCTCACAACTCTATTCAACTTGCTTGAGATATATAGGCTTTAATCAACTTTGTATACTCAACATGAGTTAAAATAACAATACACAAGCCCTATCTTTTAACAACCATATCATCAACAATGAACAACCACCCCAACATACTCAAGTTCCCACACAAACACAACACAATATTTTTATGCAGTACCTTTATCATCCATCAAGCACATATGATGTCAATGCTAATCCATCAAATCCTAACCCCAATCCTATTCATCAGAATACTTAACAACCACCATCTTACACCAACCCTTAGCAATCACATTCCAATCCTCAGTACCAAGTCTCCAATCTGCAACCACCCCCATATACTACCTTGAAAACCAAATCTTGCTTATAATTACCAATCCAACCCATATTACACCTAGCAACAACCGCCCTACCAACATGGTCCTCCTTCCACTGCCTATTACCAATGACCACCATCATATCAACAAGGCACTTCCACCTCGTCATACTACCAAGCTCCTCCATAGTACTAACAAGGTGCTCCCTCCACCTCTTATTATCAATAGTAACCTCCATATTATCAAGGGGATTCCTCTTCGTATTATCAAAATCCATCATCATACTATCAATCTTACGTCAATCCACAACCATAGTCTTCCTATACCAATCAATATTAGCAAACAACACCATATACACCTCCACCAACATACAATCAAATTGTGTTAGCCCTAAGTGGGAAGAAGTCAAAGATGCATTAAAAGACTTACAAGTAGGAACTAGTAAGCAATCCTTCAAATTTGAAGACATTTATCCCTATCCCTTCAATCCCTCAATCTCATTAGTTCCTTTTCCCAAGCATTTTGAGATGCCAAAATTTGATAAGTACAAAGGAACTAAAGATCTTAAGACCCATATTCATGAGTTATATTCCCATTTTCAAGAGGTCCAACACAACGACAATTATCTCCTATGATTATTTCCAAGGAGTCTAACAAGGATAGCTCTTGAGTGGTTTATGGGTCTTCAAAACGGATCCATCAAGTCTTTTCTAGATCTTTTGAAAAAGTTTTTCTCCCACTTCTCCTTTAATTTAGAGAAGGATTTCGATACTTTGGATCTTCTGAAGGAGAAGCAACGTGAGAGAGAAAATTTTGCAAGCTACCTTCAAAGGTGGTATGCTTTGGACGGTCGAATGAAATCCCCACTTAGAGAAAAAGACATGATCACCCTTTTCGTTGAGAACTCTCACTTGGACATGGCACACAATTTCAAGCTTCACTATGTCACAACCTTCACAAAGATAGTAGAGAAGGGTCCTATCCTTGAAAGAGCCCTTATTCCTAAAGGGCTGGTCAAAATTTATAATCTTGATAAGGAAAAGTCATTCGAGGATAAACCTCGCTACTGGAACAAGAATAAGAATGTAGTCAATGATGGTGTCACTGACACCAAACATGTTTAAGTAGCTAACACATCTTAGAGACAACAACATGTCTCTAATCAACCATCCGTTCTTAATGCCATATTAGTGCCATAGGGGGTACCTCATTCTCTCCAAAAATATAATCAAAATAATCAAGGGAACAACAACCGTTAGTTCACTCAATTGGGAGAACCCTTAAGTGCCATGTTCAATAGGCTTATTTAGGCTAATTACCCAATCATGTATCTCATAACCAAGCCTCTTGATGAGTCCAAGCCCAAGCCAGCCTGGTATAAAGAAAATGAGTATTTTAATTTCCACAAAATCAAAAGGAATTCATTAAATAAGTGTCAAGGCTTAAAAACCTACATCCAGGATCTTATAGATCAGGGTGATATACATGTGGATGCCAACTAGCCTTCATCGTCCAATGCTCAACTTCAAATATATCAAAATTCCTTCCCAAAGCAGAACCAAGGAGCTAGCACATCAAGTGATAATATTGGATTGAGTAACAACAATAATTAAGGTAATAGTAAAAATAAAATCAGTTACAAAAATGTGCCATTTAATTATGAGGGTATCATCATGCACATTGAGCAAGTAGAACCACGTGTGTCTATGATACATGTAAAAGGAAAAGACCCACAGTGTGTTGTTACTACCTACTGCACTCACATCACTATCCCTAGAGCCTCTAAATCCACCCAACCTCCTCCTGTAAGCTCCCAATATAACATTCTTGATCATCTAGGAAAGACCCCTGCCCAAATATCCATTTTGGATTTGCTCAAGTCTTCTCCTATGCACCAAGAAATCTTAACCAAAGCACTATAGGATACTCATGTCCCCAATGACATAGATCCTACACAATTCCAAGCATTGGTAGGACATCTCTCAACCACTTATTATCCAGGCTTTAGTTAGAATGAAATGACTTGCATTTATTCCAACCATAACCGCTCCCTCCATCTTGAGGTCCTCATAGCCCGACATAAGGTGAAAAGGGTCTTGGTGGATAATGGCTTTGCCCTGAATCTATGCACATTAAAGTTCATAAAGCAAGTAGGCTATACGCACACCGACTTAAATAATCAAGTCATCACTATTAAGGCGTATGATAATACAAAGCATGATTCCAAGGGGACAATTTGTCTTCCAATGAACAATGACTCCAAAGAACTCCCTAGTTAAGGGTTAATGGTTTAGGGTTAATGGTTTAGGGTTTAGGGTTATGGGTAGTGATGGAACTTCAAAGTTTTGTTCTATGTGTTCTATTTTATAAAAACAACACATATGGACTGATAGTTGAACACAAAAAATCTATTTGTTGTTATAAAAAACACACATAATGATTTAAAATACAACTTATATTGAACAAAAATGGACCAATAGTTGAACACTATAACTTTTTGAAAATCCTTCACATTTAATGGGAAAATACATGTTATTTATTGTGCTCACCTTTTATATTTGTGATAGGACAAACTACTAATATAAAATTATGCAATGCTTGTACTGATGGAACTTCAAATTTTGTTCCTAATGTTTCACTCATGCCCTGCCTTATGTCACTGGTCTTTCATGGTGTTGGAAAATTTCTTAGGGCTGGGGTTTTAGCTTTGTCTTCATCTTAAACCCCTATGTTTACCTAATGCCTTGGTTGGGATCTATTTTGCTGTTACCTTTTTTTGAAGGGTTTTAAAAACATCTTATGCCCCATCGTTCCATCTAGGCCTGGTCCCTTTGGTCTTAATATTTTATTTCCTCCATGGGTTTTATTTTCCTGGTTGGCCCTGTGCTGAACGGTTTTAAAAAAACTTATGTCATTGTTTTCCATCCACCTAGTAATGTCCCCTTGCCCTTTAATGAATTTTTTATTTTTCAAAAGGATGAAATTCACGCTGTGATCGATCAAAATTCCTTCAAGATCAATGGTTGCCCGCCATCTTGTGATCGAGAATTGTAGGATGGTGATATCGTGAGCGGGTGACACGTGTCCCATTTGGGGATCAAATTTGTGTGACTGTTCATCAACTGTCATTTGATCTAAGCCATTCCCCGCCATCCTGCGATGGTACTTTGGTTGATTACAAAATCACGGGCGGTTGCCACATGGACTATACAAGGTGGGGCCCGAGGAATTTTTTGTGTGATATATCTTAAACCCTTGTGTTTACCTAATGCCTTGGTCGAGATCTATTTTGTCGTTACCTTTTTTGAAGGGTTTTAAAAACATCTTATGCCCCATCGTTCTGTCTAGGCCTGGTCCCATTGGTCTTAATATTTTATTTCCTCTGCGGGTTTTATTTTCCTAAGTCCTGGTTGGCCCTGTGCTGAACGGTTTTAAAAAAACTTATGTCATTGTTTTCCATCCACCTAGTAATGTCCCCTTGCCCTTTAATGAATGTTTTATTTTTCAGAAGGATGAAATTCGCGCTGCCGTCGATCAAAATTCCTTCAAGATCAACGATTGCCTGCCATCCTAGGATCAAGAATTGTAGGATGGCGATATTGCGGGTGGGAGACATGTGTCCCATTTGGGGATCAAATTTGTGTGACTGTTCATCAACTGTCCTTTGATCTGAGCTGTTCCCCGCCATCCCGCGATGGTGCTTTGGTTGATTGCGAAATCACGGGCGGCTGCCACACGGACTGTACAAGGTGGGGCCTGAGGAAATTTTTGTGCGATATATTTTAAATGTTTCATTGCTTCCAAAAGCAAAACATTTAAAATGAAATATATTGACAAGGATGGGGAAATTCATTAAAATGAGCAAAAGAGAAATTAGGGCAACTAGTGATTTTAATGGTATATTAAAAAAATCATATTTTGATAGTTGAATACATTCAAAATATTTCTAATTTAAAAATATATTGTTTAATTTTTTAAATATATATTTTTCAAAATATATTTTTATTTTTAAAATATATTATACATACAAAATTATATAATCAATAATAGATAATAGATTTTGGTGAATATATCTAGGTATGTTAATATATGCTTGAAAAACTAATTTTAATTAAAAAACTTACTAACATCATTAAAAGGTAAGTTTATAATTATAAAAAATTAACATTAGAATTATTTAACATTTGAAATAGAAAATTTAAATATTATATTATAATAGTTTATAATTTACTTACATAGTATTTTGGATAATAGAAACAATTTTGATTGATTTAATATTTTCTAAGTTCATTATTGAATTTAAATCTTATAAATATAATTATATATCTTTAATCAATATTACAATTTAAAAATAATAATGAATATTGAACATCTTAGATTTTAATATAACTTAAATATTAAAAAATTTAATGTATAAGTTTATAAAATATAATATATATTTTTTTAAATAAAGATTTAAAGATTATTATATATGTATATTTAAAGATCCATATAATTATCTTTTTAACTATAAAATTAATATGATTAATTTCATTTATAATTTTATCTTATCTTATCTTTTTAACAATTTTTTGGTATCCTACATAATTTGTTTTCTATAAGTATCATGTTGTATACTCTTTATATGGAAGGTAGTGTTTTTTCATGGAGCTTAATAAGTTTTAATAATTTTTAGTCATTTTAAAGATTTTTATATTTTTCTAAAGATATGTATATTTAGACTTTTGATGGCTTATGTACAATTATGCATATTCTTTTATTTATTATATTTTTTGTAATATTATGTTATTATTGATTAATCACATTATTTGTTTGTTATTTTTATTTGTTTTGTTGAAAAATATTTTATCTTTACTTTACATCTATGATAATTTCAAAATTATCAAATTTAAAAATTATAAATAAAAACTTATTTTTATTAATCTCTTGAAGTATGTAGGTACTAATCTTTTGTAGATTAATAACTGTAGACACGCAAAATATACTGATTGACATCGTGCTTTCAATTTTGACTTACTAACATCATTTCTTCCCGAATCATGCCTCGGTCTAACCATTTAATCAAATTCTCCTATCTGATTAAATTCATCAATATTTGTCTCTTAATTAAATAATTCACTTTATCTAATTAGGTCACTTTCTTCTGTTAATTAAATCAATCCATCTGATTTAATTATCCCTATTTAATTAAATAATCAATTTATTTGATTAAATCTCTTTAGTTCATCTATTAAATTGAATAAATTAAAACCTTATTTGATTTAATTTAACACCATCTCCTTTAATTAAATAAATCAAAATCCTTATTTAATTAATCTCTTGTCATATTCCTCTCTTATTTGATTTAAATAAATCCATAAATCTAAATCAACTAAGTCACATCATCAAATCTCTTGTTAAATTAATTAACCCTTGATTAATTTAATCTAATCTCATGTCACATCCTCTAGAAAATGCAAGTTGCACATGAAAATAGATTTAATTCAGTTCTTAAATCCCTATTTTCCCTCACATGGCATCTTTTGTAATATTCTCTCAATTTGAATTCAAAAATTGCAAGTCAACATGCACATTCAACAAAACAATAATTTTATAATATATGTCCTTTGCCTTGAGCCAAGTGACATTTATTATATTTCCTTCCCTCTCATGTCATTTTCAACAAATTTGAATTTCAAATTCATGCATTGATTGGCACATTCCTCAAATCTTGCACATCCTCCATCCATTCATGGATTGCCAAGTGGCATCATGCCATTGGATGAATGATAGTCCCATATTGCTCAAATTTGGACTTTCATACATCTTGAAATCCTATAAATGAAGAGCTCATCTCCTCATTTCATCATCCACAATCCAAGCAAAGTTACCATGCTAAAATACTTAGTCATTTCCATCCATCATTTGAGTTCTTAGCTAGGCTTTTTGCAGATTTGGCTTGGAGTTCTCATCTTTCATCAAAGTGGATCAATATCATCTTCAACATTCGAAGCTTGCATCATAGGAATTGGGAAAGGGCCAATTTTCACATCAAATTGGCACCAATTCCCCCATGGGATTAAGAGTTTGCACTTCTAATTAGGAGTTTTATCTTATTTTCGTTATTTGCATTGTGTTCTTCAATATTTTCATTTCTAGTTTGAAGTTGTAAATGGATTTCATAGGGAATCCTTGTTTATGCTTGTAAAATCTAACTTAAGGTGTTTATTGTCTTTGTTTTGTAGGTACCTAGGCTGGGGTTCGCACAATAACTATCTAAATAGCTATTTCTTTCCTTTATTTCTATAAATGTGTCTCATGTCTGTATTAAAATTTATGAGATGTGTATGTAATTCTTAGCACAACACTCTTAGAGATTAGGATTTATTTTCACATTTATCTATTTTCTTATTGTTCCTAATAGTGGCTAATTAAATCTTCATTGAAAACCTACAAAGAGCTTGGGTCCTTCAATCTGAAAGCTTGCAGTCTAATTTCTTGATGAGAATCATTCACATTGATTCCCAATATTGTGCTCCAGGTTGCATGATAGATTTATAAAATGCACTTGGTAATGTAGTATGTGGTTGAAATATTAGAGTAACAACAAATGGTTCTTTTCATTTTTGGCACATGATTGGCCATTTTTACTATGTTAAATTTTTATTTTCACTTTTATTTTCATGGTTTTCATGTTGTCAAATTTTCATACATTTCTTAGTCTTTTTAAAAAATAAATGAAGGTTCTATTAGTGTCCCCAATCTTGCTATAAATCATGTATAGAGAGAGTACAATATATAAACTATTAATTATAGAGTATAACAACAAAATGAATTTAAAAACTACTACATAGAAACAAGGTTTAGAATAATTCAAAATAGAGATACCATTCTCCTACAAATACTATGTATAAAAACCCTACGTAGCCACACTTTCACTCTCTTGGGCACTCTCCCACACTCTCTCCCACTCTCTCCCGCTCTCTCGCACCCTCTCCCACTCTACTCTCTCCCTCCCTATCTCCCACTCTCCCACTCTCTCCCATTCTCTTGCACCCTCTCCCACTCTCTCCCACCTTCTTCCTACCTCCCTCCCACTCTCTCCCACTCTCTCCCACTTTCTTCCTCCCTCCCTCTCTCTCCCACATCTCTCTCCCACCTTCTCCCACACTCTCACACCCTCTCTCCCACCCTCTTGAAACACTAATGAAAATGGTCAGTGGTATTGTGGAAGATGTGATTAAACTTTCCCTGAATGTGATTATAAATATATACTTCAATGCAAATTGCAAGACCATACTTCATTCACTTGGATTACAACTTTTGAAGAAGTGGCAGAAGAAATTATGGGTGTAACAACAAAAGAATTGAACATTTTGAAGCATGAAAAACAAGATGATGTTAATTTTTCACACATTATACAAAAGGTCCTTTTCAACAGATACATATTTAAACTTCAAGTGAAAAAATAGACTTATATACTTGAACAAAGGATTAAATGCACAGTCATAAAAACAACAAAGTTTGATTATTCATCTAAGAGCAAAGCTTTATTAGAATCAATTGCAAAGCTATAGGTTTCATAAAATTCAAGTGCTTGAATGTATATAATGTTAACAATCTATTCAAACATTTGAAAAAAAAAATAGTGGATATATCTAAGTTAGTTAATGCATTTTGTCATGATATACTTCTTTGATGCTGTCAATACCAAATATAATGATTGATGAACATTTCTGCTTTTAAATTTATTGTTCTTGGTTGATTGTTGTTATAGACAAGTTGGTATGATTTCAAATTTCAATGTGTACCCTTATATATGGGAATTTAGATAAACAATGACACAAACAAGAATGAAATCAAATTGATTGCTTTCCAAATTCATATTCATTAAAATGTAAGCATTTTTTCAAGTCAATATGCATCTTGATAAAGATAACTCTTGGCGTGTTTTACATATATTATTAATTAATATAGGTATGCTAGTTAATTAAATTATTAACTATATTTGATTTGTATTATATATTGAATTGTTAAAAGATGTAAAAATCTTAATACTAAATATATAGGAAAATTGTTAAAAAATTACATATTTTTCAAAAAATAAAATATAGTGTGTAATTTAAAATACAAATTATATAATTCTTATAATATTTATATTATTATTTATTGAATATTTTATAGAATTTAAACTAAAAAATTAGTCTCCCCCTCTCGCTCTCCCTCTCTCCCCCTCTCTACATATATCTCCCTCTTCCCCATCTTCTATCTCTACCTCCTCTACATATCTCTCTCCCTTTCTCCCTCCCTCTCCTCTATCTCTCCCCATCTCTCCCTGATCTCTTGCTCCCTCCCTATACCCCTATCTATCTTCATATCTCAACGTATTTGTCCCTTTATCTTCCCATATATCTCTATGTCTATGTCTTTCTCTTCCCATTTATCTATCTCTCCCTCTCTCTTTCTCTCTCTCTAACTCCCTCTTCATCTCTATTTTTCTTTCTCTACTTATCTCTCTCTCTCTCTCTATATATATATATCTCCCTATCTCTCTATATATTTATTTCTCCCTCTATCTCTCTCTATATCTCTATCTTTTTTTATCCCTTTTCCTTTCTCATTCTATATTCGTCTCTACCTCTATCTATAGGGAGAGATACAAACGTGAAGCATTGGACCTTCACAAAGATCCACCAATCTCAACACTAATCCCAACTATTTTTAGCATTTAAGTACATATTGTATGGCAGATTAGGAGGCATGTGTCAAAGCTCATATTTATTGATGCAAAATAGGTCCAAAGTCACAAATTTGACGTAGAGTTAGTTATAGTTTTGTACAAAATTTCAAGTGCCACATAGAGCAAAGATATTCCATCATGTCATCAAATTTCACTTCATCAAGATTTGTCATCAACATTAACAAAAGAAAAGGTATGTACTTGAATCCCTTGCATTTAAATTTTTCTATATATATAAATATTTTAATATTTTCCCTCAAATCCATAATATATATATTAGTGTGTATTTATTTAATGCAATAAAGAATTAACCTAAGTAACACATTATGAATTCTAAGGATTTGTGCTTGGAAAAAATGCATAACAAATTTATTTGTTGGATGTCGTGTTGTATAGTTTAGAAAAGCTCAAAATATGAATATGATTTTAAGGCCATATATTATGGTAGCTTACAATGCAAAAGAAGGAAGGAAATCTATTATCAATTTTAATCTACAATTTAATACCATATGAAAAACCACATGTAGTATTATCTAAAATTAATTCTTGACATATTAATTTTATAAAATACACTTACCATTCAATAAACTTCTCCCAAGAAAGAAACCCTAAGTGAACATTAATTGAACCCTAATTGTAGATTCATAACTCTAATCATAACCCTAAGTGAACACTAATCCTAATCAAACCCTAACCCTATCCTTAAAGTTATCATATAATCTAATTATCTCTCTTATCTAAATTTGGGTTGAATTATTTTTCCTTTATTTTTAATTGCATATATTTTTTGTTTATTAGATCTTATTTTATGAATATATGCAAATATAATTTTACTTCTACATTCATTCCATGCCCATTTTTTTTCATGATATTTTAACATTCATTTTCTAGAATATTAGATCAATCTCACACATATAAATATGAAACCTCAAAATTTTAAAATTGAATTCTACCCAAAACATAGACACACAATTGAACAAATTCTCAAAGGAAGAATGACTACATCATTAAAATTTCATTCAAAATTCACTCAAATCCACATAAGGAGAGAAAAGATGTTAGAATTATACGTTTATTCATGCTTATAAGTCATATCTACATACAATTTAAGATAATTTGCATATATTCATCCAAAACTCAAAACAATTTATCTATTCTATTATGTCTGCTTGGGGTTTTAATAGCCAATGGCAGCACATATATCACTTCCTCATCAGAGGATAGATATCTTTCTACCCATATATTCAACTCAAAACCTAGATAGAGCTTTCATCAATTCTCTCCCTACAAATGAGCCTTGAATTCCCTTTTATATGACAAGAGAGAAACAAGCTTCGGGCTCAAATGTAATTTCACCACAAATTTTCATTTGAAAAAAATCTCCATTGCATTTGACTTTCATTTCAAAACTTCCCACACGTTGAATCTACAAAACATAGTGGCACACGAATTGGGGAAAGCTAAAAGAATAGGGAACAATTGTCATCAAAATCCCCTTGTCGCTAGGCCATGCAGAAAAACCAGGCAACCAAATTGCCATGAAGGTACACTACAACAACTTCTTGTATACCCACCACTGTGCCCTTACCAACACTCAGACCCCGATATACACGCCCGCTTCTAGTTGTTGCATAATACGGTAGACCCTTAGCCTCCTCTTCTTTCTTGTCCTTGCCCAATATAGTTCTAGTCCATCCACTTGGGGTTTTAACAGTTGTTGTTCCCACACATATCATTTCCTCATCAGAGGGTAGACCATGATTGAAGTGACTTAAATACTGATAGTAGTCCGAGTCGGTCTCAATTACATCATCAGAAGTGTTGCTCATAAGGTCAATGGGCGAGTGTTGGCTGCATCCAGAGCACACCGACTGCTTGCCTTTGTCATCTACCAATTGAGCAGCAACATTTTGTAATTGCAACCTTCTACTATAACCAAAGCAGTAGAAGGTTGCAATTCTAGGACGTTGCTGCTCAACCAAAGCACCTTCCTGAATAGCAGGACCGAGCTTTTGTGAGCTCAAACAAACAAACCTCCTTACTGACTTACTCATTTTCTCTTCTCAAACAAGCACTCAAACTTGATTAGACTCAGCCCACAAAGTGCTCTAACTGCTACAAGAATGACACTATTAGCAGTTAATTCCTCTTGTATTTATTGTGCAAGGTAATGGAAACCTTCATCAATGCCTAGTAAATATGTATGTGCAAACATGGCAATTTGGCGGTGTATGTACTATCACCGTTTAAGTAGAGCTGGATGAGAATCCAAAGATCACCCTTCATGATTTCCAACAACAACATCTTCACAAAGATTGAGATTGATGTGACTACACAAGTAAGGAATAATTCATTAATGCTTCACCAACCTTCATCTTCCTCTTGCGAGCTAGTAGGGAACAACAAAGATTTACATTAGCTTTTGATCTTGGTTGTCCATCTAAAACCATAGGTTATGAGCTCAATGGTGGAGATTGGGCCCCACATTCCATATAGGACATACATCTTCCTTTTGCTAACCTCGTGCCAAATAATAGGGCGACACCTTAGGTCTGCGAGTTGGTGGGGTATGATCGAGATCTTCTCCCATATCTTCGAATCTAGAAAACCTATACATTGCACGGTTAGTATTTAATGAAAGGCTTTGGCTAAGCCGTCGACGACATGACCACTGGAGTTAATGGCTTAGGCTTATGTCATCGGATTAAAATTAAAACCCAACTTTGATTTTAATACTTTATTTCCTCCGCAAGGTTTTATTTCCTAAGTCTCGATTGGCCCCGTTAAATTCTTATCCCAACCCTAACAAAGAACAAATGATTAAGCTAAGGATTACATTTGTTGTTATAACTTTAGTTCTAGAGAATTCTTAATTACCAATTCTTATTTGTGCATTTGTATATGAATCCAATTGAATGCCTTTCCATATCATTATGGAAAATTTTATTATTGCAACCCCTAACTCTAACACTAATTAAACCTTGACCCTAACCTGATTGAACTCGTATTATAACCCTAACTCTAACACTAATTGAACTGTAAGTTGAAACCTAACCCTAATTGTATCAAAACCTAGAGAACTCTAATTGAACCCTAACCCTAAAGTAGACAATAACCCTTACCTTAATTGAACCCTAACTCCAATCCTAGCCCTAATTTAAGACTAACCTTAACCCTGACCTTAATTAAACCCTTATTGAATTATAACCCTAATTGATCCCTAACCCAAATTGAATACTAATTGAGCCTTAACCCTAAGTGAATATCAACCTTAATTAAACTCCAACCATAATCCTATTTGAATTTTGACCCTAATCATAACCATAATTCAACTCTAACCTTAATTGAACCCTAACCCTAAACATGAGTTTAATTAAGTTTAAGTTCAAATAGGGTTAGAATTTAATTAAAATTAGTTATAGGATTCAATTAGGATTAGGGTTGGGGTTGGGGGTAAAGATTAAGGTTCTATGATAGATCTTGGGGTTAGTGTTAGGGTTCAATTGGGGCAAGGGTTAGTAGTAGGGTTAGGGTTATGGTTCAATTAGGGTTTTATTAATGTTAGTTTTAGAATCATAGTTATGTTTAGGGTTGGATATAAAATTAGAGTTAGGTTTGAAGTTAATTAGTGTTAGTTTTAGGGTTGGGGTTATGGTTAGACTTATAATTAATGTTAGTATTGGGATTAGATTCTATCACTTTAATAAAAATAATCTCTATAAATTCATTCAATAAAAAGGTTTAAGTTATGAATATTATAATATAAAAAATAAATGTGTTTTCAATGTTTATTTGTCAGTTTAAAAGATGTGCCAATAATGTTGCAATCACTAATGATTAATTTTTTCTTGATGGTTAAAATAGATTGTTAAGTAAATTTATCTATAATAAGTAAATTTATCATTGATTTTTTCTTGATAAGTAAATCAATATTTCATAAATTTATCTATAATTCTTATTTAATTTTTCTTAATTATATTAAATTATATTTTATTAAATTTTTAAAAAATTTAAGTTGCTTATAAATAATTTTATGTGTTTTTTATAATTAACATGATATTGTGTATAAAAGGTTTAAGTTATGAATGTTATAATATAAAAAAATAAATTTGTTTTCAATGTTTATTTGTTAGTTTGATGTGAGAATAATGATTAAATTTTTCTTGATTGGTTAAGTGATATTGTGAAATTATTCTATGTTAATTTAATGTTATCAATACTATATACTATAAAGAAAAATATTTCTAATATATTTTTAATGCATCTTTATATTTTATAAACAAACATCTAAAATAAAAATGTGATTGTACAAAAAATACAACTTAATGAGTGAACATACATTTAAAGTTAAAAGTGAAATTATAAAACAAATTGTAAATCTATTTTATTTTTCTTCTATAAATATAATTTTTTAATTTGTCGTCCACCTAGTAATGCCCACTTCTCCTTTTAATGAATATTTTATTTTGCAAGGGTTGATTTAGTGCTGCCGTTGATCTATTTCCTGTAGATATTAATGGTGCCCGCCATCCTATGATTGGGAATTGAAGGATCGTGAAATCACGGCTAGCGCCATGTGTCCTATCTAGGGGATCAAATTTGAGCTATCGCTGACCAACTACCATTTGATTTGAGCTGTTCCCCGCCATCCTGCAATGGTGCTTGGGTTGATTGCGAAATCACAGGCGAGCGCCACGTGTCTCATCCGATGAAGCCTAAAGAGTAAAGGAAACACTACCTGACTTTAAATGTATTAAGGGGCATATTACTAAAGTGTTCTCCACATGCACATGTTCTAAATTGACGGATATGTTATAATCTCACTGGAAAAGCTTCTCAAAGGTTAACGACAGGCTGGCAACTATGTTAAAGGAACGAGATCAATGACGCCTGCTATCCCACAATCAAGGATTACTGGGATCACGATATCATGGGCGGGTGCCACATGCCCTTCCTAAAAGATGAAATTTGCGTGACCATTGATGAGCTGTCTCTTCAAGATTGACGGTGCCCGCCATCCCACGATTAGGAATTTTGGGATCGCGATGTCATGGGTGCCTACCACGTGTCTCATCCAATGAAGCCTAAGGAGTGAAGAAAGTGTTCGCCAGTTTTAAATGTATTACGGGGCAGATTACTAATGCGCTTGTAAGATGCACATGTTTTATTTCAACACAGATGTTATGATTTTAAGGGAAAAGCTGCTCGATAGTTAAAGGAAAGGATGGTGACCATTTTTTAAGGAGCAAGATTTATGGTAAAAAGATCGACGGTGCCCGCCATCCCACAATGGTAAATCAAAGGAATATGATATCGCGGGCAATCGCCATATGGCATTCCTTCCTCAACCTATTTTGAAGATGGCCGTTGATGATTTGATCAAACTAAAGGATCAATGACTCAAATTTAAATATGTATTAAATTATGGTTGGAGCCCTTCGTGCAATGCGTGAGTGGGCTTTAATGGCAGATGAGACATCTACTGGCAGGATTTTATCGACATAAAATCAATTTACTCATCCCATTTGTATCACAAAGCATTCAAGTATTTCATGAAAACAGTTTCAGAGCCAAAGGTGAAATTGTGAGCAACTGCAGCCAGAAATTGGAGTTTGTGCGAAAAAAGTTGAGTTAATTTTCTCTGTTTCCCAATCATTCTGCACCTAAATTTGGGAAGGGGGGGTATGCTATGCTTGTCACCGAGTTCATTAAAATCTTTTGTTAGGGCTATTGTTTAATCATAAATTGTGAGGAATTGCGGTATTTTTACTTTGTAATTTCCTATCTCTGCTTAGTCATAGCCACTTGAAGTGTAACATTGTAGTGAGGCCCTAGTTTGTCTAAAATGGTGCCAACCAAGCAACACTCTGGCCACATTGAGTATTTGAAAAGAAACTTGTATGATGATTTCCTAGATCAATTTCCATTATCAACAAATGAGAGAAGGAAAGGTTTGGTGTTGATGCGAGGGAAAATCCTAGGGGAGGGGTTGGTGTGTAATAATTCCAACATTGCTGATGCTAGGGTTCCACTCACAGGCTTAGAAATGTTCAGATTATGGTATGGACAGAGGAATTTCCTCATCCTTTTTCAAATGGATGGATGTATGACATAGGAAAGCTGGTTGTTCCAAATGTGTTCCCTGATGTGGACTTACTTAGAGCAGTGGCCAAAAGATATGACCCTATCACACGGGTAATCAGAGATAATGATGGAGGGATTTTATTAGAAATTAATAGAGATGCTATCCAACAGACTTTTGATTTGAGTGAGCCAAGTGATGACTTGGTTCCTATTAATCTCGAAGAAATGAAGTAGGAGTATACAAAATTGAAATATATTTTTAGGGTTAAGCTGCTTCCACCTCATCTGGTTAAGGCAAGGCATTCACAATTTCACATCAGCCCTAGTGACCAGGAACTCTTCAAATTGAATTGTTTTGAAAATCCTTTCCTAGCTACTTTCTATTCACTATGTCAGATTTTGGGTTTCAGCCCTGGTGCAGTAATGCCGATTGCATACATGTTCATGGGGGTGCAAATACAACACCCTAACTTCTCTGTAACATATGACTTTGCTTCTTTTTTGGTGGAGAGGATACATGAAGGACTGTCAAAGCTATAGAATGGTGATACTAGTACTCAATTCCTTTGGTATTCCATGTTGATACATATGTTCTTGTTTAGGAATGCTGATTTCTTTGCTAAGAAGATGAACTTAAGACAATTAGTTAATGGACAAAGATTGCTAGTACAGATATGGGCTACAGATTTGTCTTGTAATAAAGAAAGTACAGTTATGTGCAATTTAATAATTGTTTTGCTACAAGATTGAGGGCTAGATTGATGGTAAATGTACCTAGGATCCCTAAGGGAGTGCATGATTTCCTTAGGTTGAAGGAGAGGAAACCAAAATTAAGGGTTTTACATAACTGGGGTGACATTATCTCATATCTAGTCAGCACTGTCCTAAGAATATATGGATTTCAAGGAACCCCTCACATACTGCCATACAATGTGCCTCCGAGACTAGGGTTTGTAGAAGTTATGTGGCAGATGGGGTGTATTCATGAAGATAACCTAACTAGAAAGGGGAAGGGAACATTATTCCCTGATAATACAATAGTGTCTGACTTTATATTTTCAAAGGGAGGCTAGACACAGTTTGACAAATTCTTTGTTGATTACCATTTGAGATTTGGTCCAAGGCAACAACATGATTCTGAAGGTTTCTTTGCTCTTTTTAGATAAAGAATAAAAGGTGGAAAATTTGCACATGAGTTCAATTTCCCCGAGGACCTGATCAGGAATGAATTTGATTTAAATCGATAGGAATTGAATAAGGAAAGGTGGATAGCTTATAGTAAGCTATTGGATATTGTGCATGAAATGGATCTGACATATGATCCATTGATGGAATTCACTCCATACCACAAGAGAATTGATTTTTTAATGAAGAATTTCAAGGAGATAATGGACACCTTGAACACCAAAAAGATAAATTTAAGGCTAAGTCTGGACATGCAAGGACAAAGTGATATGCCAATTGAAACAAGGCCAGTATATCAGCTTACAGAAAGGTGGCCCATCTATAGGAGGAAAAAGGATACTGGCAGTGATGAGGAAGAAGTAGACATAAAAGGGAAGAAAATAATGAAGGCACCTTCACGACAAAGCCCAAAATTCAAAGTACCTGGGGCTGTCAAAATCATTGAATTAGGATCTTCACCAGAGAGCAGTCCCCCATCACCACCACCTGAGCCAAGCCCTAAGAGGCAAAGAACTGATCACCTACTTGAGGATCTCACAGATGAAATTATTGTTACTGATCAAGACATGTAGGTTGGTATGTCGTCCCCTCCTAGGTTAGCTGAATTGGTTCCATCTGATTTAGATATGAAGGGTAAGAGTGTGCAGGATGCAAGAATGGAGGCTTGCAAGGAGTTCTTAGATGACAATGCATTTGTAAAGACTCCTATATTCTTACAATTGGCATGGAGGATGAAATTTGAGGAATATAAAAATAAATGCAAGGAGAGAAGAGAACTAAGGCCTGACAGGTCAGATTAGGAGAATGATGAAAAAGTGAAAGCTGAACTAATGGAAGAGTTCAAAAAATCACTCCTAAAGAACGAAGATGACTAGTGAATCAAGCTGGTGTTTTGATTTTGCTTGAATGGTACATCACAAATGCAGTGGCTTTCAATGCCATTCTAAAGTCTAAGAATCCTTTTCAGGATTCTGAAGAAGTTAAGGAAGCATTACAAAACTTTGCCTTTAGTGAAGAATATGAGACCTTGGCAATTTGGGCATTGGCTCCACAAGGAAGAAAGCCAGACATTGCTAATATTAATCCAAATTTCAAAGAAGGATTAATAATAAAGAGGGCTTCAGAAACTGCAACAACTGAAGCCACTAGTTTAACTGTGAATGTGGCCAAGTTGGCCCAAAAGATTGTTGAAAGGGAGGAGACTGAAAGAAAGATCCTAATGGAGAAGTATAACATTTTAATTGAAGAATATAGTAAAATGCAATAGAGAAATGTTGAGCTACAAACTGAAGTAGAAAGGTTCAAGTATAGACATACTGGGGAAACATCCAATGCTCCAAGAACCAGCACATCACCTCCCAAAGTAGGGTCAATTCCTCCTACTTCTCCAAATGTTTCTACACCAGGATCTCCCATTCAAAATCCCGCTCTTACCCCTCCTCTAGAACAAGTTGATGAAGAAACAGAGTGCTTTTTTGATCCAACAAAGAGGCAGCTCATGCAAAAAATTGATCAATTACAGACATCACTAAGGGTAAAAGAGGAGGGTTTTCTTTCAAAAGAAAAAGAAATTGTTACTCTTGTTTTGGAGCATTTAAATGAAAAGGTGGATAATAAATTGCCTCTATACATTATTTGTATTCTTTGCTATTTGAAGCAATAAATAATATTGATAGGGATCAGGGGATAGTGATTCCAATAATTCAAAATTGGATCCCTAGGGAAAATAATCTAGATGTTATGAATAAAACCTCAAGGTTTGATGTAAATAACAGGCCCCAATCATTGAAGCCTACTTATATATTAGTTAAATAATTGCAATATTTTCAGACCTTACCAGATGATCTAAGTAGGAAGATTAGGGAATGGGTAAAGAACTTGAATTATTGGGGTAACACACTATTACCTGATATAATTAATGAGTAGGGGGAAATCATAATAATCTAACAATGGTAGGATCAAGCAAGTAAAGCCATCAATAATCAAATTAAAATAATTTGTCATGACTTAGATTACAATTTGTTGGTAAATTGTATGGATAAGATTATTGGTACTGGCTCATTTTTGGAATCTTTTGAAAGAGATGCTAATCAGGTAGCGGTAAAGTATTTGCCTTATAGTACAAAGGTAAAAAAGGTGATAAATTTGAACTGGCCAACTGACGAAGAATACCAAAGGTGGTTGGCTAAGTATTTGAATGATGATGAGTAAAAAGAGTGGGCTACCAACAGGTGGCAAATTAGATGCTGCAGTTATAGCGTTTTCAGTTTTGTATGGATGACTTTCTTGGTGTGGGTTTACCGTGGTTTTTTGTTATTGCATCAACCTTCCTCCGCCAACATGATGAACAAGAATATGCTCCAGGATGATTGTTGTTGTAACAATTTTTGAACAAGAATATTTTTCAAGGTGGTGGCTCTTGTAACAAATTTTGGAATATCACGAGATGCTCCAATTGATTGCCGACAGGTGTACTTTCTAGCCCAGTGCTTGTTGGCTCCTTCATTTTCTATAAGAAGGATTTCAAGGCTAGAAGTATAGGTTAGCAAGTTAGATAATTTTTTTCGAGTCTAGGTGAAGTTGCATAGCGAATTGTAAAGTCTGATAGTTTTAGAGAAATGCAATTTAGGTTTTGAGTCATTATGTAACAGGTTTTGAGTTCATAGAGATTTAATGTTGTATAACAGTACTAGAATTTGGGTTGAAATGAAAATTCAAGCTCATGTCTCTCCATTGTACATGCATATCTAAACTTTCAATGAAATAACTAAGGGTTGTTTTATCCATCTCACTATTGTGGTGTGCATGATTCTATTTTAGCTTTAATTCAAGGAATTAATCAAAATGATTGAATGGGATTATAGGTGGATATGTGTTGTATAAGGATTTGATAAGTAGTCCTGGGTTAGAATGCATACTGATGAAATTGTAATGCAATATTGTCAGGGATCTTATATGTGATGTATTAAATTTGTTATAGACCTCTAGATGCTTATGAATTTGACTCCTGCAATGGATATATGGCACTGATATAAGTTGTAATTATTCGTGTAGTTTAGTATTTGTTTGTCTTTGTCTAGAGCTTGCTAAAAATTGCAAATCATTGACTATCTTATACAATGGATTGTGTTTAGTTATCTCACACTCTAGATAGTTGATATTGTCTATGAATAGCCAATTCTAGTTGATATTATCTTATCGTGTTGAGCTATTAAGTGAGATCATCTACTATTTTTAATGTTGTTTATAATAATCTAAGTTACCGGGTTCGTCCCTGGGAAGCTTGGGTATGATACGGGTTCAGTTCGGGTCTAGTTCGATCAAATTCACTGTGGGTTCAAAAAATCAATTGTGGGTTCAACTAGGGTTCGAAACCCTGATTGTGGGTTCAGCCAGGGTTCATTTTTTTTGAACCCGGTCCGAACCCACGTAGAATTTGTGCCTAGGAAGACTTTTTCAATGTGTTTTTGCAATTTTTAATTAATTTTTTGACCTTTTGTTGACATTTAAAGACTATTTTATTCCCTCTAACCCTAATATTTTCCTCTAACACATGAAATAGATATGTATTATCTTCATGTGTAGCTGTGTTGAGATAAATTTCAATTGAATACCATTAATATTTCATTTTTATAGCTGCGTGAATTGTGGTTAGACCAAAGTAAATCAATTTCTTGCATTTATTTAGTTCATAAGTATTTTGTCAAACATTTGTCAAAAATACAAAAAAATCAGTTAGGGATATTTTACTGGTATCTAAGCTAGTTTTCCTACTAGCGTGTTGGGTCACTAATAGATTGATGTAGAAATACACTCCATATGCATCCAAGTGATAAAATAAACAAGTGCTATTAGATAAAACTCAAAAGGCCACAATTTCAATGTTTGGAAAATACAGAAAGATTTTCATTTGCAGATTTGGAAGTAGAAGAAATCATGGCAAACAAAGATAAAAGAAGTTCACATGAGGACATTAATATAGAGCAGCAACTAAATGCACTTATACAGGGATAGTAGCAGTTGACCAAGTTATTGACACAAATGTTGAAAATATGAATAGTGATGCAATTAACTTTGCAAACAACAACAACAACAATAATACTAGAACAATAATAGGATCAGTAACTAAACCCCTGATGCCTAAATTTTGGATAGAGCATAAGACATAGATGGTTAGAGCGATAGAAGAATGTAGGATAGATCTATTTGGACTACCTAAATGAGTATAGATTTGTTAGGAATAATCTCATGAAATAATGTCTCTTACCAATTTTTTCCAATTGAAGCTAAGAAACAAACCCAAGAAAGAGAGAGGAACCCATAGCTAGGACTTACAACGAAGGTTAGGCAAGTTGTGTATACCTACTTTTGACAGCTCCAACAAATGCAAAACACATTCTTTGATCCAAAATTTGGATACATACTTCTCAAATCCTATGTTTGAAGAGGAAGCAATAAAATATGCCAAATGAATCTATATCATGACATTTGAGTATAAAGTGGTGGTGTATTTTTGCTATGTTATTTGACTATTAGTATGGTGGTGTATTCTAAACTTAATTAGTACTGCAAATATGTATATATTTCTTATTTTTATATGTTTTTGTATTACCGAACCCAAAACAAACCCAACCCCAAACTTTTTTTTATCGAACCGGCGAACTAGGTTCTCAAACCTGAACCCAAACCCAAAACCGAACTGGTAACTTAGATAATAATGGTGCAGAGGTTGTAAACACATTAAGGGATCACCCTCTTGGGTCTTGCAGAGCCCGAAGTGTATGAGGCTTTTAAAGTCCTCATCAGGTGGTCCAGGTCCTTCGAGCTGTCTTCGATTGGAATTGGCAATTCCATAGGTATATTAGAAGACAAACTTGGTTACATTGTAAAAATAACCAACATACACGTCAACCACTGAACAACCACCTCTACAACTGACTTTTTAATCTTTTATGATCACATGAAACATAAAACACACTAATTTCAAGGTTGTTAACATCACTATTGAAATGTTTAATTTTTTGACCTTTCAAACATTAAAAAGTACATCATTAAATTAATATGTAATGGCATAAAAATTAAAAACATCATGAATTAATTATGTAACCACATAAGTCAAATATAATTCTATCAAGAAAAAATTAATATCAAAGAGATAATATAATCGCATAACTTCTACATTTCAATGTCATTGATCTTCTTCTTCATCCAACTCTTTGTCTATATCATCCAATCCAGATTCAACATTGTAAGGATTGGTCATATCATCATCATCATCATCGATATTAGTTTTTAATGTCATCATAATGTCATCATCCACATGGATGTCATCTTCATGAACATTAACTCCTACATCATCGTCATCTAGTTCCTCCTCTTTGACATCTTCATCAGGGACATCATCAACTAACCGTTGATCCTGATCATCATCTACATCATCTTCTAGTTCTTCAGTATCTTTTTCTTCCACCACATTATACTTTACCATCCTTCCTCTTGGATCATGTCTAACAACAAATGACCAACCCAGTTTACTTGGAACCTCTGAGTAAAATACCTACTTACATTGGCTTGGAAGAACATAGGGCTCATTTCCAGCTCGCTCGATCAACCTTGTATTAACCATGGTAAATCCATTATCATGTTCAATAATAGTTCTCTCAGGATCATTTTCATTCAATCATAGCCTATACCATAGGATGACAAACAAAATTAATTTGAAGGACTTAAAGTCACACTCAAGTAGAATCATCCAAAATCCCATAGTATCAATTTTACGAGACTTACGGATGTATGTCACTTCCTAGATGAAACATTAGTCACCTAAAAGACTATAGTTATACGAGAATCACAAGTTTTCTTCATGTCATCCAACATTTTGATTTGAAATTTACAACCATTGCACCACATAGCCTTGTGGTGTTTCACCTGCAATATGTCAAACATGTAAAAATTATTGTAATATCGTCAGTTGATAAACATATTTATTCTTGGCTGAATGTATGCAAATAAAACAATCTCAAGATATATATACATCAATATACTTGAAAATAATTAAATAATATGGGTGATTAATATATGTATACGTACCTGTTTCTCTCTTAAACCATATGCTAAATCAATTTCCCTTTGTGTAACATTGGAATCTCCATTACGATGAGCTTCTTTAACCAATGAAGCCACACCTTCCCATGTTAATACGTGACCAAATTGTTGACATTGTTCAATCCATACCATCATCCAATCAAGATTGTTGGTGATGTACAAATGTAGTGCATCCCACTCTCGACCAACTATACCAAAATAAATTTAAATTCACAAACGACGTATAATTAATTAAATACCATAGTATATGGCCTTAATTTATAATTGATGTATATTGAAGATTAAAAATTAAATAAGTACAATATACATTAAAAAATGCATTCCAATTAATCTCCATGACCATCTTATAATTACCTCTCACTTTCCTCATTCTACCTTTCCCCAACAAGTACTCCCCTTCAAATTTGTTAATGGAGTTGGGATCCCAAATGCGATCTAAATAGATCTTTGCTGCAAACTTAGGAAGATATTCACTAATGTACACCATGGTTTGGTATACCATATATCCCTCCACCATAGAACCCTCAGGATGTGCTCTTTGTCTAACCAAAGCCTTCAAAAATTTCAAGTGCCTCTCAGCCATCCACATTGACCTTGTGTGTACAGGTCCACACAATTCAATCTCCTCAACTTGGTGTATGGTAGTGTTCTTGTGCATTGAAAATGTTGAAGGTGAACTTTTTTGCATTTCACACATTAGGCAGAATTTTTCTCTTCCAATAATTTATATCTTCTTTATAGATTTCTTTAGATGATACTTACCTCATGTATTTTCCAAGATCATATATAACTTGCTTGACATTGTTGTCAAAATTGTCTGGGAGAGATAGAGGTAGAACGTACTGCAACAATTATAAAATGATCTTTTCATTATTTTTCCAAAAGTAGTAAACACAATACGCTAAAAAGTACATGCATTATACAAGTGTATATAATATTCCAGAATAATTACTTTAATGAAGGTATGCCAATCACGTGTTTTCATCCCTAACCCAAATTCACCTTTCTTTGTTATTATATTGTTTATGTTCGCAGCAAATCCTGTGGGAAATCAAATTTTGTATGACTTCTTTTATAGCATTGCTTTGTTGCTCTTGTTAATAACCAAGGAAGGGCACTTATAATAATTTGGTCTCCATCACTATTTAATTGAATGACATTTTTCATTGCATGATTGGATTCCTGAATGTCACTACAAATTTTGACAATTTTTTCTTTGTCATGCCTTCCATCCAATATTTTCCATAACGTTTTTGTTATATTCTTTCCAATATGCATTGTATCAAACAAATGCACAATTTGTAGCTGCTCATAGTAGGGCAACCTACTAAATTGTCTGGGATAACTTTTTAGTCCCTATGGAAGCTGACCATTAATGCCTTGATGACCTTCATGAAGCATATAAGTTAAACAAATTAACAATGACAATCGATATTGTCAATTACAACATGGTAAACACAACACAATATAAAAATATAAATTCAAAACATATCATATATGATGGATAAACAATTTGATCAATGTATAACCTTGACGATTAATTCTATTATATTCCAACTTCCATAGGTGAGGTGACATTCTTTGTGGTTTTGATGTAGTCTCCTCTTTCCCATTGAAAAGATTTTTCAGTAGTTCGATACTTATGATTTCTATGGAGGAAGTGCCTATACTCATCAAACACCTTCTTTCCTAAACTTGTTGAACGACGAGATTTCATCTTTGGACCACAAATTGAACATGCAAATTTTCCCTTTGTTTGAAGACCTGCAAGATGATATATAATTGGATTAAATATGTCAATTTTTATAATTATATATAATGAATAGATTATTTTAAAAACATTCATGATATCTACTTGATCAAATTAAATATTGTTAAAGTGTAGTTGAACGTTATAACATACCACAAAAATGTGTTAGCCCTGGGGCATCATAAATTGTCCATACAAGCATTGCATGGAATTGAAATTGTCTTTGTCCTATTGGTCTAGAGACGTCATACATAGTGACACCATTCCATAACTTTAGTAACTCATCAAAAAGAGGCCCAATATATACATTCATATCTTTAACTTGGCACTTACCTAGTTGAATGAACATAAACATTACATAATTATTATAACCATTTTACTGCAATATATATAAATTAATGTACATGACTATTGAATGAAAAAAATATAAGTCATTATGCAACAAATAAGACAAATGAGATGCTACTACATTAAAGAAAATTGATGTAAACAAATACCTAGAACAATCATTGACAACATTATGTGCTCCCTCTTTATTGAAATCCATGGAGGAATGTTATTGTTGATAACAAAAATAGGCCACACTGAGTAAATAGATCTCAGCTCTCCAAATGGATTGACACCGTCCGCTCCCAATGAAAGCCTAAGATTACGAGGTTCTTCTTTAAAGTGTGGCCATTTTTCCTCCATGTCCCTAAATGTAGAACCATTGTAGGCATTTGAAGAATGTCATCTCCACTTCATTACGTGCATGGTAATCCATCATTTTCGTTAAGCTTTCACACCTAAATAATCATTGCATACATGGAATAATGGGAATATAGCAGAAAGAACCTTGTGAGGCACCTTTTTGTTAGTTGATCTGTTCGATATCTACTATATGACATTCCTGGGCATTCTGTTGCAAATTCCTGTTGTTTATGATATATAATATGATCATTGGGACATGCATCTATTGCTTGATACTCCATTCGATATCTTTCATAATGGCACATAAATCTCGGTATGAGCGAGGTTAAATATTTGATGGTGGTAACAAAAATTCACTAATCAATCTACAACAAAAATAATTTGTTCATATAAAGAATATTAATGGTACATATTTCATCCTTTATTTACTAGTGATGATGAACTAACAACAATTAAAATAGATGAAAAAAGATGACATATATGACATACCTTAACATCCATGAGATTGCTATGTTTGATAAACCATTCATAACCTTCAAGTTCAACATCAACAATGCAACAGAGAGAAGAGTTGTTTTAGAGCCTTCATAAAGGGGCTCGTATGCCTTGTCAAGTACAGGTAAATCATGAACATCATCAAAGTCATCTTGATCATCATAATCATCTCTGTCACTAGATGTGGCATGGATCAATGTATTCATACCATCATCTTCAACTGTGTTTTTTGGCGCATGATCATCTTTTTCCATAGGATCATTAACTTCATCTTCGATATTCACAGCTTCATGTTTGTTCGCTTGCAAAATCACATTCTCTGGGCCATGATAATCCATATCACCTACCCTAGGGTGCCCCACCTTTATAATAATGATAGACACAAATAAACCATGATCATGGTCAAGTGATTATATATATATAAAATGTTAAAACAATATAAACATTTACAAATTCAATCAATATAAAAATATATAATGAACAACTTACCAATGGATGATAATCATGCCCCCTTCAATGTGACCATGCTACCTACAATGTTTTTTAGCTGTTGTGATTAAAAGTCATCTCGTCTTTAAGCCCTTGTAATTATTGCAAGGACAATAACATTTCCCATCACCCTTTCTTTTCAACTTAGCCCACAATCTATCAAGTGTCTCTTCATTTTGTTCTGGACTAATATTATCTGACATGATTTTTCTTTACCAAGCTTGACTATTTAGATCTTCAAAAAATATCAAACTCACACTCCAATAATTTTTATTCATAGACAGGTAACATAATCTAATAATTCTGATATTTTATACCAAAAAAATTTGGCATGCAACCACCCCTGCAAAAGAGAAGATAGTTTGAAGTTAATGACCCCAAAAAACACTTTACAATGCTAATTCCAAAACTTATTAAATTCTATTTTACTATGATTTCCAACCGTTAAGACTCCTAAAATCAGAATATTGAACTTGATCACAAAATTCCTACAACAATGGAGGTAGTGAGCTAGTAAGAGAAAGTGACCCATTCCTAAGGGGCAACGAGTCAGAATCATCATTGCTAATGTCAATATGGATTTATCCTTTTAGTCAAATATGCAATGTGTCACTTCTTATGACGAGCTTATCCCTAGGGCCCTCAACATTGAGAGAGCCCTAATAAAAAACAACATAAGCATTGGTAAGAACATGATTAGGGTACAAACCCTAGGCCTCCGTAGAAACATAAACAATAACTATAGTGGATTAGTGAGGTTGCAATACCAGAAAGATTGAGACATTGTAGGTAATAACAAAATCTTGCAATCTAAAGATTGTAGCCAATAACAAGCACACTATGTAGCTTAGTGACATTTGTAAATTCAATCTACGGTAAGAAGAATGACAGTCACTTGAGATGTGACAGTCAAAAACAAGCTAAGCAGTGACAAGATAATAAAGCTCAAACCTTGCATAGTAAAGTGGAGATTTTAACAGTGAGTTTCCTTACCCCCTTGCTGACCTTAAGGGTTTTTCAAATGCTTTTTGTAGTATTAGATAAGGCAAATGCAATCAGGGAATGACTATCAAAATCAAGTAACAGTGGTAATCATAGGTTCAATGTTTCTTCGTAGCCATTAATATTGTATAATGGAGGTAGTGGATTGCATGTTTAAGTAGTGTTTTAAGACTCACCAAAGATGGGAAAATGGTGAATAATACCTTGTGGACTGTGAAGTAGTGTCAATAAGGTTGAAGGATCTTAAGAACTACAATACCATGAAACAATGAGTCCCCTGTAGTAAGTAGGTAGTCTATAGGGCATAGTTTGATTTTATAGAAGGATGCTCATGAAAGGAATCTTCAAGTGATAGTGAGTGAGCTGTTTGAGATTGCAGCTGAGGGTGCAATACCCAGTCTTAAAGGAAGTTAGCAAAGCAGTAAATGTGCAAGAAAATTGAATCGTACACAACAAACAATTCACAATATTATCTTCCATAATGCCTTGAGTTTGAAGACAAAAATCTCATTGTATCTTCATGATGAAAGTGGTGACCTTAATGGTCAATCACTGGCAACCATGATTTTAAAACATGCTATTGTGCTTATGGAGGCAACATTTTAAGCAAGGCAGTGAGTGGTGGTTTGGAACAATGGCAGGTATGAAGGACTTGCTTTATATGCATACTATGCAGTCTAGCTTAAGACAACGTTCTTAGAAGAGATTGAAGGTGGATTATGGAACTCAAGGGTTACCATGAAAAGGATTAAAGAAAAAACTGAGATCTATTTAAAAGCCACGGTCATGAAGATATTAAAGATGTCACATGCAAAACCTAGTAGCTAGAGTAATGAATACAGTGCCAAAGAGGATAGTGTGTTGGGGCAGATTTAGGAGATCTCCACATTATCTAATTACAGGGAAATACATCATTTATTTATTTATTTAATTAAAAGAAATCATTCTAAACCCTATATAGGATACATTGATACTTCAAAAGCCTCTAAAGGAATTTGAGATTATGAAAATATATGTCAAGTAACATTCATAAGGTTTAGAAAATCTTGATCACTCTCTAGAATAGCCCATTAAACATGGGTTGTGCTTGAATGCACTACATAATTGATATAACACAACCACTCTGCATATCAACCAGAGTTATAGGCTCTTTATTGCAGCAAGAGGTAATCACTCTTCGATCATACTATAATTACATCCTAACCTGTTAAACTTGAGACAACAAAATGCACCCAATGATGATTGACACCTACATTATACAACCTGAATTAAATACATTATATGAGTGCCTCCATTTCTATCACAACATAGCCACATTAAACTTGGGTCACACATGAATGCATCCTGTATTTGCTATAGAACAATTGTGCCACATGACCAATATAGTTATGGATCACATAATTACAGTCATAAGAATTGTTCTTCGGTTGTGATCTTATGGTGATTCCACACAACAAAATCTGGACATGAAATTCTCAAAACCCTTAACCTCTAAAAATGAAATCTGATGAGATGTTGCTTTAAAATATGATTTTCAAACCTAGAACTACAAATCTGACTTCACAACTAATTCAAAAAGACAATGACTACCCTCAACTGAATTCTGTGATATCTTCTTGATTTTTTTTTTCCCAAGAAAATCGTCCTTAGTTCTCCACAAACTGTCTCAAGTAGAGCAAAACACTGTCACAATAAATTAGGCGCGAACTCACTTTTCTTTATTTTGGCCACAATTTTATTTTTTTAAATTTTTCATGTCTGTTGAAAATTTGACAAAAATGATAACTGACATTTCGACGAACCCCAGGTTCATCGAAATTTTGACGAACGTCGGGGATAAAATTTCAAAAAATTGGAAATTACACATCAAATTTTACAAGCACCCGATGAACATCGTATTTTACATATTTTGTTAGTCAGTTTTGTCGTATTTTGCAGTCAAATGTATTAGTGATAGGTAGTGGAGTATACTATTCTATATTTGATTTTTGATTAGGATGAGGATTTTTTTATATAAATAAGCTTTGTGAGATGGTTTGATGTGGAAGGAAGTCTTGGGAAAAATATGGGTTCCCCTTATCAAAGCTAGGAGAAGGATAAAAAATAATATTTTTTGGGGGATTAATACTATACCTTGGCTTAGTTACCTCTTTATATTGTGATTTGATAGATGGGTGACTAAATCTATTATGGGATATTGATATTGAGGTTATAAAGATGGGTGAACACAACTTATAGGTTGTTGATATGGATTGATGGATGGATAGCTAGAGATTATGGAAAACTTGCTTCCAACCATGTAATCTAAGGATCAAATGTATCCCTCTTGATCCAAAAGACTCACATTATCATCATAGGGGTGATATTTTGTTTGAATATCAAGTATATTATCATCATCATCATAATCAAGTTAGATTGCATGGTCTTCTTTCTCCTTGATAGTCTCATTATACATCTAGTTTCTTGATATTTGACCTTGGGTATGATATGTATAGCTAGTTATATAAATATTTTCTTCATAGGGTTCATTATCTTGTTGATAAAAAAAGATAGTGTAATCATCACCATTATAGAAGGGTTTCTTTTTTACTAGGGAACTCATCAAAGTAAGAGTGAACCATGATTATAAATATGGATTAAGATGAACAATGCAATGATATAGATTATGGATATAGGTTTTTATTGAGCTATTCGATGGATATTTGGATTTGGATGGTGGATTTATTTGACTTTCTAGATAATGGTTTGTATCTAAACCTTATGGGAACATGTCGATGTCATGGCATGGTAATATATGGGAATATTTTTGATCAAGTTCTTAACACTTGTATATTTTCTTGGATGATATGAGACCACATTTATTTAAGGCATTTTTTCAATTAGTTCACTACCTTGTCTATGCTATAGCTTACTATTATGCTTTGATATATTTTTTCCAAACATCCATAGTATAGACAAGGTTGTGAAATGTTTAAATAAGGCCTCAAAAATTTTTGGTCTCATGGAATTCCATGACAAGAAAATGCAATTGGTAGCTGCTCCTAGTTATTAGTTATGCTATGTGAAGTAATTGCATAACTACTATGTTGAATTTCTAAATAACTATATTGTAATTAAAATTTTTTCATCTATCAATTTCTAGATGTTAATTATGCAATGTGAAGTAATTCTTTGATTTTGAAAATTGTTCAATGCAATATAATCAATGATATGAATATAAACTAGAAAAATCTATTTTCTACAATACATTAACTTTTAACTTTTTATCATTGTAGCTTATTATGGTCTAAAGTTGGCACAAGTTAAAGGCTATAAGAGAGTATGGATTGAGGGGGATTCTCTCAATATCATCAATAATTTAAATAATTGTGCGGCCCCTTCTTGGACTATTGAATCTTTGATTAAAGACTCTATTAAGATTCTTAAATCTTTTGATGAGTATTACATTCCTCATATTTTGAGAGAGGGAAACAAATTATCTAATGTATTCAATAATCTTGGAGTTAGAGGTGTTAGGGAATGGGGTGTCAATGACCCCCTCCCCATGGAGGAAATTGCAAATATTAATCATGACTTCCAAATTTAAATTATTTTTTGATTTATTATGGCTTGGGGCGTACATGACCATCTTCATGTGGTTGGTGATTATGTGGAGGGATGGTAAGCCAGATTTGAAATGAGCTAATAGTACCTTGGATAATATCCATAGGGAATAGAACTCTAGGATCATTATTTTCTCCTGCCTTAATTCCATTTTTACATGGATTCTGGGAATTCTTTGTATCGCCTTCTCGAGGCTTCTCCTCATTGTGTTCATAACTCTCAAGCTTATTAACTTTGAAAATTCTATAGACATGGGAGGTGATAGGAACCACATAGAGACCTTCTCTAGTGAAGCTGTCAAGAAGAAGCCGGAGGTTTGGTAGGTGTTAGAGAAAGGTGGATTGACTCCATACTTGGAGAGATTGCATGGGAACAACCCATAGACGATGACATTGTTTGAAAAATCATGGAATAATAGGTTCTTGAAGTTAGGAAGAATAGAGTTTTATGTAAATAAATATTTTATAGCTAATGTCACTAGGTTGCCTATGGATGGAATTAAATTTTTTAGAGACAAGAAGGAATCACAAATTGCCATGCAATTTTTTATCAAAGGGGATGAAGCTCAAGACTTGAAGACTACAGAGAGTGCGGATTACCAGAGGAGCTCTCTCAAGGTGCTATGGGGGGATGTGGCCTAGGAACTCATGAGGTATATCACCCTAGAAGGTTGCTTCTCTGTGGTAAATGCTTACCACTTATGTTTAATCATTTTTGCCACAAGAATATAATTTCCTTTCCTTATTATGTCCTAGCATCACTGGATTTTGGTCTCAAGGACCATAAGAGGAACCCCAAAAATATGATTTTGCATGTGGGGCTTATTATTTTAATTTTTGAGTATGCTAAATCTTTTGAGGTGGCTAAGTCGATTACTACCCCTAAGGGTAAGTAGTTAAAGCCAGTGGAGGAGTATGATCTAGTCTCTAAAGAGGATCCAATTAGTAAAAAATGGAAGAAGGGGAAACTTGTCTTGGAAAAGGAGTCAGATTCTAAGGAGGATGTGGAATTTGTCCCAAAATCTCTTGCTTCCATGGAGGTGGCTCTACAACCCCCTACAACAGGGAAGTCTAAGAAAGGGGTGTCAAGCCCTAATAAGGGTTATGAGACTTGTAGTGATGATGTGGTTGCTAATTTGTTGAGTACTTGCTTGAAGGAGAAGAATGAATTGTATGGTGAGGCATCGTCACCACCCCCTATGAAAAAATAGGAGTTGGAGGTGGGAAGCAAGAAGAAACTAGTTTTAAGGTCTATGGGTTAGGTGTTGGAGAGGAATTATCCCCTAAAGATGATGGGAAGATAGGGTGATGATGTTTCCCTAATTGTGAACTTGGATATGCAAAAGGAAGGAAAGGTTGTGGTTGAGGGCATATAGGATGTTGTGGATACCTTGGTTGTGGACCTAGATCAATAGAAGAAAAGAAAGGCTATGGATGAGGAGATTACATACTCCATTTGTAAAATCAAAATTCCAGTAGCTACTAGGAAGGGTAAGGACATCTCTTCCAGTTAAGACAAGGTAAGATCCTCTCATGAGGATTATGTTGTGGGTAAGGGGGTTTTCAACTTTGATAGGGAAGATATTTTTGATGTTTTGGGAACTATTAGAGAGGGTCCCATTATTTTATTCAAATTGTTCAAATGGGTGTTTCATGAACTTAATATGATAAATGTTAAAGTACGAGGTGCTATGAGTAAGGCTAATGAGTCTTTCGTTTAGAACCAAATTGATGAACTATTTAACTCTTTGAATATTGTGGTGGAGGGAAAACTTAAGATGAAGCAAAATCTAGAAGGTAGAATTCTCACCCTTGAGGACCAATTGGAGAGAATTTATGCTAACATGGTCAAGGGTGGGGAGGGGAATAAATCCGTGGTAAATTTTAAGTCTATTGGTATTACCTCTCCTTTTTCTATTGCCAAGAATCGCAAGGAGATTGTTCATGCTAAAGAGATTGGTGTCGTTGGAAAGCTAATGGAGGAAGAGGTTTCTGTTGATAAGGGTGGGGATAAGAATAATGTTTTGATTAATGAGGTGAATATGGATGGGTTTGGGGATAGAATGAGAAACAATACCAAGGCTCAGGTTAGGGCTCCTAGAAAAGATCTGTTTGATGTCTTAGATGATGGCTAGAAGGCTATGGCAAGCGATGTGGAGGCTGCTGATATCTTGAAGAACATGTAGTGCTATTGTTTGGGGTCCTCCTTTTTGGATGATGTTTTTTTTTTGGTTCATTGCATATGGGCTGATATATATATATATATATATATACTTTATGTAGTTTTCTTTAGTTTCAGTTGCTCTCTTTTGTAAAGGGTTTTGGGCCCCTTCAAAACCCATTTTTTACTTCTAATAAAAAATTTAAACTTTTTATTTTATTACCCGAGTGAAGCTTCAATGTCCACCTCCACTAGGATTTGTTGTCATCAAATCTCCAATATTAACCTATTCAACATCTAAAATAAGATATAGGAATAACATTCATATAACAATGCTATTCACATGTAATTGTTAACATGTAGGATTGCACCCGAACGCAAAGTTGGAAAGGTTAGCAATCCTATGTAACATGGAAACACCTTCAAGCCTATGGGTTGCTCATAATGAAGGCGAATCTCTAGATTACGGGATGGTTCTCCTTTTTATTTTTTCTATGAAACTAATGACTTATGTAGGAAAAGGGATAAAAGGATTAAAATGAAATGGTAAAATTGAAACTAGTAAGATGGTGATGCAGCTAAATGACAATGAATATGCAACCTAATTCACAAGTAATCTTCAATATATCTACTTACACAACTTAATTTGAATAGTTGGGTGGGTGCAAAAAGATGGGGGGGCAATTTTTGGTCAATTTTTTTTTAAAATTTCTGAAAGCTCATAACATGAGCACATATGGCTTGGTGTGCTGAGCCTAAGGCTTAGCCACAATGAGCCCATAACATGAACACACTATAACACAAGCGCATTATAACACACTCGCGTTATGAAGTATTAAAAGAAAAAAAAAGAATTCAAAATCATTTTCATTGTGACTGTGTCTTTTTTTTACCCGTGGCCAAAACCCTTCATTTTTGTGCTTGCATTCTAGATGGAACCATCTAGCAAGTTTTTTTTATCAAATTGTTGTTGTTTCATCACCAGGATGTTGCCACATTGACGAGGAGGTCTAAGAGGTAAGGATTGTTTGCTTTTTGTTGCTTTTTGTTAGTTTTATATTTTTTTTATATTTCTTTTTTGAATTTGTAGGAGTTGTTAATGAACCTGCAAACCCTCCCCAAAATCCTCAACAAGCATAGCAACAACATTAACAAAATCATCAAGTTGAACAACCACAACAGTCTCCTCCACCAATCCCTCAACATCCTCTTGGCACTCAACAAAACTTAATGAGTGAAATTGAAAACAATAGAAATTAAATTGAGTTAATCACTAGGTTGAATGATCCAAATAGTTCAACCATGGAAAGAAAGACCCTAACAACTTCACTCAAAGAAATGTTAAAACATGGAGATTCAATCAACAAACAATTAATTGGTTGGGAAGATAGGAGGTAGACGACTAGGGACTATTATCAGGATAAATTATCATATAAAGATGTAAAAGATTTAAAAATTATAAAATTAGATTTGTGCTCATTATTCATTGACCCATGCTCAAATGCGAAGAGGTTTCCTATCCATTGGTGCCACCACCAATAGATTGGGACCCTTTTTGGGATAGGTGGTACATGGTTTTTGATTACCCACCATGCAATGATTATGAAGTCCCACAATATTTCCTGAGGAAACTATACTGTGAGTTCATCTTGAAAAAAATCTTGAATTATTTTGATATGAGGGACTTCTAGGGTAGAGGTGGGGGATTGGCTCAAGATAGACCCAGTGCACATCAGGATCTTAGGCGGCAAGCGAGATGAACTCTCACTAGGACGCCTCATGAGCACATTGTTATCCCTTCCATTGTGAAGGAGAGTGCCAAGGTAGAGACTTTGCATGCCATAAACTCTTTAACCCAAAGTGTCATCCAACATGCCATCCCTATACTACAATTCCATCCAGGGGAGTCTTCGAATGGTGGGCTTCAATCCCATTTTTGTTAGCCTTGTGGGGTGACTTGTTCATATGACCCCACCAATACTTAGGAGGCTGCTACATAGGATATGTTTGTAGCTATGGAGATGGCGAGGGTAGATGGCATTTTGAATGAGGCCTATGGCATCAATTCTTAAGTAAATTTTATCATGTTCATTGAATTTAATTTATTAAATTTTAATTTTGAAGTGCAATATTAACTAATTTAGTTTTATTATTTTAATAAAATTTTAGGGTCACAGTGTGGATACTGGATACACCGACCCTACACCTTATTTCTTCACCGCACCCATTGTTGAGGTATGTAACTAGTAAACAATTATAAATTTATTACATGTTAATAGCATTGTTTTATGAATGGTATTCTAATATGTAATTTTGGATGTTGAATAGGCTAATATTGGAGGTTTTGAGGGAACACCTTCTAGTGCAAGTGGATTTAGACAAACCTACACATAGGTAATAGAATGAAGAGTTTAACTAATGAATTGCACTTAATAGATTTGTGTAGTTTTTATTCATATCATTTATTATGCTGCATTACACATCTTTCAAACTCAAATCATTACTTCAAATTCCATAACTAATAACTAGATGTTGATAGATGACAAAATTTCAACTACAATATAGCTGTTTAGCAAGTCAACATATGCAGTGATGCAATTACTTCACATAGCATAAGTAATAAGTAGGAACAACTTCCAATTACATTTTCTTGTCATGGCATTCCATAAGACCACTTTTTACTGAGGCATCTTTTCAAGTAGTTCATTGCCTTGTCTATGCTATGGATGCTTGGAAGAAATATATTGAAGAATAATAGTAAGCAATAAAATAGAGAAGGAAATGAGTTGTTTGAAAAAATGCCTCAAATAAATGCAGTCTCATGGTGATGGACATCACCATGAGACCTAATTTATTTGAGGCACTTTTTCAAATAGCTCACTGCTTTTTCTATGCTACCACATTTTCCATGCATTTCTACTAAAGAATTTTATCAAACAATTCATTTCCTCACTGCTATGGCTAAAAGCTTAAAAAAGGTGCTTTCGGACAAACTATGGATTCTTGGAAAAAATCTATCAAAGCATAGTAGTAAGCAATAGCATAGACAAGGCAGTGAGTAGTTTGAAAAAATTCCTCAAAGAGATGAGGTCTCATGGTGATGGAATGCCATTCCATTGCCATGAGACCACATTTCTTCGAGACATTTCTTCAAACAACTCACCACCTTTTCTATGCTACCACATTTTCCATACATGTGTACCAATTTTTTTTATCAAACTACTCACTTCCTTGTTGTTATGGCTAAAATCCTAAAATACATGCTTTCCAAAAAATTATGGATACTTGGAAAGTATCTATCAAAGCATAATAGTAAGCAATATCATAGTTAAGGTAGTGAGTAGTATGAAAAAATGCCTTGAAGAAATGTGGTCTCATGGTGATGGAATTCCATTCCATCACCATGAGACCACATTTCTTTGAGGCATTTTTTCAAATAACTCACTACTTGAAGAATAGAAACCAACCCATTAGCCAAAATTCCCCTCCAAATTCTTTTCAAGGTCCTCATCGTCAATTTACCAATTCATGGAACCTTCCACCTTTTATTCCACTTGTTCATGTACCCACCCCTCCCTCTTCATGTCATGATCACCCTCCATCTCATAACCAAGACCACACTATACCATCCACCCCATCCCAACATAATACCATAGAGAAGGAAATGAACTATTTGATAAAATGACTCAAAGAAATGGGGTCTCATGGTGATGAAATTCCATTACATTTGTAATAGCATTCCATCACCATGAGACCCTATTTCTTTGAGGCATTTTTTCAAATAGTTCATTTCCTTATCTATGCCACTACAATTATTGTACATGTCTACAAAAGAATTTTATGAAACAGTTCGCTACCTTACTGCTATGGGTAAAAGCCTAAAAACATGTGCTTTCAAATAAAATAGTAAGCACAATAGTCATAAATATATAGTTTAATAAGTACTCAAAATTTTGTTCATTATCTCATACATTATAAGCCATGATGTGCATCACTATTATGGTTTTCATGATTGAATAATTTGTTGCTTTATTTTTAGATGTTGCAAGTGGATACACCTTTAGATGTTCATAGGGCAATGGAGATTGTTGTTTCATCTTCCATAGACTCCTTGATGGCTCTGACAGGGGAGGTATGAGGAAAATTACTAAATTTCAATTTATAGTTGTTATAGATGTTAGTGAAAAAAAAAACTATTCTTGATTCATAGTTTAATTTCTATTTGGATGGTTTATATAGGGCTTCAACATGCCTCAACATGGGAATTTGAATATTCCCCTTGTGGAGAGTGATCATTAGATGGCGGTAAGTGATTATTTTGTTAAATATATCATTTTTTATAATGTAATTTCTATATATTAATGTCTTTACTTCTTATTGTAATAGATAATACTTGACTAAGAACTAAACCTTAGGAGCAGCAGGAACACTCCTTGACCATAGAATAAATGAGTGACTGACGTATTTCCATCTGATCAACCAACAAAGGGAAAGAGTTTATTTTGAGAGCATGGAGAACAATGAATTTTGATTCCAAAGCCCTTTTTTGTATGCCTATATGGCATTTTTGTACATATTTTGTATTTGATATATTTGACATTGTATGCTTATATGGCATTCTCGTAAGCCTATATGGTTATTTTGTACATATATTTTGCATACATTGCTATTTGGTTAATGCAAATATTTATTATAGATGGTGTCCATATTTACATTATAAATCTATGGTTCAATAGATATGAGTTACATGTATTCAAGTGTATACTTTACAACTTACGTGTATTCCAATGTATACTTTGCAACTTATGTGTTTTCTTGTGTATAGCTTGTATTCATGCATATACTTTGTATTAATTTGTGTATATTATGTATTCATGTGTATACTTCAAGGATTATGTGTTTTTGAGTACTTGTGCTTCCCTTATTCACATGTACATTCTTGACTTATTCACGTGTATACTTATTAATTGATTAGCTCTAGCATTGATCATTGCTATCCTTTATGGTTTGTCTTGAATATTACTTGATTGATGCTAAACAACTTTATTAGTTGATGCTAAACAACTTCAATATTTCTAGGAATATTAGTAGAGTTACAAATTCTAAAATTGCACAAATTGAAAAGAAAAGATTAACTGTAAACAAATGCACTGATTATTAACTTGATAATTGATTAAGAATGAGTATAAAATATATCTAGAGATGAGCCTTCTAGAATGGCAACTGCCAACTAGAAAATAGGCAAAGCATTCCCAATACTTTGAAATTAATAATCCACCCAAAATTACAATGGGAGAGAAGGCTTATTTAAGATCCTTGAGCAATGTATTTCCTAATGCTCTTTTGTTCTTACACATCTCAATTCAGTTTAATCCAAAGATTTTCATGAAATTCTTTATCTAAAAGAAAAAAAACACATTTTCAATTAGTATTCCATAAAATATTTCATAAAAATATTCCAATATATTTAATATTTTGATTGGAACAACTCAATTAAGCAAAGGATACATAATCTTCACAACACTTGCAAAACATAATATTCATAGTAGATGATGAGTAGTTAAAGCTTCTTGACACATTATCATACAAACATTTATCTTGAATAGTCTTTAAATATTTTCACAACATAATCCTCATAGTGCAGAATGAATTATTATGTTCTTGATCCGTCACCATATAAACATGTCAAAAGATGTATATGTCAACTTTTTGCAATATTATTTCTTGTATAGGAAATGGACTTGGGAGAAAGCAAGTTATAATTTATAATACAAATAAGAAATGGACTCAATGGTGGAAACTTTATTTATCACACCAAATAATAAATGTAAGTGAGAGCATCACTTGTTTCTCTTAGACTCCAATTTTCAAACATAGCAAATCATTTCAAATGAAAATGACAAAATGCTTCACAACCAAAGTTGTTAATTGAGGAAAAATAAAATGTTTCCAAGCTCCACCATTGTACGCATTTACAATTGGTTGTATATTGTTGTAAGGGAAAGGAGGATAATTCAAAATTATCTTTCACTTGATAGACTTGAGGACGATCATATACTTTTCGTATGGAAAACTCAGACTTATCAATCGTCGTGTGTATGTTTCTTTTTTTGATTGTTTTACATGCCATCATAAGGGATCAAGCCAGTTGAACATAGCTTAAAGCAATTCTACCTATTTGGGTGCAAAAGAGGACAATTCCTAGCATAAACGTTCCTATCAGGATGCGTTGGTGTAGTTTGTTTGGTCACATGAGTTGCATAATAAAAGTTGCACCACTTTGCAACTTTACATTGCTTGCATTTGACACTTTTTCCATCAAGTAAAAACTGGACACTCTGAGAAAAAAATTCTGAAATAATAAAAACCTAGAGAGGTTATTGTAGAGGGGTCTGATGTGATGCCATAGTCTCCAATGAAGAGTTCATAAGCATCACAATTTCTTAGTAATAGCCTATCAAAGATTGCCACCATTTTGCACTTTGGACCCTTAAGTGATCGAGTTAGTTGAAAATAGCTAAGAGTGATTCCGCATGTTTGGGTGTGAAATAGGACCATTCATAGAATAAAAGTATCCATTTTAATGCATTGGAATATTCCATTTTTTCACATGATTGTAGAAGGAAAGTTGCACCACTTTTCAATTTTCAACTACTTACATTTGACAACTTTTTCCCTAAGTGAAAATTCGCCACCACAGGAAAATGCCTCTGAGATAGCCAAAACAAGAAAAGGTTATTGTAGAGGGGACAAACACAATCCAATAGGCTCAAAAAATAATTTTCTAAGCATCATAGTGTTCGAGTAACAACCCGTCAAAGATTGCAATCATTTTACACAATGGAATCTTAAGGGATTCTACCGGTTGAATGTAACTTAGAACAATTTAGCATGTTTGGGTGTGAAAGAGGACAATGTCTAGTGTAAATGTCCCTACCCAAATGTGTTAGAACAATTCATTTGGTCACACAAGTTACAAAACAAAAGTTTCACCACTTTGCAACTTCCAACTACTTGCATTTGACAACTTTTTCCCCAAGTCAAAATTCATCACCACGGGAAAATACCTTCAAGATAGAAAAAACCAAGAGAGGTTATTGTAGAGGATCCCAACATGATCCCATAGGCTTAGATGATAAGTTTCTAAGCATCACGGTATCTTAGTAACAACATATTGAAGTTTGTAGCCATTTTGCACTTTGGACTCTTAAGGGATTCTGTCAGTTGAATGTAACTCAGAGCAATTTAATATGTCTGGGTGTGGAAGAGGATGATTCCTAATATAAATTTACCCAACCAGATGCATTGAAATAGTTCATTTGGTCACACAAGTTGCAGAACGAAAGTTGCACCACTTTGCAACTTTGAACTACTTGTATTTGACAACTTTTTTTCCAAATGAAAATTCTCCACCATGGAAAAATTCCTCTGAGATAGTAAAAATAGAGAGAGGTTATTTTAGAGGCACCAAATTTGATCTCATAGGCTTAGAAAAAAAGTTTCTAAGTATCACGGTATCCAAGTAACAACATGCTGAAGTTTGCAACCATTTTGCACTTTGGACTCTTAAGGGATTCTAGTAATTGAATGTAGGTTGGAGTGATTCAATGTGTTTGGGTGTGAATGAGAACCATTTATAGTGTAAAAATACCCACCCAAACATGTTGAAATAGTTCATTTGGTCATATGAGTTGTAGAATGAAGTTGCACCACTTTACAACTTTCAATTACTTGCATTTGAAATTTTTTTCCCTAAGTGAAAATTCTCCACCATAGGAAAATGCCTCTATGATAGAGGAAATTGAGATAGGTTATTGTAGATGGGCCCAAAATGATCCCATAGGATAACATGAGAAATTTCTAAGCATTAGGGTGTCTAAGTAATAGCTCGTCGAAGATTGCAACTAGTTTGCATTTTTGAATCTTAAGGGATTCTACTAGTTAAATGAAGCTTAGAGTGATTCTACATGTTTGAGTGTGAAAGAAGACCATGCATAGTGTAAACCCACCCATATAGATGCATTGGAATAGTTTGTTTGGTCACATGAGTTGCAAAGAAAAATTTGCACCACTTTGCAACTTTGCACTGCTTGCATTTGACACTTTTTCCATCAAATGAAAATTGGACACCACGAGAAAACTAATTTGAGATAACAAAAATTGAGAGAGGTTATTGTAGAGGGGGCCAAAATGATCCCATAGGCTTAGATGGAGAGTCTGTAAGCACCAAAATTTTTGAGTAATAGCCTGTCAAAGATTGCTACCCTTTTGCACTTTGGACCCATAATGGATTGAACCGGTTGAACATAGCTTAGAGAAATTCCATGTGCTTGAATGTGAAAGAGGACTATTCCTAGCATAAATTTACCCATCCAAATGCATTGGAATTTTTTTTTTTGGTCACACGAGTTGTAGAATGAAAATTGCACCACTTTGCAACTTTACACTACTAGAATTTGACACCTTTTCCATCAAGTGAAAATGACTCTAAGATAAAAAAAATTGAGAGAGGTTTTTGTAGAGGGTGCCAACATGATCCCGTAGGATTAGATGAAGAGTTCTTAAAAATCATGATTTTTGAGTAATAGCCCGTCAAAGATTGCTTCCCTTTTGCACTTTGGACTCTTAAGAGATCAATCTGGTTGAATGTAGCTTAGAGCGATTCTGTGTGTTTGGATGTGAAAGAGGACTATGCCTAGCATAAACATGCCCATTTAGATGCATTGTAACAGTTCATTTGGTCACATGATTTGTAGAATAAAAGTTGCACCACTTTGCAACTTTACATTGCTTGCAATTGACACTTTTTCCATCAAGTCAAAATTGGATACCACGAAAAAAAACTCAGATAAAAAAACCAAGAGAGGTTATTGTAAATGTGTCTACGTGATCCTGATGCCTTAGATGAAATTCCCATAACTAACATGGTATTTGGGTAATAGGCCGTTAAATATTGTTTCCCTTTTACAATTTAGATTGCTAAGGGATTATGTTGCTTGAATTACAAATGTTTGAGGGCAACAATAAATCTCAATATTTGAGTAAATCTCATTACAAGTGTATATTTCAATAGACTATATGCTATATTGATATTGATATATAATCATTAGGTTGATTTGTTTTAATAAATAATTTTTTTTATAATAAGTTAGTCAATTGGTGCTAGTTATAATAGGGAGAGAATAAAAGAAGAAAAAGAATGATTAGTAACCATCAATGGTTATTACACTACTATATTAATAATATGATGTTTACAATAAAATGAGATTTATTTGGCTATCATAATTCTTTTGTTTGTACTACAATTTTCTAATATGCTTCATACACCATTCTAAAACCCAAGTGCTTGTACTTGTAGGTCCAATGCCTTAGGTACTCCGTTCTCATAGATCTTTTACAATGTCACTCATACATTCAAGATTCTCTTATAATGTATATATCATAGGTGCTCATAATGAGGCTAACTTCAAATGAATAACTTGATATTCCCTTGCTAAGCTTCACACACTCTTTTATAATGGCTTCAAATCAAAATTGAGATTTGTCAAGATCATCAAAATAAGGATGTTGCATTGCTTTTTTGGATGAGATTCTCTTCGATGACTCATAAATCAACATTTTATACAAGGAGAGACCAATCAATTTCTAGTAGTTTACTTACAAATACTCAAAGTAAAAGAAGAAAAAGAGAGAGCATCCAAAATGGAAATGAAATGAAAATAGATGGAAGGCACTCACAAACAATAAATTGACACCATTTGGTTCCAACTCGAGAACAACAAGGCATAAATCTTGATGCTTCCATTGAGGATAGGCATACCAGTCTCTCAACTTAGTCACTTCTGGTCATACATCTTCATTGGGAGTTCCAAGATACCTATTTCACATAACACCTCTCATGAATAGAATAACTTGAAATTCGAGATGCTCTTATAATGTCTTAATCATAAGTGCTCATGATAAGGTTAACTTCAAATGAATAACTTGAAATTCCCTCACCAAACTTCGTACACACTTTTATAATGGCTTAAAATCATAATTGAGATTTGTCAAGATTATCAAAATAAGGATGTTGCATTGCTTTTTTGGCTGAGATTCTCTTGGATGGCTCATAAATCAACATTTTTTGCAAGGGGACACCAATCAACTTTTAGTAGGTTACTTAAAAATAGGAAAAGTAAAAGAAGATGATAGCATTGGCATCATACAAATTAATTTGTATACAAGTATAAATTAATAAGAACTACTGTGCATACTTACAAATTAATCCAATGAACCATTTGGGTTTGCTCTACTCTTTATTGTGTCAAGTATTGCCTCATGGTCAGACTCATGGACCTTCCAAAAAATATTGTTCAAAGGTCTTCCCCCATATTTGGTCAAACAAATATTAGATGCCACGACAAGGTTTGAGTAATGAAGAATCTTACGATGCATTTTAAAGTCCTGAAACAACCAATATTTAACACTCTTATGTGGGTACCTTTTAAGCCACGTTCTAGTAACAACAACTGAGCCTATATGGTATTTGATGTTTTCTCCATCTATAACTGGGGCCTCTAATTTCTTTTTTAGCCTCAACACAATGATACAAGTAATGGTCCATTTCGTCTTTGTTGTCTTCATCTGCAATAACTGCATAAATATGCCCTGCATTGATATGTGCAACAAATCTCTTGAAATTAGTCAACACTATGAATACACTACAAAGTAAGATAATAATATAATAATTTCAAAAACTAAGCGAGGAGATATATTACCTAGTTGAACTAGATTTGATATGTGGTCAAATTCGATTGATGAATCCATATGTGTTAGTTCTAATGTCATGAGGGGCGATACATGCAAAGTGGGCTAAGATAACTTGTCAACCATTTCTCAACCCACTCCTTTGACTCACAATCATTACAGGCTTGCATTGTACATGAAGAAAATAAGCATGCCATCTTTTGTGTATTGATAGCCCATGAACCTAAATTTGAGCTAAGGAAAGAGTATAGCTCACTCGATCCTATTAGTGTACAACTTTGTATTGTCTTTATACTTTGACTCTTCTCATGCTAATTCTCTTTTCACACATGCTCTTGTACCATCATGCTCCCCCTTTCCATGCCTGAACTCACAAAAGTTTCGCATATGTTGAACACCTATACTAACATGCATCCTACTCAACCAGTAAGACATGTGTGAGTTCTTGAACTATGTTGCATAGTTATTTGACCATATTATATGTTGACCATATGATATGCCCCTCTAAGCCAAATCACTGAAAAATATCTAGAAGAAACCTTGCACAAACTATGGAGAATATGCATAATCATCACTAATATAAAAGTGATACTCCCTCAATACCATCTTTTGGTCCTCTATACTATCAACTACATGAATGAATGTTATGTGCACAAATATTGAAACCTGTGTGGAATTGTAATATTGTGACAGCACCTCACGTTGTGGCTGTAGAGTGTATTTATTTGCAAAGTCAACCACTGATACTATGTTCCCAACTAGAAAGGTGTCCTTGCATAGCTTGAATTGCATGTCTAGCCATCGGGCTCTATGGGTATGCCATGCATACTCATACACTATTTTGTCATGAAACATGGACATAAATTGATACACTAGAATCTTCTGAATAACCAAATCACACCTTTTTTCTTGATTACCATCTTTTGTAACATATGCCATTGTTTTATACTTCCCAGACTCTGCTAGTTTATGTCCCACCTCAGCTGTGCTTTCCATATGTTGCCATATTGGCATACGCTACAAGTCACTACAACACTTGCATGAACCATCTAAGCATGATGTCCTATAGAATATTTGGCCATCCTCTATTTCACATAAATTTTTTGATAATAACTCTCTTGAAGATGTTTGTGGGGCTTCTATGCCACAATCTTGCAAAACATCATTAGTATGCAAATCTAAACATATAGAACGATAAACATCATAATGGTTAGAGAATTCAATATGTAGTCTACAACAAGTAGTATGTGTTTGAATTATCTTGACATAAAAAGGATTAATCATTTCAAAATATCTTTGAAAAATACTAATTTGAGGATAATCTTGTTGAAATTTATGAAAAAATTATGTTTGAGTCATATCCAAAAAATTATTTGGATGTGGCTCACAGTTTTGACTATCAATTCTCTTGCTTACCACATCCCTTTCATTCAAATATGGCCTTATGTTATTCTTCCAATACTCTTCAATTAGTGTTCTCAATCCTTCAATTTTTTTTTTTTAAATCTTTTTGTGGAAGTCTCCCCGAGAATGCCCATATTCATTTCAATCAGTGCCCTCAATTCTTTGCCACCTTTCAATGACTCTTAATAAATTTTTTCTATTAATTCTCAATTGTTCACTCGTCTTTCTAATGAGATGAGCTCTCTTTGTTTGACTACTTATGAAAGTCAATGTAATGACATGTTGGGTGAAATTACTATTCTTTGAGCATGAGGTCTTATCCACACTCTCATAAGCATCTATTAGATTCTTCACAATAGTGTTTTCACTTGAAGCATTCAATGTTCTCAACCCAAGAGTCTTCATGATGTTTCTATACTTTATACCCCACATCATTTCAAAAAATAGTTGACAACTTGTGGTTTCATTTAGCCTTTCAAAGAATAATTTCCAAATCTAATCAACATATCTTCTACAAGTGTGTGCTGGAATCTTCCCTTCCATGTGCTGCAAAATATCCTCATTATTATTAATCAAATACTTTGGCTTTCTACACAAAATTTTAGGTGGTGTTCTCCTAGATACATACATCTCAACATTGGTAATTTCATTAATATTTAATTGAGGTGGCTAGATTGTGTACCTTCGATCGAGGATGGAGTAGAAGACATACCTTGAGGTTCACATGGGGATGATGGCATACTTTCTTTGTCAAATCTGAGTGATGTTTTACTCTCAACTTGAGATGCAGTGGATGGTGTCCAACAATATTCACTTGCAGTAGATGGTTTCCCTCCATATTCACTTGTGGTAGATGGTGTCCCTCCATATTCATGTGCTTAATGGTGTCCCTTCATATTCACTTGCAATAAAGGGTGTGTCTCTAACTATGGTATCTAAATCTGTCTTACCATGATGCTTTTGCATTCGTGCACTTTGTGTTGCCAATGCCTTTTCTCTTTTTTATGGTTGAGGTTCCTCTTCAATTGGCTTGTTTTCGTCAATTGTATCCAATTTCTTCTTTTCAAAATATTCCCTCAATTGTTCTCTCTCCTTTTCTTTTTTGGTTTTATACTCTTTGTCTGCCAGTTTATTCCTTATTTGTTTCCTTGGCATGGCAAATAGTTTTTCCTGTAGCATGGTAATGAGATGAATATTAGTTCCTAAAAAATGAATCCATACAAATAAATGAAATATATGTCATTCAAGGCTTCATATAAAATACTTACAATCATCCTGTAGAAGAGTATTTCTAGCATAGACTAAGGTCACATGAATTTTTCTGATGGAATTCCTTAAATAAATTTGGTCATGTGGCATGCCATGATTGCAAGATAGGATCAAAATGGAAGCATGGACAAGGAATGTGAATTAAAATGACTTTTCAAATAATTCAAATGCCTTGTCAAATAATTCAAATGCCTTGGAAAGCTAGTGGTGCATTGGCAAGCTAGTGAGCTCCCTAGCCTGCCAATGTGGTAGGGTTGAGAAGGTAGGGGTAGCGTATGCCTCATAGAAATGGGGTCTCATGGTGAATTATATCACTGTGAGACCCAATTTATATGAGGCATATGCTGCCCTACCTTCTCAACCATGAGACCCCATTTCTATGAGGCATACGCTGCCCCTACCTTCTTCACCCACATCATCGTGAGACCTCATTTCTATGAGGCATATGCTTCCCCTACCTTCTCAACCCCACTACATTAGCAGGCTAGTGGAGCATTGACACCGTGAGTCCCCAATTCTATGAGGCATATGCTGCCCCTACCTTGTCAACCATACCACATTGGTAGGCTAGTGAGTGAGCTAGCTTGCCAATGCGGTAGGATTGACAAGGTAGGGGTAGCGTATACCTCATAGAAATGGGGTCTCATGGTGTTGACAAGGTAGGGGTAGTGTATGCCTCGTAGAAATGGGGTCTCATGGTGAAAGGGTCTCATGGTGATGTTTCACCATGAGACCCCATTTCTATGAGGCATATGCTACCCCTACCTTGTCAACCCTATCACATTGGTAGGCTAGTGAGTGAGCTCACTATCTTGCCAAGCTTAGTAGCTTTTCAATGCTACCACATTTTGCATACATTTATATGAAAACATTATTGTCAAAAAATTCAAATGCCTTGTCCATGCTTCCATTTTGAGCCATCATTGCAAGATAGGTTGCACCTTTCCCCATGTTGCAAACTTAGCCTTGAATAAAGAGTCTTGAAACAATGGAGAGATGGGTTAAAATTGCTTGTAGTTAGACTAATCAAGGAAACATTTAAAATATATCACAACATAAGTGATGAGGTAAAATTAAAAATAGAGATGAAAACCAAAATAGATTCAAAGATCTATCAATATGGGAGGAGTATATTCCAATTTTTTTGAGACATATATGGAAAATTTGGTAGCATAGACAAGGAAATCATCTACTTGGTATAACTATTTGACGAAATACCTCAATGAGATATGTCCTTGTGGAATATACTGATTGCAGGATATGCAAAAATAAGATTTATTGAAAAGGCTTTAGAAAATTTCAAGAATATGTAAATTGTAGGTGTAAAACCAAATTCAACTATATTTTCCAACATCCCCTATGCCTACACCAAAATGAAAGCTTTGGAGAGTGGTATGCACATCCATAATAAAGAATTGAGAAATGATGTTTTATTTTACTTCAAGAATATGTAAATTGTAGGTGTAAAACCAAATTCAACTATATTTTCCAACATCCCCTATGCCTACACCAAAATGAAAGCTTTGGAGAGTGGTATGCACATCCATAATAAAGAACTGAGAAATGATGTTTTATTTTACTTCCTTATAACTTATGTCATATATATGTGTATACAAAATATGGAAGCATACACAAGGAAAGTCAATTGTTAAATAACAAAATTCCTCAAAGAGATGTGGTTTAAAAATGTAATTGGCAAGTGTAAAGAATTGTGTAATTTAAAATGTGCATTGACAAGATAAGGTTATAATGACAAAAAAACAATGATCAACATGGAATATGAAAAATAACAAAAATGAAATCAAGCCATAATAGAACGAAAGAAAATGTGTAAAGACTTCACATACCTAAAAAACCAGAGCTTCAAATGGAGGAGTTCTACCCAATTATGTAGCCTTCACTTCTTTCTCCAAACTCCTGAACAATTTGAATTTTTTTAAAAGCTTGTTACCCTCCAAACTTCAATTTTATATCACTTTTGAATGGAATTCAGACTTGAATTGATATTATATGCCTTTCAACATGAAAACTCTGTTATTTCATGCAAAGGTGGTGGAAAGATCATAAAAAGGTGGTGGAATGTGAAAAACATGCATGCACACTTCACAACATTATCAAAAAGATCTTTTTTGTTGGAGCATGCACAAAACCAAGAGAATATGCAGAATGTGGGTCTTGAGATCACATGTATATTGAGTTTTTTTACCATTTTTAGAGCAGGCCAAAACATGCTCATGTTATAATGCAAGCGCATTATTCCTTGCTAAAAAAATGGCCATATCTCTAATACTTCAAAACATGCCCGCATTATGAGAAAGTTTATTTTTTTATAGGTTTCTTTCCTCTCTCTTTCTCTCTACTAGGTCTACCCTCAACCAACAACCCTTAATCCCTCTACCCTTAAACCCTCAACCCCTTACCCTCAACCCTTTACCCTCAACCCTAAACCCTAAAACCTATACCCTCAAACCCTAAACCCTCTACCCTCAACCCTAAACCCTTAAACCTTCTACCCTCTATCCTCAACCCTCAAATTATAAACCCTCAATCCTGATACCCTCTACCATATACATTGGATCCTCAACCATAATCCTTCAACCCTATGTACCCTCAACCCAAATTCTTCAACCATATGTAGGTCCTAAACCCTAAACCCTAAACCATCAACCCTATAGGTCCTCAACCCTATAACCTCAATTCTCAACCCTCTACCCTATACATTGGATCCTCAACCCTCATATATATTTTTTCCTTTCTCCTCTTCTCCCCTTCTCTCTATCTCAATTATCCCTCCCTCTCTCTCTCTCTATCAATTCTCTCCCTCCTACCCCCTATCCCTCTCTCAAGACTCTCTCTCACTCACCCACTCCTTATATCTCTCTCCTCTCTCCCCTCTACCCTTAACCTTTATACCCTCTATCCTCTACCCTCTATCTCTCTCCCACTCCATCCCTCTCTCTCTCTCAAGTCTCTCCCTCCTACCCCCTCTCCCTTTCTCAAGTCTCTCTCCCCCTCTCATTCACTCACTCCTATCTCCCTCCTCTCTACCCTTAACCCTCTACCCTCTACCCTTAATCCTTATACCCTCTATCCTCTACTCTATATCTCTCTCCTACTCCCCTCTCTCTCTCAAGTCTTTGCCTCCTACCTATTCTCCCTCTTTCAAGTCTCTCTCTCTCACTCACTCACTCCTATCTATCTCCCCTCTACCCCTAACCCTTATACCTCTATCCTCTACCCTTTATCTCTCTCCCACTCCCTCTCTCTCAAGTCTCTCTCTCTCACTCACTCAATCCTTCTATCTCTCTCAAGTTACATTTCCAATTTCACTGACTTGGAAAGCTAGTGGGTGAGATTGGCATCTTAACTTGGCTTGTTTGAAAAAATGGGTTCTTGAAAAAATGGGTCCAAGAAATGGGGTCTCTGGTGATGTAATCACGGAGACCCCATTTCTTGGACCCATTCAAATAGGCCAGTTAGGTTTCCAATTTCACCCTCAACCCTATGCCCTCAACCCTCAACCCTCAACCATTAAACCCTAAACCCTTAAACCCTCTACCCTCTACCCTCTACCCTCTACACTATACATTAAACCCTCTACCCTTAATTCTCAACCCTTAACCATTAATCCCTCAACTCTAAACCCCTATACCCTCTACCCTATACATTGCACCCCCTAAAACCTCAACCCTAAACCCTTAAACCCTTAAACCCTTAAACCTTTAAACACTCTACCCTCTACCCTCAAGCCAATACCCTAAACCATCAAACCTATAGGTCATCAACCCTATACCCTCAATTCTCAGCCCTCTACCATATACATTGGATCCTCAACCGTCATATATATTTTTCCCTCCCTCCTCTTCCCTCCTTCTCTCTATTTCATGTCTCCCTCCATCTCTCTATCCATCCATCCATCCCTCTCCACCCTAATACATCAACCCTAAACCCTCAATCCTTAAACCCTTAAACACTCAGCCCTAAAACCTAAAACCTAAACCCTCAACCCTTAAACCCTAAACCCTTAAACCCTCTACCCTCTACCCTCAACACTAATCCCTCAACCCTTAAACCCTTAAACCCACCTTAGTAAACTATCTACCATAATACCTCAACCCTCTTGACCCTTAATCCCTTAACCCTCAACCCCCTCCCTCAACCCTCAAACCCTTAAACCCTAATCCCTCAACCCCTATACCCTCTATCCTATACATTGGACCCTCAACTCTAATCCCCCAACCCTATACCCTCAATCCTCTACCCTCAATGTTAAATCCTCAACCCTTAACCCTTAAACCCTCTACCCTCTACATTAAACCCTCAACCTTCAATTCTCAACCCTCAAGCCTTAATCCCTCAATCCTCAACCTTCAAACCCTAAACCCTCTACCCCAATACCCTCTACCCTATACATTGGACCCTCAACCCTCATCCTTAAACCATATGTACCCTCAACCATAATCCCTCAAACCTATACCATCAACCCTATAGGTACTCAACCCTATACCCTCAATTCTCAACTGTCTACCTTATACATTGGATCCTCAACCCTCATATATCATTGTCCCTCCCTCCTCTTCTCTCCTTATCTCTATCTCACTTATCCCTCCATCTCTCTCTCTCCATCCATCCATCCCTCTCTACCCTAATCCCTCAACCATATACCCTCAACCCTTAAACACTAAACCCTAAACTTTCAACCCTTAAACCCTCTACCCTCAACCCTAATCCCCCAAACCTTAAACCCTTAAACCCACTTAGTAAACTATCTACCGTAATCCCTCAATCCTCTTGAACCTTAATCCCTTAACCCTCAACCCTCATCCCTTAAACCCTAATCCCTCAACCCTTATACCCTCTACCGTATACATTGGACCCTCAACCTAATCCCCCAACCCTATACCCTCAATCCTCTACCCTCTACCCTCAACCCTTAAAACCTAAACCCTTAAACCCTTAAACCCTCTACCCTATACCCTATACCATATACATTAAACCCTCAATCCTCAATCCTCAACCTTTAAACACTAAACCCTCAACCACAATTCCCTCTACCCTATACATTAGACTTTCAACCCCAGTCCTTCAACTGTATGTACTCTCAACCCTGATCCCTCAACCCTATACCCTCAACCTAATACCCTAATCCCTCAACCCTATAGGTAGTCAACCCTACACCCTCAATTCTCAATCCTCTACCCTATACATTAGATCGTCAACCCTGATATATCTCTATCCCTTCCTCATCTTCTCTCCTCTTTATCTTACTTCTCCCTCCATCTCTCTATCCATCCATCCCTCCCTCTCTACCCTAATATCTCAAACCTAAACCTTCAACCCTTAAACCCTTAAACACTCAACCCCAAACCCTAAAACCTCAACCCTCAACCCTCAACCCTTAAACCCTAAACCCTTAAACCCTTTACTATCTACCCTCTACCCTCAACCAAATACCCTCTATCCTCAACCCTAATCCCTCAACCCTTAAACCCTTAAATATAAGAAAAATATCTAACCTAATTTGTAAAACCCTCAACCCTTAACCCTTAAACACTAATCCCTCAACACCTATACCATCTACCCTATACATTGGACCCTCAACCCTAATCCCTCAACCCTATACCCTCAATCCTCTACCCTCAACCTTATACCCTCAACCCTCAACTCTCAATCATTAAACCATAAACCCTTAAACCCTCTACCCTCTACCATCTACCTATACACTAGACCCTCAACCCTCAATTCTAAAATCTCAACCCTTAATCCCTATACCCTCAACCCTTAAACCCTAAACCCTCAAACCCTATACCCTCTACCCTTTACATTGGACCTCAACCTAATCCTTCAACCACATACCCTCAAACCTATACCCTAAACCCTCTAACCTGAACCCTAAACCCTTTAACCCTAAACACTTAAACCTTCTACCCTATACCCTCAACCCTTAAACCCTAATACCCTAAACCATCAACCCTATAGGTCCACCCTAATCCATTAACCCTATAGCCTCAACCTCTATCCCTTTCTCTCTATCTATACATTTCTCCTCTCTCTCCCTCCCTCTCTCCTACCCTCTCTAATTGTATCTATCTACCCTCTCCCTCTTTCTACATACCTATCACTCAACCAATCCCTACCACCCTCTCTCGCTCCATCTGTCTATATCTCTCTATCTCCCTCCCACTCTCTCCCACTCCCTCCCTCTCCCTCTCTCTCAGGTCTCTCCCTCCCATCCCTCTCTCTCACGGGTTTCTCCCTCTAGCAACCTACCTAGGAAACTCTCTCTCTTCCCTCTCTTTATCTATCCCTCCCACCCTACATAGATAAGTTCCTCTCATTCCACCCCCCTCTATCTCTCTCTCTCTCTCACACACACACACCCTCCCACTACCTATCTCTCAAGTATCTCCCTCTCAGCCCCCTCACACTCTCAAATCTCTCCCTTGGGCACCCTACCTACATAAATATCTCCTTCTCTCCATCTCTCTCAATTATCTCTCTCTTTCGTGACCCCCCCTCTCTCCATCTCTCTCTCTCTCCTTCTATCCCTCCCACCCTACCAAGCTAAGTACCTCTCACTCCAAGCCCTTCTCTCCCACTCCCTCTCTCTTAAAATATCACTTCCACCCCTCTCCCTCTCTCCAAAATCTCTCACTACCTCTTTCTCTCTCTCTCCCTCTCTCCCTCCCACCTTTCCTAGACAACTCCCTCTCTCTCTCTTAAAATTCTCCCTCCCTCTAAAGACATACATAAATATATACATACTTGCATACATACAAGAATAATACATATGTACATACAATCCTACATACATACAAGCATACACGTACATGTGTAGATACAATCTTACATACATATAGGCATACACACAATATACATGCATTGATACATACATACATACATGCATGCATACATACATACAGACATGCATACATACATACATACATACATGACATGCAAGCATACATGTACATACAAACATACAATATATAAACATACATTCAATAGAGTAGCATTTAACATAAAACAAGACATACTGTGAGTGCTTTATACTACTCTCACATTATGTCTTGCTAGACATGTCCCTCACAAACACAAAAAACCATGTCAAAACTAAGATTTAACACAAGCGTGTTATAACACGCATGTGTTATAATGTGCACACATTATAACACGCACACATTATATCTTTCTTTGGGAATCCCCAAGCCTTGGGCTTGATATTTTCCTTGGAATACAAACCCAAAGGCTTGGAGGGCATTCCCAAAGACCAAAGACGTGGTTTTGAAAATTTTACAATTTTTCACATGATCGGGTTTGTGCTCATCGTCGAGATTGCATGTGGTTCAATGTCGAACAAATCAAACACCTAGGTAATGTTAGGTTCTCTCTTAGCTATTCAACAATGTTAAGCCTTTCATCTATAATTTCTTTTGTTTGTCTCTATTTTTTTTGCAAAAAGTAGTATTTCATGTTTTTTTCGTTACAAATTAATTGTTCATCAAAATGTCAAATAAATTACATTTTTAGAAACTAGACTCCATTCTACAATATTTTTTTAAAAAAATTCAATTAGTTTCCAAAATTTGTAGGGGTAGCACAACCAAAATTCTACTTTTTAGGAAGTGTCAACTTAGAAAATTAGTAAAAAATTAAATATTTATTAAAAAATTATTAGAAAAATCATGCATCAACTACATATTGTTAGTTAATTTCTCACTAGAGTGATTTTAAAATACTAAAAAAAATTTCATGCTAGGGACATACAAGATTTGCTCTGTTATGTTTTTTCTAACAAAAACAACACCAATTTTTGTACATCCCTCTTTTGAACCCCTTAATCTCAACCATTTTCAAAATAAATTAGTACTTTAGAAAGTAGACTTTGAGCACTTCGATCCTTGTTTTTGTTCCATCTCAAAATTTTGAGTGTAACTATCCTCAATTTGACATCCAAGGTTAGTATTTCTTGATTTTAGAAAAAAAGTGGCCACTTAAGCCCCCTTTTTGGGCTCCCATCTTTTTGCAGTTACCCATCTAAATCACATAAGTATTTCATAAACATGCTTTGAGAAATCAATATCTTTTATGAAGGAAAACTAAGTTTTCACAACTTGAAAGAAAGGATTAAAAGGTTGCACAACCTATGACCTGTGATATTAAACTGATTTGTGTACATACACCTATGAATGAGACAAGAATTAAAGGTTTTAGATTTAAACACAATAAATTTCTGTCAAAATCAACCATAAGAGACAACACCTAAAATTTGAGAAGGAAGACACTTGATTTTTACTAAAAAATGAAAGGAATCTCTGCAATATGATGAAATATGCTAAAAATAAATTGTTGCTATATCCACTGTAAATTGAGCTACAAAACCCTTTTCTCTCTACAATGCACAAGAGATAAAAAAGGGTAAGAAATAAGGAAAAAAGACTAAGTATTTTCCTTAAGTACAAAATGAGAATCAAAGTGCCAAGAGGTGGCACTTGCAACTAACTGCACCTAAAAAGTATCTCCTCCTAAGTGATTCATGAGAAAAATGGAAAAGGCCTGAAAAGGGGGCCCACAACTAATGTAAACTGAGCTCATATAGCTGCAAACCCTCCCTCTCAACTAGTTTTACCTAAGTGGACTTCAAACTCACCTAGTTAACTAAAAGTAAAGGCCTAAGAAATTAGTTGAACTCCTCTTTATTCCTTGCATTGACTAGGGTGAACAATCTAAATAAATATTAAAGCAATTGATTAAGGATTACTTTAACTTGTGTTATGGGTTTTCCTATATTTTGTATCTTTATGACATTAATTAAAGAAATTTATAATTTGATTGCTTTAATAATGTTTACAGTGTTATTTTGATTTCAATTCATGCAAAAATAACTAGGAGGTCAACCTTGTGTTTGAAATACATGCAAGATATTAAAAAGGTAATTTAATATATGGAAAAGGTATTAGTTTTATGCAAAGTATAAATAAAAGTGAAAAAATACCCCAATGGGGATCAACCAAACATAGTGAATAAAGAAACCCTAAAAGAAAACCCATGGAATTCATTTGCATTTTCACTTTTATCATCATGTTGCTTTCTCCATGGCACCAAGGATTTAATGCTCGAAGTTTTTTCTGGAGATTTCTCTACAATAATTTACTGTTGATAGCATGGTAAGTTCCTTTTTTACATAAAAAAATGTTATGATTTTCTCATATTTGTAGAAGAAATTATCATTTTAGTTCTATTGTAATAGAAAAATGATCCAGAATGTTTTCATTTTCTATATTTTCTTTATCAACTTTGGAAAAAATGATGAAAATTTGTAATCTTTGCTCTTTCTTAGAAGAAACCCCTTTATTTTCTGGAAAAATATGGAAAACCTTTCTCCATTCAATTCCACAGACTTGTTCTGGGTTTTAAAATCTTGTTTTACGACATGTGGGTTTGCATTTTGTGTTACACATGCAACCACACTATACTTTTGTGTTTCACTTTTTACTTTGAGCAACCTTTTGAAGTTTTCATTTTGGGTTTAAATTCTAGAACTTCACTTTGGCAGTGGTTTTTTATATTTTGTAAGCTTCTGGGTATATGAAGGAATCTTTGCATATCTTGACTCTGCCTCTTTAAAAATTCTACTCTGGACTAGTGAAAAAATATCACAAACTATGAACTAGGTTGGTGAGAATTTAATTGTATTTTCTTACCTTCTTGTTTCCTAATTTTTGTCTAAAAATCTCAAGAACCTAGATCGTAATTTTCAAGATGTGATGAAATATCGACTGCTCCAACTAAAAATCCCTCACTTTCCTCATCATTCAAGCAACAAACTTCTTCTCTTTGATTGAATAAAACAATAGCTTTCTCTTATACAAAGAGAGGATTTGTACTCTTTGCAAATACTAATATTGAAGATGAAACACAACTCCATAGGTACATGAAAGTGACTGTAATATGATCTTGCTCCTTTGTACTTGGGATATTTTTGTTCTTGTTCTTTGAGTATGCTTTGTTAATCACATTTCACAAGGTTTTGATCTTGACTTCATTGTACCTACAATCTACTTTGTAAATGTTGCCATCCTCCAAAAATATGCATTTGGTTTCAATGATTACAACTACAGTGTGGTTTATCATTTCACTATCTCCATAATATATGGTTTTATTTTGCTCCTTAATGATTGTATAGCCTTTGTTTGCTTTGGCTTCTCATGTATACCTTCCTACATATGCTTTCATCTATCCTTCCATGGACTATCCAATAATGTGGTAAAAGGACTGTACAATCATCATGTGAGAACTCTGTCATATGAGTACAAAAATCCTATAGCCATTAAGGTTGAAACACAACATCTATTAGTACCTCAATGAATTTTCTATTTAATGGTTGTTTCAACTAATGGTGCAATAGACATGGGTGGTTGACTTCTCGAATGGAGTTTGTATTCATCTTGCATTAGGATTGTCCTTGATAATGGCTGATCTTGTATGATGATAACCTTTGATCACTACTACTCCAATTGACTATGCAACCTTTTGATTCAAATGTACTCATTGATGAATGATATGCCTTTATCTTTGCTTGTAGTGACTATTGTGACTTGAAGTCACTTTCCTTGATGAAAAATACACTTCATATCCCTCTTGAAAACCAAGTGGGCGGCATGTTGGGCTCAACCCTTGTGGGAGCCCATTTTCTCCACATGTAATATTGAACAAAGTGATCCAGTAATGAAAAATGTACCTATACCTACACAGTGAACAAACATGTTAGATAAAACAATGAATCTTAGAATTCGATGGGGATTGATGATGATATTTTGCTTTCCTTGATATCTACATGATAACTGCAAAACTAATTTCAATGACTTATGAGAGTAAATTATATGTTTGTTGATGTTGGGTATGAAGAGAATATGTATCCTGAGCTTTAACACCAAATTTTCTCATCTCTTACAGTCATTTATGGAGCAACAGAGCAACTTCTGGAGCAACCAAGTGAAAGTAGCTAAAGATGCAACAGTTCAACCTTGGGGTTCATCATTCATGCAATGATGAATCCTTATTCCTTTCATATGCACTTTCCTTTTTTCTTCAAATGTATAGTTTTCTTTTATATTGCATTGAATTAGTTACTCCCATGACTTGTGTGGGACACCATACATTTGTAATTATGAATAAGAGACAACAATTTTATGCAAAGTTGTGTAGTCTTCTCTCTTGTAAAAACATTTGCATAATGAAACTGAAACTCATTTAATAGCATTTCATTTGTGTAATGATGAAAAATTTAGCAAAAATTGTATGTGTACCTTCCCTCTTTATTTGTAAATGTTGTTCTAGCTCTACGGAGCTAAAAGAAAAATTAGGTAATAGTAATATTTATAATTATTTACTAGTTACATACCTTCATAGTACATGTCATCACATAATAGGGAGGTGGAGGACCACTGGAAACTAAATGAATGCTATGCCCTAAAATTTTATTATAATCATTAAACTAAATTAGTTAATCTTACATTTCAAAAATGAAATTTAATATATTAAATTCAATGAACTTGCTAACATTTACTTGACTATCAAGGTCAAATGCCTCACTAGGGAGGGAATCTATCATCACCATTTGCTTAGCTATAGATGTAGCTTGCACACCTATGTCCTGACTATACGTGGGGTAATAACTACATGTTACAAGAATGGAAAAGGATGAAGATGTTTTCAGTGATGTCAACTGGTCAATTGGTTATCTATTGGTTGTTGTTGTTGTCATTGATGTCATGGTTATAGGTTATTGGTTGTTCATGTTGAGGATATTGAGAAAATTGTATTGAAGAAAGGTTGTAGGTGTTCAAGTGGCTGCTCCAGGTATTGCTCCTATGTTTGTGTGATTTAGATATGTTGGTCATGGTTGTTGGAAGCTACTATATCCAAAATTTTGGTTCCTGATTCATTGTACAATGTGAGTTATGTTCACCAGTTGTGAAATGTGCTTTTTTATTTTCTAGTTGAGGTCCAAAAGAAAAATTGTTGGTCCAAAATACTCTTTGGTAAAGTATTATGACTTGCGGTTCTAGAGTTGAGTTGTTTTGATTGTAATGAATATATTTTTCATATCTAGAAAGATCGTGCTTAACTGTTCTATGTTTTTTTACACTGGTTTAGCTAACCTTGTGTTGAACACTATCTTTAGAATTGATGTAGTGTGTTGGATCTATTTGGGTCCTCACCAAGCATGTGTTTGGGTCACCCTCATTCTAATTCCACCCTAGGATGTTTCGGCTCCAACCTAATTTTAGTTTAATGTTGGATGGCCGACTTTGGATATGTTTCAAGGTTGAAGTTGTTATAAATGTAGGATGAGGTAGTGGTGAAATCATGTACAAAGAGAGATAAGTGCAAAGAAATCAAGCAGATAGATGCAAGATTGATGTGAATCAGTGAGTGTGGTAGATTTGTGAGAAGCCTAAATGCTAAGTTTCTAGATGTAGTGAGTTGAAGGTGTACTCTATCATTCATGCATGTTTGCAAGTGGTTGAGAAAATTGTGGTGGATGTATTTGTTGCATTGAGATTGTCTTCTATCTATAACATATCTCTTCTACCATCTTTGTATCTTTGTGGAAGTGAGCCCTCTAGGTTGTTAACCCTATTGGAAAATGAGTCCTAATCTGAATAGTGAGTCCTTGCTTTGGTAGTGAGCCTTGTTTCTAAGGCAGCAAGCCTTTGTAATTGGTTTTGATATTATGTATAGTGTGAGTTAATCTTCACCATGGTTTTTCGCTTATTGGGTTTTCCACGTAAATCTAGTTTTGTTGTGTTTATGTGATGGTTTTCAATTTCTACACTTGCACTTAATGTTTAATCATTTAAGTAGTGTTAATGATTAGTTCTAGTGAATGATTTAAAGGTGTTAATTTGATACAACTGATTCGCCCCCTTCATTAGTTGTCTTATTCAACAATTGGTATCAAATCTTGGTTCATTGGAGTAGAGCTTAATCGCTTAAGGTATGAGATGGATGTCAAAGTTACTTATGATTATCTGAGATTTGATGGAACTAATTATGTTATATGGAAAATACTGATGGAAGAATATCTAGAGTATTGTGGATATGATGTAGAGAAAGCTTACAAGAATTCTTACACTCCTCCTGCTAATGGTTTGAGTAAAATTAATGAGATTAAGGCACATGAAGCGAACAATAAGGAAAAGTACATTTTGAAGAACAGTCTTGTACATTTCGAGTTGATTAAGGTTCATAATATGAAGATTGCTAAGGGAGTTTGGGATGCTTTGGAAAGGGTGCATGAAGGTGATGAAAGGGTCAAAGAGGAAAAATTGTAGAATTTGGAATCATAGTTTGAGCTTCTATATATTTTTGAAGATGAGAATGTTAAAGCTTATTTATAGAGATTGGATGAGATAGTAGCTGGAATGTGAGGACTTGGTTCTATTATAGATGAAACTAGGATTTTAAAGAAGATTCTTAGAACTCTCCTTGATTCTTATAACAAAAAGGTATGCTCTATTGAACATAGTACAGACTATAAGACTTCACTAAAGATCTATTGTTGGGATCTTTGACATCTTATGAGATGAGGAATCCAAATTTAAGAAATGGATTCAAATCAAAGACTGTCTTTAATGCTACAAAAGCTAAAAATCCAGATGAAGAAAATCTTGATGAAATAGAAGCTAACTTTGTGAGAAGGATGAAGAAAGGATCTGAAAAGTATGAAGGTAAGTTACCCTTTAAATGCTTTAGTTGTGGAGAAATAGGTCATTATGCTGCAAAGTGTCTGGAAAGAGCTAAGAGGAATAAACAAATATATGAGAAAGAAAAGAAAGGTAAGAAGGTCAACATAACATGTTATGTGAATGAGAATGCTAGTATATTTGACAAGGGTTCTAATTATGAAGATCCTGATGACAATGAATTCGTGTTCTTGGCTATAAAGGATGAACCTACTTATGCTAATTCTAAAAAATAGGTGAAGGAATGCTCTCTAGAGAAGGATAAAAATGAAGGTACTATAATCTTTTCCCTACATTTTAAATACGAAAAGAACTATTGGGTTCTTGATAGTGGTATCGCATCACATGATTGGTGATAAGATTAATTTTTTTAAACTTGAAAAATATGATAGAGGCTTGGTCATGTTTGGAGATGATACTGGTACTAAAATTTGTGGGATAAGTTCAATTAGTTTTGATGGCAAGAATAATACTGATGATGTCTACTATGTTAAGGGTTTAAGGCATAATATTTTGAGTGTTGGAAAAATGTTTAGTAAAGGACATAATCTTGTGTTTGAGGATGAGAGATGTGAGATCATGAAAGGATCCAAAACAATTATTGCTATAGGAAAGAAATCTGAAGGAAATATTTATCAACTTAAAGGTGTTGATGGATGATGATTTATGACTCAGATTAATGATAGTTGGTTGTGGCATCAAAGAATGTTTCAAATGAATTTTGATAAATTGGAGAGGATTAGCTTAGTTTAGGATGTGAGATATTTACCAAGGATTGCAAAGCCTATCAATGCCATTTGCAGGAATTATTAGTTTGGAAAGCAAGCTAGAAGCCATTATAGGTCAAAGGAACAATCTACTACTGGACTATAGGATTTAGTTCATACAAATATCTATGGTCCTACAAGAGTAAGAAATCTACAAGGTGAAAGGTACTTTATGCTTTTTACTAATGATTTTTCTAGATATGCATGGGTTACATTTCTTAGAGAGAAATCATATGCATTAGATAGATTCAAGACATTCAAAACTATGGTTGAAAATGAAGTGAATTTGAGGATAAAATGATTAAGGTATAACAAAGGTGGAGAATTAACCTCCCATGAGTTTAATATGTTTTGTGAAGTGCATGGAATAAGAAGATAGTTATCTACTCTAAGAAATCCTCAGCAGAATGGAGTTGTTGAAAGAAAGAACAAAATAGTTCAAGAGGCCACTAGATGAATGATTACTAAGGCCAATTTACTAGAAGTCTACTGGAGAGAAGCTATTCATACTTCTATTTATGTATTCAATTGAGTTCAAGCAAGAGAAAATAGTAAAAAGACCCCCTATGAGCTATAGTTTAGAAGAATTCCTACTATTAATTATTTCAGGTATTTGGAAGCAAATGTTATATTAGAAGAGATGAAGAAACTTTAGGAAAGTTTGATGCAACAAGTGATGAGGGAATTTTTCTTGGATATTCTACTAAAAGAAAAGCCTACATATGTTTCAATAAAAGATTGAGAAATATTGTACAAAGTGAAAATGTCAAGGTTGATGAAACAATGAAGAATTCAATTAATATTAATGGATATGTATTTGATGAACCTAATTGCGTAAGAATTGAAGAAATTGTGGAAGAATAGGAAAGGGATGAAAAAGAGAAGTAGAATGAAGAAAATGAAAGAGAAGAAGCTTTGGTAGTGTCCCGTAAGACACCTAGATATGTGTAGAAGAATCATTCAAAAAGTCAAATCATTGTAGAAAAGACAAAAAGAGTATTGACAAGAAGCATAGTTGTTGTTGAAGTAAATCTATGTTTATTTTCTAAGATTGAACTGAAGACTGTAAGTGAAGCATGTAAAGATGAACATTGGATGGAAGCTATGAAAGAAAAACTTGTGCAGATTGAGAAGAACCAAACTTGGGAATTTGTCCCAAGAATAGTAGACAAAAACATTATTGGATCAAAGTGGGTATTCAGAAATAAGTTTAATAATAATGGAGAAGTGGTTAGAAACAAAGAAATGCTTTGTAAAGGTCAGTTGCAAGTAGAAGGAATATATTTTTAGGAGACTTTTGATTCGGTGGAAATAATGGTATATATAAGAATGTCCTTACCTTTTTCTGCTCATGAAGATTTCAAGGTCTATCAAATGGATGGCAAGTCTATATTTTTGAATGGTGAGCTAAAAGAAGAGGTCGACATGGAGCAACTAGAAGGATTTCAGTTGTTAGATCAACTGAATATGGTATGCAGATTGAAGAAATTTTTATATGGATTGAAAAAAGCTCCTAGAGCTTGGTATGCAAGGTTAGACATGTATATGATTCAACAAGGTTTCAACAAAGTTACAACAAATAGTAATCTACATTTTAAAATTGAAAATGAAAAAATCTTGATTGTAGTTGTATATATTGATGACATTATTTTTGGAGGAAATGAAACTATGTGTAAGTTTTTTTAAGAAGAGATACACAAATAATTTGAAATGTCTATGAAACTATGTGTAAGTTTTTTTAAGAAGAGATACACAAATAATTTGAAATGTCTATGTTTGGAGAGATGAATTTATTTCTTGGGCTGCAAATTAATCAAACACATATTTTTTATTTTATTTCACAATCTAAGTATGTAAAAGAGATGTTAAAGAAGTTTGGGATGGATGGTTCCAAACTAGTATGCACTCCTATGGTGATTGGTTGCAAATTGAGAAAAGATGATTATTCACCTAAGGCTGACTAGAGCAAGTATAGATCTATGATTGGTGGATTGTTGTATTTGATTGCTACTAGACTAGATATTATGCATGTTGTTTGTCTTGTGGATAGATTTCAAGAAGATCCTAAGGAAACACATGTTTTTGTTGTTAAAATAATATTCAAATATTTGAATGGAACTATGGATTATGGGTTATAGTATTCTAAGGATACTAACTTTACACTAAGTTCTTATATAGATGTAGATAGGGTTGGATGCGTAGATGACAGAAAGAGTACAATTGGTAGTGTATTCTTTCTTGGTTGTAAATTGGTGGCATGGTTGAGTAGAAAGAAATATTCAATTTCTTTGTCTACTACTAAAGTTGAGCATATTGCTACTACATCTTACTGTACACAAGTTCTATGGATGAAACAAACATTGAAAGATATCACTATGGTGTATGATGATCCTATTTCTATCTTTTATGATAACACAAGTGCAATTAACATTTCAAAAAATCTAGTGATGCACTTGAGGACAAAGAATATATCTATAAGGTATTATTTATTGAGAGAGAAAGTCATGGAGAATGAAGTAAATCTTGAGTATATCTCTACGAAGGATCATATTGTTGATATATTTATAAAGGCTCTTCCTAAAGATACTTTTGAGTATCTTTGGGAGAAGTTAGGGGTCATTGTACCTCCTTTCCTAAACTAGATGCATATGGATATGTATTAGTCAAGTGGATCTATGGATCTATATTTCTTCTGGATTGATGTTTGGTGGATACCTCTCAGGGGGAGTAGGTAGTGTCACGTGTTGTCATTGCATGTATTTTTTTTCTATGTCAAAGGGAAAATCAATGTAAAATATCTTTTTCCTTTGCCATTGATGTCAAAGGGGGAGAGGAAGAATGTGAAAAAATATTATCTACTAAGGGGGGAAATAGAAAGAAAAATATTGAGAAGTGTATTCAGAGCTAGTATGTTGTCTTTGATGGTTTTTCACATCATGTGTTGCCATCAATGACAAAGGGGGGGATTTTTTCAAGAATTGAAAAAGAAAAAGGTATTGTCATTTATGTCAATTGGTTAGTTGGTTATCAATTGGTTGCTATTTTCATTGATTTCATGGTTGCATATTATTTGTTGTTCATGTTGAGGATATTAAGAAAATTGTATTGAAGAAAGGTTGCATGTGTTCAAGTGGTCGCTTTGGGTTTTTCTGCAAGATTTTCTCCTATGTTTGTGTGGTTCAAATATGTTGGTCATGTTTGTTGGAAGTTGATATATCCATATTTTTGGCTCCTAATTCATTGTACAATATGATTTATGTTCACTAGTTGTGAATTGTGTTTTTCTATGTTTTGGTTGAGGTCCAAGAGAAAAGTTGTTGGCCTAGATTTCTCTTTGGTAAAGTCTTATGGATTTTGGTTCTAGAGTTGAGTTGTTATGATTGTGTTGAAGATATTTTTAGTTTCTAGAAGGATCATTCTTAACTATTTTATGTGTTTTACATTGGTTTGGCCAACCTTGTGTTGAGCACTATCTTTGGAATTGATGTAGCGTGTTGGATCTATTTGGGTCCTCACCAAGTGTGTGTTTGGGTGTCCCTCATTCTAATTCCATCCTAGGATGTTTTGGTGTTGACATAATTTGAATTTAATGTTGGATGGCTGACTTTAGATATGTTTCAAAGTTGAAGTTGGTATAAATGCAAGATGAGTTAGTGGTGAAATGATGTACAAAGAGAGATAAGTGCAAAGAAATAGAGAAGATAGATGTGAATCAGTGAGTGTGTGTGATGTGAATGTGGCAGATCAGTGCAAATCCTAAATGTTGAGTTTCTAGATGCAATGAGCTAAAGGTGTACTCTATCATTCATGCATGTCTGCAAGTGGTTGAGAAAATTGTGGTGGATTTCTTTGTTGCATTGAGATTGTCTTCTCTCTATAACATATCTCTTCTATCTTCTTTGTATCTTTGTGGTAGTGAGCCCTCTGGGTTGTTAGCCCTATTGGACAATGAGTCCTTGTTTTGGAAGTGAGTCTTGTTTCTAGTGAGCCTTTGTAATAAGTTTTGATATTCTCTATAGTGTGAGTTAACTGTGGTTTTTCCCTTATCGATTTTTCCATGTAAATCTAGTTTTGTTGTGTTTGTGTGATGGTTTTCAATTTCTGCACTTGCACTTAGTGTTTAATAATTTAAGCAGTGTTAAGGAATAGTTTTGGTGAATGATATAAAGGTTTTAATTTGCTACAACTAATTCACCCCCCTTTCAATTGTCTTTTTCAACACCATAGGGTGTCCTACAAGCCTAAAAAATATGGGGTGGAACTCTACTACCCAAAGAATCACTTGACTCACACTGTGCTACATGACTGACATGCTCTATGATGCTCTCAACAATCTCTTTTACAATGGAAGGGATAGCCACATGCTCATAGGCTAGTCTAGCAAGTGCTCATCTTGTCATCCATTGTGGGTCAAGACATGCCCTTTGCTCTATCCTATGTAGAGTCCCCACCTCTACCTTGGTAGTCCTGCATATCAAAATAGTTTGGGATTTTGTTGAGTGAAAACTCATAATAGAGTTTCCTCAAAAAATATTATGGCACTTCATTTTTGTTTCATGGAGGATGGCCAAAAACCATCCACCACCTCTTCCAAAAATGGTTCTTTATCCCTTGGTGGTTGCACCAATGGATAGGGAACCTCTTGCTTGAAGGGTGTAAAGATTGATTTTTTTATGGGTTTGTGAGTAGGGAACGCAAGTCAAATTTTGTAATTTTTCATCTTTGAATTGTTTGTAGGATAATTTATTTGCATAAAATTGTCTAAAATCTCTCCTCATATTTTGCTAAGTAGTTAATTGCTTGCTAATTGAATCTACATTTGATAACATAGATTCAAGCGATTGAGCAAACATAGCTCTATGCAAGGTTGAGATTGCATGATATTTTAACCTTGCAATTATATCCTCAATTTTTTTTACGTTATTTTCAATTTAAATTTTCTTGAGTTCGGGGCATATTGAGGAGTTTTTGGAGGTGTTTGTTGGGGTTGTTATTCAAAAGGTATTTGGTGTTTAGGTGAATCAGGGTTTTGAGGAGAAGGAGGTTCATTATCATTTCTTGTAAATTAAATAAATTTACATCAAAAAACATATTAAATCTACCTATTTAGTAACAAATTCACAAACAAAAAAAAACTTACTCCTTTGACCTCCTCGATGTTGTGGTGAAGATTTGACAATGATTCGGTGAAGAAATTGGTCTCCAATGACACAAGAAGACTCTTGAGGGCTTGCAGGCCACAAGTTAGAAGGAAAATGCAAAAATAAGAATGTTTGAAACTTAATTTTTTTAATTTATAAAAGGCAGAACATGCTCACATTATAACACAGGTGCATTATGGCCTTGATGTGGCCGAGTGTAAGGCTCGATCACAGTAATCCATAACACAAGTGTGTTATAAAATTCTCACATTATGAATTTAAAAAAAAATTAAAGATGGTTGACCACTTTTTGGCCGCCCATCTTTTTGCACCCGCCCTAATATCTAGGATTATCAAAAAATTGTATTGGTTCCAAAATACCCTATTTATGTAGGCCTAATCCCTTTCCTTTCTACTGCATTCTTTGACGTTTCTTTTTTTCAATTGGATATTTTTTGTTCTAATAACAAGATGCTAACTCTTCCTTGTGTTATTGGGAATCATCAATGGTTGTTATCTTCTCATTAAATTAAGAAGGCTTTCTTTAACAAAAGTGAGTATTCCAAGTTGATAGGATATTGGTGCTTCATCAATATGTGGGATAGCTTCTTGATTGATATATTTAACCTAATTTTGTGAAATATTGGATTTTGATGGTTCTTCAAGAGATATCGATGCTTCAAAGTTGATGTAAAAACCTTCTTCATGGCCATCTTCTGAAATGTCACAATAAAATCTGGTGAATTCGGCTATAGCTTGATCATCTGCAAATATTTCTAAAGTAGGAGACTCTTGTTCTAGAGGAAGATCATCTATGTGTTTAGTGGAAGAAAGTATCTCATTTGTAGAAGTGGAGGTGATTGGAATATGGATGGGGTCAATGTTAGTTTTCAGATCATGAATGACATGGAAAGGAATAATGGGATCTTGATCAAGAATAGGATGAGATGGAAAGATTTCAATAAACTGATCTTGACTCATTTTACAGATTTCTTCTTGATGCTTTGGATTATGTTCTTGATATAGATTGGGTTTGGATAATGTGGTAGGAATAAAGGACTCTTGGGTAGTCCCAATATGTGGGCATTCTTCTTCAAGACATCCCATCATGAAGTCAAATGAGGTGGACATGTTATGGCCATTGCTAGACATAGGTAACTGGTTTTGATCTTGCCTGGGAAAATTATCTTGATATGTATGTCTAATTTCTCATCACATGAGCTATAGATACTATCAATGTGATTAATATTGGTTGGGTTGGGATTTTGGAGAGGAATCTCTTGAGTTAGCTTGATAGGTGATGGATGAAACAATGATGGAAGAGGTTTGGAGATCATTGACTAGATTTGTTTTCACATTGGAGTTGAAAATTCTTTTTTATGCTTCTTAGGAGATCATTGACTAATATGCTTCTCTTGAATGGATTTTTGGATTAGGATGTTTGTTGGAAAATTTTGTAAATTTATTTGACAAGTGAACTTAGGGAAATTTGATGTTGTAGATTTTGATCTTGATGGTGATTTTGAAACCCTTGATATTGTTGTAACACTACTTGATGTTGTTGTGACCCAAGTGATAAGAGTGATTTTGATTTTGATGTGGTTTTTAACTTTTTTTAGGTGTGAATGAATCCATCCCATAATTCACTATGTGAGGATTTGATATGTTTGTGTTTTGGATGTATTGATTTGGAAATACGATATTGGATTGAGGAAGATTAATGCTTTGATCATATAATTGTATATTTTGATGATGGTTTAATGGATAAGTTGGTGGATAATGGATTGATTTTTGATTTTTTAAATGTTTTTGGAAAATTTTGATTTTTTTTGGATAAATGCAAGACTAGCATGAATTTTAATCTGTTTTTAGTTTTTTCAATGAAATTTGGGATGAATGCAAAGACCTTTTGGAATCTTGACTTTGGATCCTAGAATGTGACTACCTAGAATTTTCTTTTAATTTTATACAAACACAACTAAGTGAGAGATCTTGAAACCTCAAGATGATGATGATGGTTTAATAGGAAAAATGATTCCACAACTAGACTTATGAGTTGGGTTTCATATTTTGTTGGCAAGGGTAGATTTATAAAAAAAATGAGGTTTTTGATGATTTTCCTAAATGTTAACTCTATACTTTGACCTTCTGAATTTGTTTTTGGTTTCCAAAATTTTGGATTTTCAAGACAAAATTTTCTTAAGGACATATGCCAATGATAATAGAATGATGCTAAAATGATACTAAGTTTAACCTAGGAAATCTAAAGATGCTAAAAAAATGTTGTAAATAATTAATGTCTTGGTTTTAATTTTTGGTATCTAAGGTACGAAATCGACTGACAAAGTTGTGATGTATTACCAAATGACTGTGTTGCACAATCCAATAGATGCATCAGATTCTGTAACATAGATACTCAGTTGTGTCGCATAGGCTAACAATTGCGATACAACAATTTAAGTAAACAAAACAAACTCTAGGAATCCTAATATTTTTAATTTTTTAAGTGTGGAGCAATGATGCAAACATAGAAATTAGTCATTTTGAGAAATGATTGATGATATTTTGATAAAAAAATTTGATGTCCAATAATAGAATGTTTAAAATTTGGTCAACACAATAGTTAAAAACATGCACAACCTATAGTAGTGGTAGATCAAGTGTGTCAAAGTAATCTCAGGCCCACCTCCCAGTTAAGGGGTAAACATTTAAATACGATAGAATCTTGGAACCATTTTAATTTTCCCAAAATATTCTCTCTATAAAAGTGAGTAGTAGGCTTCCAATGACATAGGGTTGTCGACAGACACCATAGAAACACCTTCTTCCTCCTCCTAAAAGGTTATTTCTAGAAATCCATTAAGATTCTACCTCTACTCAAGAAAATGCATGGTGAGTAGCTTTAAAGGATAGTGTTATCCTCTTGCACCGAGTTTATTGATGTTTGAAAGGTCTTAAATGGTTTCTAAAATAAAAGGTTTTTAGTGGAGGATTGTCATGAACACCAATGGTATACTTCAAATGTAAGAAACTTAAGTCTTTAGTCAATCTACATGTGGTCTATACACCTACATCCGAATTGAAACACAAGGTATAACTTCACTAGGTTGCACTACTGACTTTTTCTTTCAAACCTTTGATATTTCCTCCCAGGATGTGTGCTTGAGGTCGAACCCTTGAGTTCTTTGTTAGGATGTGTCTCAAGGTAGGCCGCCTACTTTAAAAAAATGGTAAAGTTTAGTGTGCTATTTCTCATCACCTAGGATCACACAAGTGCACAAGGGAAGATGATACTATTAACGACACCTCTTTGTGCAAGAACACAAAACATGGAAACTAAGTGATTATTTTTAAATCCCAAATGAGATATGCAATTTGTTTGTTCTTTTTAACACCCAAAGAAAAGTGGCATGTTCTGGAACACTTTAAATTTTAACCTAGAAAGTAATAGTGATTTCTTGTTATTCTTTTTAGATGCACCAAAATAAAAGTGGAAGATTTTTGTTCATTTTAAAGCCTAAATTCAAAATATGAGGCATTCAAACCCCTTTTAAAACATCCAAATTGAAGTGTGAGTTTCCTTCATTAATTTTAAACCCAAATGAAAGATGTAAGTTGTATTGTTCATTTTAAAACACCAAAGGAAAATGACTTCTTTTTAGAGCACCAAAAATAACTGTAACCTTTGTTCTTTTTAAAGCACTAAAAGAAATGTGTATTTTTTTCTCCCAACACCACAAGTTGCAAATCAGACATTAGTAACCTAATATGCCTTAATCCACTGAAATAAACTTACAAAAATTGACAAATTTTACCTTTCTTGATGCTTAGTCAGACGTGGTTCAAATTTTGGGTTTTCTTTGATTTGAATAATTAGAACAAAAATTTAAAATAGTGACAACTTTCCCAAATCTCAATAAAATTTGAAATCATTAAATGTTCCAAAAAGCCAAAATTGAGATCTATAAAACCTAGACACTATTTTGCAAAAGTCAACGTATAGAATTTATTAGAGATGAAAGAACAACATGAATTTTTAGAGATTAACAATAGAATTTTAAAAAATCAGCAAAACTAAAACCGTGATAACTTTCTTATATATACATGAAATAAATAACTATAAAATCTTCCAGAAAGGTAAGAGTGAGGTCTACAAAACCCAAAAACTATTTCATAAACTCCAATGCGTCCATTTTTTAATGGTTGAAAGAACATGATGGGTTTTAAGTAATTTTTTGGCTATGACCTACAAAATTCCTTAAAAACACTCAGTAGATTAAATGTTCATGTCGGGTTAACCAAATGTAATATTGGAAAAATGAGGTTTTAATAAACATTAAGCCTGAATCTTTTCAAAGCAACCCCTAAACTATGAATTCAATACTAAACTCAAGTCAAAATATTTCAATAAAGAACAAATGCAACATAGAAATGTAACCAAATGATACAATTTCACCTTCCTTTCTATACTATATTATAATCACCTTCACTGTCTCTCTCCATTTGTATCCTTGAATATTATTCTCAGATTTTGTATGCTAAAAATTTCTTCAAGCTTCAAATACTATTGAATGATAAAGGATGCCAAATATTGAGAGTTCGTGGTTAGTCAAAAAACATGAGAAGAAGGCTTCTTTTATAGAAATGCTTATTTCAAATGAATGATCTAGATGTAAAGAGAAAAGATCAAGATCTACGATCAATATTTTTTGAGAGGAAAAAGATTGAGTAGTTAATTAACTTGATTAATAAAGGGAATTAATTGGATAATCAATGGAGATTTGATATATTAATTAGTGGGATTGGAATAATCAATGGAAATAATTGATCAATTAGCAAAATAGATTGAATAATCAGTGGATGTGATTTGATCAATCAAAATGTGTGAGGATAATTAATTAATTAAATAATTAATCTTTGTGATAGATGTGCAAATAGAGATTGAATTAATAAACAAAAGTTATTTATTAATAGATCATGTTGAGTGGATATTGGAGAATTAAATAATAAATTTAATTTACTTGATTTAGAAGAAGTGTAAATGTGAGGGATTAAATAATGTTAGAGACATAATTAAATAATTAATTTTTATTTAATTAATCAGGAGGAATAAGGTTAAATCAAGATTTTATTAAATAAATATATGATTTATTTAACTAGATAGAAATGATGAATGAGAATGAATTAATTAAATAACTTTAAATCACTTAATTAATAGACAAATATAAAATTTGATAATAATTAAATAATAATGTAGTATTTAATCATTGAGGGAAGAAGGGTGAAAGTCAGTTAAAAAGTGTTGTTTGTAAGTTAGGATAATTTAGGGTATCTAGAAGTAAGAATATGGATAAGATGCTTTTCTTGGATATGGGAACCCAAGATGAGGATAAAGCTATTTTGGTTTAGTAGGTTGATTTTAAAGCTCATACTTTTTGAGCTTTTACATATATTGGATTTATAGAAGATAGATGATGCTTTTTTGGGCATCTACCTTTCTCATCTATATATATGTGTACAATGCTAGCTTATTTTGTGTGACATTTCAATTATTTCTTGAGCTACAATTATGCTACCAAAATTATTCTAGATTTTGAATATAGTGTTGAAAACTCTTAAAGAGCATAAGCTTCGATATTATATTGTAATCCATATTTTAACTAAATAACACAAAATTGAGCTAGGTGTTTGGAGTGTGGGTTTTTTACCAAAAGGGTTTTCCCACATACAATCTATGTGTTGTGTTTTTGTTATTTAATTGCTTAATTAAATTTGTATTTGCAATATTCTTTTGTTGCAATAATTAAAGGGTTTATATATATATATATATATATATATATATATATATATATGTATGTATGTATGTATTAAGCTATCCTTAGCTGCATTTAAATTATGGATAAATTAAAGTTTGAATGATAACTAAGATGGTGGATTTAATAGCTAGTACATGGAATTAATGTGGAGCTTATCAAAGGAATTACTAGTAATTGAGTGGGAGATAATTTTGGGCTTCTCACAAATTAAGTAATGGGAAGAGTGAAGGGGAAGTTCAAGTAAATGCAAGGAGTGATATGTGTAGATAATGTAGGGAAATGAGGGAATGAAGATGAATAAGGGAAAGAGAAGGAAATAAAAGAGGAAGGAAGTTGGGAGAGTGAATAATGAATAGATAATTTTGCACTGGTATTCATGGGTATTGGACTCCTGATTCAATATGTTTTTTTATTCAAATAGCCTCTTTTATGAGGAAATAAAATGGTTATCTTCAAGGAATACACATTTTTCTTCATTTTGAGTGAAAATGTTCTATGAATTTCAAATATATTTTTAATTAACTAGCTCTAGATTGTAGACTTCAAAGGATTACAACTATTAAAGTAATGTTTAAAGTTATATCTTGTCGAACTTGTTAAATCATTTCAATTGTGGAATGTTTGCAATCATATATATTAAAAAAATATGGGAAGACCTATTATATCTATGAAATACCATGTCCAAAACTTTGTATTATGTATCTTATGGAAATGTTGATTGGATGGGTTTGCATAGTGTCTCCATTTAGATTCATATACTTGTCACTCATGGTATAAACCACTAGGTTTATTGCTCAAAGGGGATAGCATAATAAAGGTATATGTTATTGTAAAAATAGGGTTACATAATAGGTATCTATATTTGATGCAGGAGCATCCAAGAGTACCAAGCAATCCTGCACAACCAAAAATATTTTAAATTTTTATGCTTATTTTTTATTTTGATTTTTGGCTACAAGTGTAAATTGTTGAAATTTCAACTCCTCCAATGTAGTAGAATTTGGTGATGGATTGTGGGAAAATCAATTAATTAATTGATTTTCTTTTTTATTGTTTTAAAATATTTGAGAAGTGTTAATTTTCTAAAAGGGAGAACTTACATGCCCAAGCTTGTGAGTGGAAAATTATTGTAAATTGTAACTCCATTAAAAAAAAAATTGAAATTGCATCTTGTTGGAGGACTAGAATAATGGGCATTGATGGAATGGAGAGAGTGGGTGTAAGGTGGGAAGAAAAAAATGAATTTCACATTGAATGCACATGCCAAGAAGAGGAAATCCATGTTAGGAAGGAGTAGTGAGTATTTTGGAGGTTTGACTGGCATTTTATTATTTTTGGAGAAATAGAAAGGGTTGCTTGGATTGTAGCTATGAGACCTAATCTCAGTAAAACAACCATAAAATTCTCATAAAGTAACAAAATTATAAATTTTAAAAATGATCTAGAAAGCTAGAAATGAGGTGCACCAAACGTAGAAACCATTTGAGGAAATTTGGACAAATCACATAGTATTGATAGGAAAAACATGTTTTCTTGGTGGTTTAGTGGAGGTTATTTTGAGAACCCAATAGTGGTTTCTTCTCACACAATTTCTATATATTGATGCTACTCATTTGGTGAAGGGGGATTTTGAGAGTTGGTGGTTGCATATCTAGATGTTGCTGGAATGATGTTGGAATATCGAGTTGTAGATTTTTGTATGTGTGAAGCCCATGTTGTATGGGAGCATATGAGCTCCATGTTTATGTAAATCATTTTCAAATTTTGAATAAGATAAATATTGCAGATTTCTCTTCCATATTATGTTTTTCATGTTAATTTTTTGTTTTCTTGTATAGTATTGTATGGGTGTCAGAGTGGGAGTCTCCCTTTTCATCAGTGGAATTAGAGTGGGAGTTACTAAGTGTGCAGGTAGAAGTGTCGATGTGAGAAAATTTACACTAGGACTTGTGGTGGTGTTGCATGTAGAAAAATCATTGGACGTGAGGTAGTCTATACCTAAGAGGTTCAATATTGAGAGTGTGTGGCAAGTGTTTGACAAAATTTCAAACAAGAAAGGCAACAAGTTTTTCATAGTTGTGTATGCAAGTGAGCAGGATGGAGAAAATATTGTAGAATTATGTTTTGAGAATAGTGTGAAGAAAGATGGTGAGAATGTAGTAAAGGATGAGAAGATAAGAGAAAGTAAAAAAATAAAAGAGGAAAATTATGTTGCAGCAGAGTTAAGTTCTTTGGAGGACATGAAAAAAGTGATGATAGTGAGTAGTGAAGGTGAAAGTATTGTAGTTGAAAGTGAAAGAGTAAAAATTGTATTAGTTGAGGATGTTGTAGTTAAAACAAAGTATAAATTTATGTATGAGGATCCAATGTTTGATGAGGAACCTAATGAAGACTAAGAGTCTCTTGAGGAAGAGATCATAGAGATAGAGAATTTGTTCAATGGAACAACAGAAACAGTAGCATTCAGTAGTGAGGAAGAAGATGTTGTGATAGAAGAAGTCATTGAGGTAAAGTCTGATTTTGATGAGTTTTATAATGTTGAATTTGTAAAGGATTTGCATTGTGAGATGAGAAACGAGTTAGAAAAGAAAAAGGATTGTGAGGATCTAGAGTGCTATATAGATGTATTCTTGTAGGTAGAGGCTATGGAGGAAGCTACAAGAGAGATTTGGTGGAGGTGGTCAGTTTGTGGTGGGTCAAAATCCATGAAAGAGTAGAGGAGTAGAGAGATTATTTGGAGGAGGATGGTACATGGTGAATATAAGTCCATGAGAGGAGAGAAGAATGGTAAGAAAATTTGTTGGAGAGTGAAGCTAGTACTAGAGAGATGTTGGAAAAAGAGGAAAAAGAAAAGATTTCATGTGCACTTGGGATAGCGATGGAGTTTGTTGCAGATTGCTTCCAATTTGAAAGAATGATTCTACAATTCAACTCCAATTTTATGAGCCTATTCTCATAAAATTTCTACCCTGGGCGTTTGATGCAGGAGCATCTAGGGGTACTAAGTAATCCTGCACAACCAAAAATATTTTAAATTTTTATGCTTGTGTTTTATTTTGATTTTTGGTTGCAGGTGTAAATTGTTGAAATTTTCAACTCTTCCAATGTAGTAGAATTTGGTGATGGATTGTTAGAAAATCAATTAATTAATTGATTTTTTTTTATTGTTTTAAAATATTTGATAAGTATTAATTTTTTAAAAGGGAAAACTTCCATGTCTAAGCATGTGAGTGGACAATTATTGTAAATTGTAACTCCATTCAAAAAAATTGAAATTGCATCTTGTTGGAGGACTGAAATAATGAGCATTGATGGAATGGAGAGAGTGGGTGTAAGGCAGGAAGGAGAATTTGAATTTCACATTGAATGCACATGCCAAGAAGAGGAAATCCATGTCAAGAAGGAGTAATGAGCATTTTGGAGGCTTGACTGGCATTTTATTATTTTTGGAGAAAGAGAAAAGATTGTCTAGGCTGTAAATTTCTCATATGATAATGAAATTATGAATTTCAAAATGATCTGAAAAAGCTGGAAATGAGACACACCAAACCCAAAAACTGTTTGAGGAAATTCAAATGAATGACAAAGCATTGATAGGAATAAAGTGATGGGTTTTCTTGGTGGTTTAGTGGAGGTTGTTTTGAGAAACCAATAGTGGTTTCTTCTCACAAAATTTCTATATATTGATGTTGCTCATTTAGTGAAGGGGGATTTTGAGAGTTGGTGGTTGCATATCCAAATGTTGTTGGAATGATGTTGGAATTTTGAGTTGCAGATTTTTGTATGTGTGAAGCCCATGTTGTATGGGAGCATATGAGCTCCATGTTTATGTAACTCATTTTCAAATTTTGAATAAAATACATATTGCAGATTTCTCTTTCATATTATGTGTTTCATGTTAATTTTCCGCCTTCTTGAATAGTGTTGTATGGGTGTTTGGTTTCAAATTTGGAAGGGAGAGTCTCCATTTCCATCAATATTATTCTTCAAATGGAGCTTGCATAATGTAGGTTTTCATTATTGTTCAAATGATCTTGCATAATAAAGATATGTGTTATTGTTCAAATGGGTTTACATTACCAAGTTTCAAATGAAATTACACATGAAAGGATTAAGATAATTATTGAATGAGCCATGTATATTAATAATTTAAGAGTCTAAAATATATTTTGGTAAGAATTGTTAGTTGTTTAATGGTAGGTGTTCTGAAACAAAACCTAATATTATGAACTAATGCTCAAATAAGCATTTTCAAGTTATATTATCTTGCATTATAAACTTCCTTGTTAGTATTCATAATATCATGAAGAATTTTTTGATAGGTTACTAGAACCCTTGTTTATGTTGTTGGACTACAAAATAATTCAAGGGCTCTTAGCCTTGAAAGTGGCCAAGAACATCAAAGTGTTGAAATAATAGTAAGTTTGTATTGTTTTGATTATATTGGAAAAAAGGTTTCGAAGGGACTTGAAACCCTTTACAACACAAAAGAGGGAAAATTTCTCAAAGAGAAAGACATTGAAGCATCAACAAAAACCAAAAGTAAACCATCAGACAAAAAAAAATGACCCAACAACAACAAAATAGAAATAGAAAAAAACACAAAAAAATACACTACTTCATATTCTTCAAGGTGTTAGCTACCTCGATCTCCTGGTTGCAATGCAAATTGACCATGCCTAGAAGTTCTTGATTTGTTATTGAACATATTTACAATGATTAATATGCATTGAACTCGATAGCTTAGAATAGGCCAAGAGTAAAATTTACTGTATTCATGAATTCTAAGATATGCAAGTTAAACTCTAGAGATACATTTTGAATGCTAGCATGCATCTTACCTTTTTAATGGTTTATTATGAGTTGAAAATTATATAAAAAAAACATCATTCATTCACATCAAGAACATAATTAAGATACAGGTATATGTGTATGTATACACGTGCATAAATATATGTATATTTATGCCAATGTATACACAAACACACACACACACACATATATATATAATTATCAACATTATATGAATAATTCTCTTGATGCTTATAAGTGCACTATATAAGCTTGATTGACTCTAATAGCTAGCAAATGATACCTTGGTGATTAAATCTATAGGATGAAATAAAAAAATGTTATTAATGAATGAATGAATGGGCACAAACACACCTACACACATATATATATGTACATATGTGCATTATTACTCCTCTAACTAAAGGGTTTATTTTAAGGATTCATATTTCTAGATATCTATGTTGAATCCTTTTATGCTTACTGTGTAGATGATAATAATATTAAAAATGAACATACTTATTATATTTAGAGAAGTGTTTGTAGAATCATTATTGATATTGAGTTTGAGATAGAGGTGTATGTGAATATATGAACACATAAGTTTATGTGATTAAATTATAAAAATATTTGGTCAATGTAATGTAAAATCATTTCTTACATTGTTAGTTCATTATGTCTAAAGTTAAAATTTAATAAAATGTATCATGCATAACTAGAAGGTATCTAGAAGTTTCTCAATAGATTAATTGTATTAGTACATACCATTAGATCTCAAATGACTTGACAACCTTGGAATTTCCCAAGTCTATTACTCTAATGAAAGGTACAAATAATTACAGTAGGAAGGTGTGTAGGGGACTACTAGTCTATGGTTGGAGGAAAAACACTTGGCTAATGCTCTTCCTCTTGTAATTGATTGTCTAAAACTTGGATTATCAAATGAAACATTCATGATTCCTTTGTTATTATATCATTGATATAATATTTTTTTTGTCTAGATGAGACAACACATGTAATTACATTTAAGTATTGTGATACTAAGTTTTTAAGGTATAATCATAAAGATTATTTGTAGTCTTATGTCATATGATGAGAAAATATTCAATACAGTTAATTATTTTAGTTTATACTATATTTATGCATATTGTTATGAAAATAAAAATTTATGCAAATCACTTCTTTATATAATGTTGTGCAAACCAAAATTATGGTGTTTTGAGTTATTCAAATCATATGGGTTCTTTACACTATCTCAACCATGGCATTATCTGGTATATTATGAAATTTAAAGTGTTATTTCATGATTTTTACATGAAAATATATTTCTACCATAAAAAATATGGATGTCAATTCTTGGTAGGTTCAATCATTAACTTTGAAAAGGAGCTCCTATCCCTTGATATTGTTTGTTAGGGTTGTACCCACCTTGGTGGTTTTGTTAAGGATTTAATTCTAATAATAATTTTTTCTTCAAGCAATCTAAATCATCATTTATAGATGTTACAAATAGATAAAATAATTTATCTTTAATAAAATTTACCACTATTTCATGTCTTTATGGAATTCTTTCCTGAATTCTAGGTGGTGGAGAATAAAAAGTGTCATTGAATTTAATATTCATAGACAACTCCTTTGGTCCTAAGGATGATATGGCTTCAAGTGTGTTTTTATTTTTTACTTTAAATTATTATTTTTATTATTTAATGGGGATAATATCTAGTATGATTTGTAACTATAAAATTTTAGAATTGTGGACTACAATAAAATTTGATGTTCATGTTTTGACCAAACTATGACCACTAAATTAAGGACTATATTTGGTGTCTAATAATAAATCGTAAAGAACTAACACAACCTATTTTTTAGAAGATTTCTAAAATTGTAAATGTGTTTTGAAAAATTCCTAATTTTATTATTTGTAGAGAAAATTAATTGAAAAATCCTAAATTTTGAATAAATTTCATAAAAAATTATCATTGTTTGTATTGAAGCTTTATGATTTACATCCATCAAAGCCCATAAAATCTCTTGTCTAAATTCACAATGGTTTCAAAGTTATGGTGGAAACAAAAATATTGGCCCAAATCATATATTTGATATACTACTTGTTATGTTATTTCTTAGAAGCATTTGTAAAAATCATAAATATAGGATACCACTTTGAGGGGTGAACTCCAATTACAAAATAATAATATTTTAATTCAATATTTGATGATGTGATCATTTGGGACAAACATCTCCTCCTTATTTATAGGCTTAAATGTATATGGACACACCCCTTCATTCTAGTTAAGAGGGGTTAATTTATTAATTAAGACTAATGTTAAGGTTAGGCATGACACAAGTGTTTATCCTTATTGTAAATATGAATATATGATATTGGTTTCATAAAAAAACCCCACAAATTTAAATTTTAAAATGTACACAATACTAAAAAAATATTTTTTTAATATTTTCGAAACTTTAGCTAAAAATATCACTTATGTGACCCAAGGAATTCTTTATCCTTGCAATTTCTTAGGATTTTGTAATGATAATGGGGCTAAAAAAAAAAATAGTTTTCCCCCTAAGAGATTATGTCATTCCATGAATATGAACAATAGAGAAATTCGTGGAAGTGAGTTTAGAATTATTTAAATATATTTTTCTATGAATATTGTGACTTACTTTTAAATATCTATATTTGGATTTCCTAGGCTAGAAAACAACTCATGTTACAATCGTTGTGGTAATTATATGAACCAATGCTATGAGCTTAATTTATTAAGTTCTTCACTCTTATGAAATTTATGGGATTTAGCTCTTCTATATGATATAATTACTAGATAATATGCATCTAAGTTATATCTTATAAATTCAATAGGCCGTGTGATTATGATACTCTATATGTCTAAATATAAAAAATGTTCAAAAGTCCTTTGATAATCATCCCCTTGAAGAAAAAAAAATTATTGATTTTTATATGTAATGGACCATGATAATATATATTAGTACCTTTGAAATATAAATGTAGTGGCTGCTAATAATTTCTTCTTACCTAAAAATTTCTCTAGATGGAGTATACTTATCTCTTTAAATTAATTTGCATGGAGTATATTTATCTCTTTAATATTTAAATATATTAAGGTTTAATCTTGAGTAAAATTTTAGATAGTAGGGAAATAAATTAATCTTGAAAAAGAAAATATTATTTTTAATCAAAAATTACAAAAATAAAGAGGTTGATAATATTAATATTGACTTATTATATTATATCATTACTATTTTTTTACAAGGTAAAATGGTATTTAAGGGCCCAGAACCATTACAAGATAGTCTTAGAGGAAAGCAAGATGAATCTCATCGGTAGTGAGACAAGAAAAAGAAAACAAAGCTAGACTCCAAAAAGGAGAGACATGATGAGCAACAAAGAACATAATAGAAAATACTAGAAATTCTTTTGACTAGAGCATGGAACCAAAAACTAGTTTTGGAAGGACCCAAAACCTCAAGATAGGACAATCAAGGTGGTTCAAACCTAAATTTCACCATTTAGGCTTAAGTGGAAGAGCAGAGTTGAAATGTAATGGCCTTTGTCTTTCTAAATCAATTGATGTTATTCATGAGTATAGCATTCAATATCCTTTTAACCTTGTGAGGTGCTCCTTTTCCCTCAACATAGTGGTCTAGAAATATCTTTTCCTCCAAAGGTATTTGATGATGATAGCCAAGGGAGATACTCACCTCTTTCATTCCCAACACTTACTCCTCATCCTTAGTCTAAGGGCCATTTGAATTCATATCTTTTTATAAATTTTTTGGTGTGTTAACACCAAGGTAAGAAATCTACATTGTTGAAATGGTAAAGAGTGACCCTGCAAGGTTTGAACCTTGATTGTTGGTCATCTAGGAAAGAAGCCCCACCACTTCACCAAAGGGTCTTCCCTATATCATTACCATTGTTATTATATATAATATGATTTTCAATTTATAAATTCTTTGTGTATATGATCAAGTGACCTTCACTCCTTGATTATTGACAAGTTATATATTAATAAATTGGTTAACATTTTCACTAGAATTTGTCTCTTCCCTTTCTTGACAAAACTATTCTTTGGTGTTTTCTTTTGGATATTGTGTTCATCATAGATAATAAAAAATAAAAAATCCTTTGATAGCATCATTACTTGGTTTTTCTATTTACAAACTAGCTTAATTAGTCATCATGAACAATTATTTTGAGATCAATAATTTTGAATACTTGTTTTACAAGTCCTTGATTTGATTTGAGTATTTGGTTATAAATTATATAACTAGATTTGCACTCCCACCTAGTTTGAATATCTTCTTGTTGGTTTTCTTCCTCCCTCCAAAGAGCAAAAAATATATCAAGACTCATCTAAGGAATGTTTAGTGTGATAAAAAATCCCATGCTTTGGGACTCACACCAAACTATGTATATAAACTATAATAGAGATAATTCCATTTTGATTATGAATGGATATAAGGATGGTCATGTGAACAGTATATTTCCCTTGGTTTTTATGGCTTCTTCCACACAATACTAGTAATGAGGGGATCATAGATAAATGTAGCTACTCACATAGAGAGTGTTTCCATAGTGATCAATATATGTTTGGAAGTTTTCTATATACACCCACACCTTGTTTAATTGCATTTAACTCTATAAAATAAAGTTATCAAGGACTATTATTTAATTGGTCATAGAAAATTATAATTCATTATAATTTGAATGAATGTAGCATAATTCATGCCTTTCTATAGTTAAAAATAATATATACCAACACAAAATAGTTAAAATATTTGTATAAATGCGTAATTAGGGGAAAATCATATATAAAACTAAAATAGAAATATATCAAATCCTAACTAGCACAATAGAGTATGGACAAGCATGAAAATCACAATAACAAACGAATGCAAACACAAATCCATGCTAAACTCAATTTATCTCCATTGCTCTTCTCAACCTCACAAGAGAATGCAAGATTTTGAAGGATCGATAATGGAGGAATGTTGGGTGCTCATTCCTATAGCATAACAACATGATGAAAATGAAAAATGGAGAATGATAGATAGAGATGGATGGAAGATTGAAGAATGATTTCGATAGAGTGAGGATACTTGAAGAATCAACCCCCCCAAATAGATTGTGAGAGGCTGTATTTATAGAGCCTTGATGTGGACGAAGATAAGATTTGATAAGATTCAATAAGGATTTGATTTTTGACAAAAGAGGAAATACAATGAGATGGGATAAGATTTTAAAGAGATAGAAAGATTTTTATTTTCTCTTTTAAAGGAAATAAATCTTGAAGAAGATGAGAAGGATAATTGATGAATTATCTAATTAAATAAATTAATTAGATACACAAGAGTTTCAATTTTGGAAAGAAAGTGCGAAGATCTTCTTAGGATTTTATTAATTAAATAAATATTTGATTTATTTAATTAATGTTGGATTTATGATTTCATTAATTAAATAATATAAATTATTTAATTAGCATTAGAAGAATGAATAGAAATGAATTAATTAAATAATATAAATTATTTAATTAACATTAGAGGAATGGATAGATTATGCATAGGAAGGGACTAAATGAAATTAGCCAAATAAATAATATTTATTTAACTAATTAGATGATGACATGGGTACCTAGGGAAAAGCATGCCACTGAATGCCTAAATGATGTAATGTTGTGACAAATTATCGTAAGAGGGCATTTTTAGGTGTCTACATTTTTCCCCCCTTTGAGATGATGTTCAAGATGATGATATTTGCATCGAGTAACATCATTTCAAAGAAACTAAGGTATGGATAGAGGAAAATGGATAATGATAGAAGAAATAGGATGATGGAATGATGATGCCCCCTTGAGAGGATATGTGGGTAGGACAAACATGGGTAGGCTCTCAAAATGAAGGGGATGGTTCAAGAACTAAAGATGAAGGGATGGATAGAAGAAGTGTAGGATGCATTGTGCTGCAATGAAAGTGAGCAACCATGTTGTTTGATTTAGCACTAGACGTTATGCACCAAGGTATAAGGACCAAGGCGACGATGTGTCATGTGCCCTAGCATAATACAACCTTGTCTAGATACAAGATATGAATATTAGCTAGAATAAGTCAGATTTGATGCAAATGCAAGATAAAAATGATAACACACACAAGCAAGCAAGCATGCACAAATGATACAAAAAAAAAAAAGGTATTGCCCCTGTCAAGCTATAAACCATTGATTGATGGATTGATTGATGATGATAGTGTTGTCATTGCAGGGAGTGACATATCCCTAGATCAATACAAGGATGATTGATAATTGATTGATTGACTTTGATTGATGATGATAGTGTTGTCATTGCAAGGAGTGACATATCCCTAGATCAATACAAGGATGATTGATAATTGACTGATTGACTTTGATTGATGATGATAGTGTTGTCATTGCGGGGAATGACACATCCCTAGATCAACAAAAGGATGACAATAATTGATTGATTGATTGGGTTTATAACAAGATCAGGATCAAGACCAAAGGATGTGATTGGATAGTTTGACAAGATTGATCAACTTGATTGGTATGGATTAAGGATTGACTTGCATTTGGATTATTGCTTGGATTGATTCGATTGAGTTGATTGGATGAAATAATTTGGTTTGATTTTATTGCTTGGATTTTTGTTGGCTATTTTATTTTTTTATCTTTTTCCAGGACCTTTTTCCATTTTTTTTGTAGTTTTGGGGATATTTTGATATTTTTTGAATTTTTGAATTTTTTTATTTTATGGATTTTTGAAATTTTTTGAGGTTTCAATGGATGAAAATTTGGGTAGCCTTTGTGCTAGATACCAATGCCAAGGGGAAAACGAAGTCTAGGTACAAGGGTGGGTGATAGGTTAAGTGATAAAAGGCTCATGATAGATGGATGGATGGAATGGATGTATGCATCATAAGAGAGCAATGATGTGATCTCTAAAGACTATGTTGCATAGGAATAACATGCCCCATTCTAGGTACAATACTTATGATTTTTCATGACAAAGCTTATGATAATAGGATAATGATGTGATTGGTTGGAAAGGATGATGTATGTCAAGAGAAACCTAAAAAACATGTTTCAACATTTTCCCCCTATGTCGTCATCAAGATCAAAAGGATAAGGGTGGATAAGTGGACTCAATATGATAGGTATGTATGATGGATAAATATGGTAGGTAGGATGGAAATGATATAACATGAAAATGATAGGTTGGATAGATAAGACATTGTGCTCCCAAGTGTAAGTGACATAGAAGATCAACCTACACATGACACCTGTTTGCCAGGTTTTCATCATGGTACTTATCCAGGGTGCCTGTTTACCAGGTTTTCACTATTAGACGAAGAAATTTCTCTTTTCTCTCTTTTTTTTCTTTTTGACTTTTTTGAATAGGAGAAGAGGAATATGGATAGGAGGGACTCAAGTGTCTAGTTCCATGAAAGATGATAGTCCCACTAGAAATGGATGTCATCACATGGACCATGTCAAATGCCATTATGCTCATAGATGTTGGTATGGGATGGCATGAGTGTGAGATGGATTAGGTAGATGGTGGATTATGAAAGGCTTATGCAAGAATGGATGGAGAATAGTGGATTATGATGTGGATTGTATAGGACTTGTGTAAAAGGATGAATGAAAGGTTTATGCAACATAATGGACCATAGGAAGGTGATTGGGAAGATATGTAGGATAGCAGTTGAAGGATGGGGAGATGGAGGTATGTGGGATTGTTGTGAAATGGAAGGGAACCATGACCAATCTTTGCACACAATATGATAAACTTTCAATATTTTGATGTGGATGGGGTGTAGAAGCAATGAAGATGTTTTAGTAGGAGGTGGTGGATGTAGTGCTTTTGGTACCCACATAGACTTAGTATTTTTCTTGTGGGTTTTAGGAATTTGAGATTTTTGAATGGAATGTGCATTTTGGATGGGAGGGGAAGATTGGGGTTTTTGTGATGTGGATGCCTCATTTGACTTGATTTATTTTTTCTTAGGTACCCAAACCTTTTTTATTTTTAGACTTTTCTTTTGGAGGTATAGGCTTATATTTCTTTTTAGATGTACTTGGCTTTGATATTTTTCAATTGTATGCTAAGGTATTAGGACCTTTAGAATTTTTGGCTTTATGTGTAGAGGCATCCAAATTTTTATTTTGGAATCCCTTGGGTTTGGTGGAATGAGTGGAAGCTTTATGTTTAGACAATGTGTCCATTGATTGGTCATGATGAAGATTTTTAGAGGATTTATGGGTAGGTGGATAAGGGGAGTGGATAATGGGGATATTAGGTGTGGGGAGAAGCAAAGGTAGCTTAGATGGAGGGATATTAGGAGTTGGAACAATTTTGGTAGAGTGGATGGTGGAAGGTGTATGGTCACATTCTTTTGACATTTGTAGGATGATGGAGGAGAGATGGCAACATATGTTTTAGAGATATGGTAGGATTTATGATGGAAAGTGGACTTAGGATGCATGGAGGAAATACCAAAATCTTGAGATTGGTGTCCTTGAGGTGTATGTCCAAGGCCATAAGAGTGTGGAGGGACTTTGACATGGATGGGATCCAAAATACCTTGTTCATGAAGATCTCGACCTTTACCCTGGTGGTTCATGTTTTGGAGTATGCAATGGACAACAGGACTAGGTGTAGGTGGAACACTAGACACGAGTTCCTTATTGGATGGAGAAAATGAAGCAAGGGAAGATAATGGTTGTTTCTCTAAGGAGGAACATTCATGAATGAGGGTGTAAATATCAATAGGATATGATGGAGTACTTGCAATGGGGTTGATAGTGGGTGATGGAGGATCATTAGGATCTTGATTAGAATCGTGTTCACTTAGATCCAAGGTATTTGTTTGATCTTATATGTGTGCTTGGGATGCATATGTCTCATCAAGGGAAGTGGATGTTGATGCATCATGGATAGGGCTAGGTAGGGGACAGATAGGAGAAATGGAGGTTTCTTGCTGATGGATAGGTGAAGTGATAGGATCTTGACCATGGAATTCATAAATTTGGCTAAGAGGATCATCATAGCCTTCTTGATCATATGTAAGATCATAGAGGGGAGCTTGATCATAAATAGGACCAAGTATTTTATGAGTGGGATCATTAGATAGGCCTAGATCTTGATTAGAAAGAGAGGTTAATGTTTCCTCATGTTTAGGATAATGCTCTTGACATAACTCTTGGGTTTCTTGAATGGAAGTGGAAGGGGGTAACTCTTGAATGGGCTCAACATGTTCTAGATGGTTAACAACATGGAGAGATGATGGAGGTTGACTTGGGCTCAATGGGGAAGACTCTTGAATAGGCTCAAGGTAGAGACTACATGATGGGGTTAGAGGAATAGGCATGGTGTTTGAAGACTCTTTGGTAGGTTCAAACATATGAGTTGGATGACATGGTGATGTATGATTCCTTGCTAGTAGCCCTTGGGTCACATCCTTTGTAGGTGGATGAGTGGATTTTGATAATTCCATAGGTTTACCTTTGAAATGTTTGAATTTAGGGTGTGGCTTTGATGGAGAATTAGATGATGATGGGTGGAATGAAGAGTTTGATGGGTCAGAAGGTAAAGAGGCCAATGGATTAGGAATAGGACATGGAGAATTAGGGATAGGCATTTGATTGGATGGTGGTATGAGAAAGTTATAGGGTGTATGACCTAGATTAGTATTCCCCTTATCAATGGTTGAATTAGAACATGAAGAATTTTGACCTTGTTGCAAGGTAGAACTTAAAGTCACATGTGTTTTTCATGATGTGGCTTGATAGGTCGACGTGGCATTGACATACGAAGAAGTGGATGGATTAGATTGGTATGAGGTGGAAGGGGATGACACATTAGGTTGAGGTGTCATTGGTTGATGTTGAATGAATAGAGGATGGTGTGCTTGTTGGTTTTGGTAGGTGGCTATGTGATATTGGGCTTGCGCTATGAGATGTTGTATTTGAGGTGATTGGTTTGTTTGAAGTTGAAAATATTGGATGAGGCCTTGGAGCCCATGTATAATTTGTTGGTATAAGGGTTGTGGTGCTTGATAAAGTGATTGGAGAAAGTATTGGAATTGGGGTACTAGGTCTTTTAATGTTGGCATGGTGTAAAATGATTTTGATTAGATTAAAGAGATGATGATGATTAGGATATGATGTGGAATGACAAGATTGGATGAATGGATTGCTTAGGACGATGACTAGGATGATTAAGATATGATGTAGAATGACAAGGATATGGTTGGGATGAAGTGGATATGATGTGGATAAGAAGGGTGATTAGGATGAAAGTGATTGGATATGAATATGTTGGAAGGACGTGTAGAGTTACTTGTCTTTATGTGTTTGGTGTTTAGCTTAATTTGGTAACGTTTAAACAAATGATCACACATGTACAAACATGAATCACTCACACAAGATACATAAGAAAATTTGAATTTTGAAATTTGAAGAAAGTAATGATGATTATTAAACAAGCACACATGGAAGACACATCAACATGCCCTATGACTAGTCAAGTGGGGTATGGCCAATTAGGTCTCAAGCTAGTTTACACGAGGTTGAATAGGTATAATTTGAAAGAAAAATCCTACCACACAGCCGGGAGAAAGGGGTAATCCACCCTTCACCTTCACTTCCCAAAGGTATAAAATTATTTGGGGCTTAGCCAAGAGTGACAATATTTCAACTCCCAAAGGAGTGTGTCTTTGGATTCACACCTGATTGAGGTCATCCCTTGGAGGGGTGCATGCTCCAAGCAGGCCTCATACGAAGGGTATGACAAAAGAAAACCAAGTGAGGTGTTTTGGAGGACACACACACTTGATTCACACTCTTAGTGATTAATATCCCTTAGAAATGAAATATGTGTAAGAAAACAATGGAAGAACTTGTTCTTTTTAATCCAAATCCAAATGTGTAGGAAGGTAGTGGTTAATTTTAGACCTGATTTCAAATTGTGATTGAAGAAAAAATTCATTTTAAGAGTCCAAATCCAAATGTGTGACAAACAAGATTAAGAAATGAAAGATAGAAAGTGTGAACCTGATTATTCACTTTCCAAATTGATTTTGTGATTGATCCAAATGTTGCTATAGCTCCTTTCATTCACCTACAAGCTAGAAAATTGAAAAAGACCAAGTAAACTTGCATAGAAGAAAGCCATGCGAAAAAGAGGAATTTTGATAAAATATGACTAAGATGACCTGATACAGCTAAATGGATTGCATAAACAAAAAATTTAGAAGATTTCACCCACTTAAAAAAAAAATGTCGAAATTGGATCAATTTTGCTCAAGATATGCTCGTTTGAAGTTTAAATGCAAGTTTGAATTTGACTAGAAAAATTCCCAAAAATGATATAGTCACCTAAAATGGTATTTTCCACTGCGTAGCTTGCTGAGTCATCTTTCCAACACCTTTTGAAATTTGAAAATCTGACCAATTATGCAAAATTTATGTTTGTTTTAGTAAAATTTCTATTTAAAGAACATGCATTTAAAAGAGGGTAGATTTGATTAGCCCCTAAATGCTTGAAAATAATCCCATGTGACTAAAGGCTAACTTAAAGGTGCTAGAAATTTAGTGCAGCCCCTAATCTCCCATATGACTAAGGGTTAAGACCCTTGAAAAATAAAATTAATGAAAAAGATTAAATTTAAATAATTTAAAAACTTAAAAAAAAAAAGTAACCATAAAAATTAAAAGACCCAAGTTTATTTTTAAAAAGATTTTTAAGGCTTTAAGCTGTCCATTTTGAAGTTATGAAAGAAATCCTAAATGCATCAAACTAAAAATGCAATTTATTTTTTTTTTACAATTTTTTTTATGACTTAAGCTAAATGTATGCGCCATTCTATTCCCTATATGCGCTAAAGTAATCTTTGTATGTGCTGAAATAGTTCCCAAATGCGTGAAAAGACCTAAAAAAGAACTCAAATAGTCTGCTGATGCATTGAAATATTCGACAGATGCACTAAAATGCAAATTTTTCTAAAAAGCCGAACTTCAGAATGCGAAATCCTATTAGAAAACATGCAAGTAGATGTTAAAAATGGGGCAAGGCCCCACAGTGGGAGCCAAAATGGTGTGTGATAAATAAATACGTGTGATCTAATTAATGAAATATAAACCAACACACCAATAAGACATTAAATCAAAGCAAACTAATTGAAAAGTAAAGCAAACTCTTAAAACAACAGCTCCTTCGAAAGCGTCCTATTGTCCTCTATCTCTAATAATTTTGTCAATTCTAGCTGTTGCTCTCATATTTTGTTGGGCTCAAAAAATAGTCATCCCAGAGAATGAGATTGTAGATGATGAATGCATGTTAAGCTAAGATATAATTATGCTGATTAAATGATGCATGAATGTAGATTGCTATGATTACTTGATAAAGAAACTACGATTACGAATGCTCTTAAATGCTAATAATGAATGCTAACTAAATGCAACTATTCTCTAATTGCCTATTGCTTAATTGTAATTTTTTTCTAATGCTTGGATATGTAGGCATATTTATAGAGCTTTTGAAGGATTGTGATTGGTTGATGTGATCAACAACTGTGATAATTCCTGGTAGATTGAATGGTCAAAGATGGAGAAGATTAGAAAGAAAAATAGAAAGCAAGATTTGTTTCCTCTTTCATGGAAGAGATAAGATGAGATGATAAAAAATCATCTTTTTAGAAGATTTTGGAAAGATTTAAGAGGATAAATACTGAATTATAAATTCAATAATTTATTTATGGGTGACATGAAGATTTTTCTTAATTAAATAATCATTTAATTAAGATTTGAAGAATAATAAAAGATTTCATAATTAAATAAAATATTTAATTATGATTTGAAAAGATATGAAGGACATTAATTAAATAGAGATATTTAATTAAATTTTTAGGAAATGACATGTAGATGAAATCAATTAAATAAAATATTTAATTAATTAGAAGAAAGATTTGAATAGGAGAAAGGAAATATTTAAATTTAATTAAATCAAAAGACTTAATTAAATTCAAGAGGTGACAGTTAATTAAGATAAATAAAAGATATTTATTTAATTAATTAAGTAGACATATGAATGTGAAATAATTAAATAAATTGAATTTATTTAATTAAGGTGGAAGAATAAAGTGAATGAACAATATAATTAAATTAATTAAATTTAATCATATGTAGAAGACTTTAGAGAAATTAATTAAATAATAAATATTTAATGGTATGTGCAGGATCATGATGGGCCAAAAAGTGGCAATATGATGGGTATTTGTAGGGTATGCAGCTAACATTTTTTTAAAACCAAATTTCATGAAATGAAAAGGGTTTTTAAAGGATATTCTCAGATTTCCACCAATATAAATTATGCTTTACTTTGAATTTAATAAATAATTATCATTCATTTTCTTTTTGAATTATGAATAAATTCTTGATTGATAGGCTGAATGAAAAACATCTATAGCTTTCAAATAGTATCACAATTTTTGAATCCAAAACATGCGTCACATTCTATGCTTCACATACTATAGGATTAAAAAAACAAAAATTGAATTTCATGAAGTTTTGAGCAAGTTAAGGTGGTTAGACATACGAGTTTTTATATTTTTTAAAAGTTGTAATAAAAAATTCATAATTAATTATTTACTTGGAAAAAAAATACAAAAAAATATGCATCACATCTGGGCATGAGTCCTCTACTTATGTCTAAAATATTATAATTTTTTTTATCATTTTATTGTGGTTAGGGTGGTTAGATAGATTCTATTCTTACATATTTTTTAAATAATATAGATAACTTATTCAAATTTTACGTCAAGTTGCCTAACTCTAATTTTTTTGAATTTTTTGCTACTTAAGGGCCTATTTTTTCCATGATGATCCTACACATACCCTTAATTAAATGCCAGGATTAATTAAACATGACCAATTTTATGCATATACAATTTTCTCCTCTTTGATGTGATGTGTGAAATGCATTGCTTCAAAGAAAATATTTCTGCTTTTGAAATTTTTTCCTCTGATCAAAAAATTTGACTGATATGTCCCTTTTGATTTGACTTTGATATCTTTCTGATTGGAAAATGTGATTGATATTGATGATGCCCCCTCAGGAGGTAAATCACTGATGATGAGAAAGATGTCAAGTTGATGATGAAATTCGGATGATGAGAGGGATGCAGTGATTTAGCTCCTAATAATTGATTAAAAGATGCCCCAGTTTTGAAAAATAAGGTTAGAATTGGAGAAAGATAGAAAATTAAAAAATAAAATGCCACAAAAACCCACCTTGGTTGACCTTTAAAAGGTCAAAAGGGTAAAAATGACAAGTCATTTTCACCTTTTTACTTTAGTAACTTTTTTCTCTAACACTGACTCGGTGAGATGGAGATTCCAATCCATGCACATAGATTCGAGTGGGCCCCCTGGTACCAGAGACTAGCCACTTACGGACCATCGGTGAGTCGATTCAATCCCATTTGCTTTGAATTTTTTTGATTTCAATCAATTTTTGTGAGGAAATTGTGTGGATTTAGAATTTAATAGTTTATTTTAGCGCATAGAGGAAATAGAGTAGCACATTCGATAATTTCTATAGCACATAGAGTGTGTAAAGCAACGCATCCAGGATAGACTAGGAAATAGTCAGTTTAGTGAATCTGATACCTAGAATAGCGCATTTAGGATGTTGATAGGAATGTGGCCCTTTAGCACATCAGGGGGAAACTTCACCGCATTTGGCATTTTAGCGCATCTAGGAAATGTAGGTAGAATGCATTGTTTGATGAAAGTGATGAAAGAATGATGATGTAGATTGCTTCTTTGGTCAATAGATAGATTAATTGTCTTGTCATCATGTTGATATAGATATAAATGATATAAAATATGATAAAATTTTCTTCCAAACAAAGAGTAGATAGCTGATAACTTTGTTTCCATTTAATGAAAAACAAAGAGTAGAATGATTGATGGATTTTGCTTGATAACTTTTCTTTAGAAAATAAAGAGTAAATGATTGATATGAATTTTGATAAATTTTATTTTTGTGATAGAAAAAAAATAGTAGATGATCTGATTGTAAACATATTTGCATTCATAATTGAAGTACAAATAGGAAAAGGATTTGATTGTTGATAAATTTGCTTTCCTGAAAAAGAAAACAAATAGTAAATGATGATATAGTAGATTGATTTGATATTCAAATAGATAGATTTTGTATTGATTTCATGATATGAGTCACTTAGATAGAGCACTTGATATAGTTCACTAATATGATGCACTGATATGGGTCACTGATATGATGCACTGATATGAGTCACTGATAGATAGATATGGGTTGTGATTGTCTGATGTTAAGTAGATAGATCACTTTGATATGAGTCTATAATATAAGTCTGATTGATTGTCCTTGTGATGACCAAAAATAGGAGGTTTTCAAAAACCTATAGATCAGAGAGCACTTCCCTATGGGTTGGGATAGGATACGAGATCTGACACTTGCAAATTTATAGTTGATAGTGAGATGTGGGTTGGGACCTTTATTGTCTATGCCTCCGATTTGGGTCAACAGGGGACTATTGACCGCACTAGCAAAGAGATGGAATTCTAAGCATAATACCTTTCATTTGTTGACAGGTGAGATGACTGTGACCTCAGAGGATGTATATAGGATTTTGGGCATTCCAGTGTTAGGTGCTCTTGTGGTTTATGACCACAAGGAGCTAGGTGGTACAAACGCACTCAAGAGAGTGTTTTGGGATGATTAGATAGCAGGGTATTGGGTGCCATGGTAAGATTTGAGGGGATATCTGGCCTTACCCACCATTTTGAGTGCATTCATTGGAGGCTTCCTTTGTCTAGACTGTCAGTCAAAGGGAGTATCAGTTGGGTGGGGGAGGATCATTGAGTAGATGATAGGTCAGTAGCAGAGATATTCCTGGGGGAGTTGTATGTTAGCACATTTGTATCATGACTTGCATCAGGTAGTGTACAAAGGATCATCTAGTTTGTCATGTGGTGTTACCCTACTCTAGATCTGGGCATGGGAGCATATTTCTATTACAAGACCATTTAGACCTAGAGCTAGGCCACCAGGCAGGCCATATGTATATGTATATTCTAGTGCACTTGTTCAGTGCAAGCTGGGAAAATTGGATTACTCGAGAAAGAGTCTAGATGATGTAGATTTAGTGATATGGAGGCCTTACATAGATTGTGAGGCATGGGATACAAATCATCTGGAGATGCATTTTGTATGTATGCCCCAATATCTTATAGGCTAGACCCCTTTTATTATTGAGATATTTTTGGCTTTGTGAGTATAGAGATAGTTCAAATATACTCAGGGGATGACTTAGGGCATTGCGCACTATGCGGGGCACAAGGATAATCCTGGATGGGGGCCTTGCATTTCTTATTAGGTTGCTTATATAGAGTATATAGGCTTACAAACCAAGGTATGGGATGGAAGGCCTGGCATTACTGATGCAAGTATGTCTGAGGAGTACTCTGCTTATTTTCACACACACTCATTTCCTCGTTTCACATGTCTAGATGAGCCAATTCCCATTTTGGTGGCACATCAGCTAGGGGGTAGGAGATAGGAGGATGTGGTAGGGGGGAGTAGGCCATTGGTGGAGGAGAGAAGGAGGATAGTGGAGATGAGGAGTAGAGTGGAAATGGGGAGAGCTTAGATGATGGTGGTAGATATGATGGTGAAGATGGCAGAGGGGAGGAGTAAAGGTCAGTGAGACAAAGGCCAAATATTTTGGGCAGTGTAAAAATAGTGCAGAGGTCGAGGATTGGTATGGGATAGAGTACAGTGATTAGGGTCCCTTCCACAGCATAACAGGCACAAATAGCTACTCTGCAGGCCCAAGTATAGACTCTCAAGGGGCAACAAGCATAGGTACAAAGCTAGTTGGCTCAGGCTCAAAGTTTTGCAATGCAATTACAGGCATAGCTGGCATAGGCACAGGTGCAGATATAGGCATAGGCATAGGCACTTCCTCCTACCCTAGACCCATAGGTGACCTAGTTGATAGCAGAGAGAAATTCCCTCAAATAGAGGGTATTAGAGGAAAAGGGGGTTGCTAAGAGACTCATGGGAACTATTAAGAGTGCATCTTTGTGAGAGGCCATTGTAGAGGGATTCAATATTTCCAGGGAGTCTGAGCATTACCAGATTAGATCTATGAGGATTTGTGTCCTCCCAAGAGCAAGAAATCCTTACCCTCAGTCCCACATCAGATCCAAGAGTAGGTCAAGGAGTGTGTCACATAGCAGAGGGGTTACAGGATCTCAGCGCGGGTGGTAGTGGTAGGCCACCAGTCTTGAGACCAGCTCCATCAGGGAGCTCCACTAGCCAACCTTGATATGTGATGTTTATTGATGTAGTATTATTGATGTATTTCACACATGTATATCATTTTTGGAGCATGTACATTATTTTGGATCATATCTTATGTATCTCTATAAGTTTTTCAGTTTCATTGGACATTGGAAATTTGTACTTATTTTTGATGAGCGATGATATGCAGCGGTAATGAGTTTTGATGTGTATTTTTGATGATGATGATATGGATATGCATTTGTTTGTATATGTTATGAGATGGATTTGTGATGATTTTGATGGTTTTATGACTAACTTGTGATGTAGGATGATTCTTAGGATGACGATTTGTGATGCATACTAATGATGTTATGTAGGTGGGTGATGTATGGTGTGATTATGAAAATATGCAATGGGATATATGATATGTTTATGAAAAATGAAATGTTTTGAAAATGAGGTGGAAATGTAATGTATGTATGGATTTGTTTATTTTTGGATTTTTCAAATGCCATGAATAATGATGATGTGATGGAAAATGGATGTTGTGTTTATGAAATGCATCATGATTTTGTAATATGTATATGAATGAGGAAATGATGAGAAATTGATATGTGATATGGGTCAAATGTTATGTGAAAAATGACATGATATATAAATGATATGGAAATGATAGATGGTTAAAGATATGATGTGAATGTAATGTGACAAATGATAAATGATATGAATAATGGTATGAAGTGAAATAAATATGATTAATAATAATGGGATGTATGATAAGATGATAAATGATATATAATGAAATGAGATGATGAAATAAGATGAAGTGGATGAAATGATAATGATAAATGAAATGTAATGAAATGATAAGTGAAATGAAATAGATTATGAAATGATGACACAAAGATAAAATATGATAATGAAATGGTAATGAAGATGATAAATGATATGCAATGAAATGATATGATATGAAAAATGAGAAATGATATGAAATACCTAATGGATAAATGAATGATATGATAAAAATGAATAATAAATGATAAACTATATGATATGATGATGAAATGATAATGATTAATGACATGATGATGAAGATCAAAGATGATAATGAAACAAATGTTCGAATGTCCTCCACAAATAGTCCAAAGAGACATGACAACCATTAATGTTTTTGTTCACCCTTTTAAAACTTTGATGTAATTCTAGTATGCAGATATGTACAATGATCTAAATGAAATGCAATGAAATGAAACCAACTATTTGTTGAGCCCTTTGTTAGCTTTCTTGAATCATCATAGAGTGTTTTTAAAAAATGTTGGAAGTATGTACAAGCATCAGAGGAGAAATTTGCACCAATGATGACTAGAGTACAACTTTCATGATTTTTGATATAGCAAGTGAACACAAGCATCAAGGTATAATTGAACAGAGATGACCTGAGCATTTCTTGCATAAACAGACAAAGATTAACCACTTTCTAATGAAAATTTGGAACTGTCATCAATGATATGCTTTGGAAATCATGTCTCACGACATATTTGCAATAGATTGATAGTTAACCTCAAGACAATAGCCAAAGAAAATCATCCTCTTTCCTTGCCACTCTAGTTAAGTACATCATCGAGTGTGTTCTAGAGGAATGATATCGAAAGTCAAACAACCATTGTTCAAAATGTAATACTAATATTCCAAACATTTATTCATATTTTAGATCATCTAGATATGTGTTATGATATGGTACTTGCTGAAAATTGTTGTGATATGGATCAATGATTGGATAGTTGTTCATAGGATTTGATTGCTTTTTCACATGATTGGATTTTATGTCATTGTCTGACTATTTTAGTAGAACCTGAAAGTTGATTGCCCCTAGTATGTAAATGTTTTCCTCTAGTATGTCACAACTTGCTAAAATGAATATGTACAATGATCAAGCCACGGTAAGATGTTATCGCTCTAGGAAAATGATGGTAGTGTGATGTTGTTATAGCCCTAAGATGATTGTGAAAAGCAGGTTAAGAAGCTAAGTGCAGAACATGAACTCATAGATGGAGAGATACATATAGTGTTTGCTTGCCAGATTTTCACTATCTATCTTTATTGCATTTTCCTAATTTCTTTTTGATTTTTTTTAGGACATTTTCTAATTTTTATAGATTTTTTCAAGACTTTTTCTGCTATTTTATGGATTTTCTTAGGAATTTTTCTGGATGATGATAATTGATTTAGACATAATACTTCTTCAGGTGCATTTTGTTAATGGGTTCATCAAACAGGTCCCCTTCTGGCGTTAAAGCTTGTATGCTCCTGAACCGTATACTGCTATGACCATGTAAGGACCCAACCAATTTGGTTCAAACTTTCATTTCTTCTCTCTATCTTGCTGATTTTGTGGGTTTTCCTTCAAAACAAGATTGCCGACCTAAAAGGTACGTGGATTGAATTTGTGATTATAGTTACAAGGCATCATCTATTTATATGCTTTCAAATGATCAACTGCTCGTTGTCTCTTCTCATCAAGGAGTTCCATCTCTTGTAGTCGGGAAACTCTGTATTCATTATCTATGATTAAACCTTTTAGTGACACTCTAAGTAATGGAATCTCAACCTCTAGAGGTAATATGGCTTCTACTCCATAGACCAGAGAAAATGATGTTGCTCCTATTGGAATTCTGATACTAGTTCTATAGGCCCATAATGTGGGATTGAGTTGTACATGCCAATCTTTTCCTGCATCATTCATAGTTTTTTTCAAGATTTTTAGAATGGTTTTGTTTGAGGCCTCTACTTGTTGAATATCTATGTTGGATATGGAATCTCCTACAAAGTTCATCAACATCCTGATTCTTGAAGGGTTGTCCATTATCTATGATGATGGAGTTGGAAATTCCATACTGACAAATGATATAGTCGAGTATGAACGATGAGATTTGTTTGTCAGTAACCTTAGTGAGAGGTACTATCTCAATCCACTTGGTAAAAGTACTCTGTTGTTGTGATGATGAACTTATGTTGGTTCGATGATGAAGGATGAATCTTTCCCACCAGATCTAACCCCCATTGAGAGAATGGCTAGGTTGGCATGAATGGTTGTAGTTCTTGTGCTGGTGCATGGATGAGATTCCCATGTATATGAAATTTTGAGCACTTCTTCACAAAAGTGAATGATTCTCTTTCCATTGTAGGCCAGTAGTAACCCATTCTAATCAATTTCTTGGATAAGGTCAGTCCACTCGAATGAGTTCCACAAATGTCACCATGAACTTCTTGTAAAGCCTTGTCATATTCGTCATGTTCAAGACATCAAGGTAAAGTACCATCAAGACCATGTCGATGAAGGATGTTAGTGATAAGTGTATAGCGAGAGGATTGGAAAATAAAGTTATACTTTTGGTTTCGAGATAAGTCAAGTGGTAAGATATCATCTTTTAGGTAGGTATAAATCTTTCCATACTAAGGTGAATTGGATCCTACTAAGTGACAAATGATTTGGCTTTCAGGTGTGTCATAGGCAGGTGCAAATGATTGTTCCACTAGAAATTCATAGTGAGCCTGATTCTTTGAGAGTCGTAGCAAAGATATGATGGTGGCCATGGTACCAAATACTTTGTTATCAAGTCTTAGAATCTATATGAACTTGATATCCATGAAATACTTTTCAAAATCGTCAACCATCTTCTTATATGGCAATAGTTTGTCATCTTTGGTCTAATAATCATCATTGATATGATTTATGACTAATTGTGAGTCACCATAAACTTGTAGTTCTATGATCCTCCATTCTAATGTGGTCTTGAGGCTAGTGATTAAAGCTTCATATTCGGCTATGTTGTTAGTGCATGGAAACATTAGCCTATATGACTGAGGAATGGTATTTCCTTGAGGGGTGATAAAGAGTATGCCTACCCCTGATCCATGTTGAGTGAAAGAACCATAAAAATATAATGACCATGGTTGTTTTGATTCTATGGTGAGGACGTTAGCATCTAGAAACTTGATATGCATGGGATGCCCTACTTGTAGTGGTGTATCAGCTAGTTGATCAGTGATAACTTGTCTTTTGATTGCTTTGCAATCAACATAATGGATGCCAAACTCACTCAAGATCATAACCTATTTTTCTAACCTTCCTATTAATGTAGCCTTGCTCAATAGATACTTAAATGGACAAATATTTGCAACAAGATTGATTGTATGAGTTAACATGTAGTGTCAAAATTTTTGTGAGGCAAAGACTATTGCTAGACAAGCCTTCTTGATGAAAGTGTAGTTGAGTTTATGACTTGTTAGCATTCAAATGATGTAATAAATTACACATTCTTTTCTTGTAGAGTCCTCCTGTGCTAATAATTCCCCCAAAGATGTCTTTGTTGCGGCAATATATAAGATTAGAGGTTTTTATGGATTTGGTGGTACTAGAACTGGTGGGTTCATTAGGTACTGCTTGATTTGTTGAAAGGCCATTTCACATTTTTCATACCATTTGAAAGGAACATTCTTATGCAATAGACGTGTGAAAGGTAGACTTTTATCTTCTAGCTATGCGATGAACCTTTGTATAAATTGAAGTTGTCCCTATAATGACCTCAACTGATTGATATTCCTTGGTGGAGGCATTTCCATGATTGCTTGTACCTTGGAGGGATCTACTTCAATCCCTTTTATTGATACTATGTATCCTAAGAGCTTTCCAGATGTGACCCCAAAAACACATTTCTTGGGGTTGAGACGAAATTTAAACTTTTCTAACCTTTCAAATATTTTGGATAACACTTCAAGATGTCCTTCTCTTGTGTATGACTTTTCCAATATATCATCTACATAATCTTCCATGAATGTGTGCATCATGTCATGAAAAATTGTATTCATAGCTCTTTGATATGTAGTCCCAGCATTATTTAGACAGAAAGGCATGACATTCCAACAATAAGTCCCCCATGGACATGTGAAAGTTGTTTTGTCCTGGTCTTCAGGTGTAATCTTGATTTGGTTGTAACCAAAAAAACCATCCATTAGTGAATACATGGCATGGCTAGCTATCAAATCAACTATAGTATCAATGTTTGGAAGTGGGAAGTCATCCTTAGGACATGCCTTATTAAGATCTCTGAAATCTGTGCAAATTCTAATACATCCATCTGGTTTGGATATAGGAACAATGATGGAGATCCATTCTACATAGTTGATTGATCTTGTGAATCCCACATCAAGGAGTTTTCTTAGTTCTTTAACCAGTAGTGCAACATGAGGATGCATCTTTCTGAGTTTTTGTTTCACAGGCTTAACTCCTGGTTTGATGGAAAAGTGATGCATTATGAGATTGGGATCAAGACTTGGCATGTATGAATAAGACTAGGAAAAGTTGACCTAATTTTCTCTTAGGAATTTCATGAGCTCTAGCACTTCTTTATTTGTCATTGATGTAGCTAATTGTAGAATCCTTGGTTTTTCTGAAGTGTCAATGTTGAAATCTTTAGTAGGCTCAATCAAGATAGGCGATCACTCATGATAATGCTCAAGGAGAGTGCCAAGTATCCCATCATCTAGTGCCTTAAAAAGGTTTTCACCATCTGATACAATCTTTATCTTATCTTTTGTTTGATCTAATACTGCAAGATTCTAGTTTTCACCATTAGATATTTCTTTTTGTAGCTAGGAGACTTGAAACTATCCTGATTAAAGACTCTATGCTAAAAATTGCTAGTGGAACAATCATTTGTGTCATTTGCAGAAAGGAAGTTCATGATAGATTCATCACTTGGAAACAAAGGTATATCGATAGGTTTAAAGAATCCTAGTCAATGAGATCGAGATGGATCAAAGGTAGTGAGTCATCGGGTCGTGTGAAATTGGCTATGGTTATGGTCATAATGGAGTTGTTTGAAGGATCTGAGGTAGCAGGTAGATCAATGATGGTACTATTCTCACGATAGTCTTGTTCATTTAAATTTGACTTAGTATCACTAGAATCATAGTCACCTTGTAGTTCAAGATTCTTGCGGTTGGGTCCCTGAACCTTCACCTTCCAACCTTTTTTTCCCTCTAGAATTCGTCATTGTAGATAGTGTCCCATTCATATTCACCAGATTCTATGTCAGAGTTATTATCCATGAGAATATGAATTGCTATCAAACATGCTTCTCTTGTATTAGAACCTTCTTGCAATGTGAGGACAGTATCTTGCAACTACTTGGATGTTATTTCTTTTGAGTTAGTATCATAGCCTAGTCTTGTTTTATCTTTTGCAACAAGTCCTAGAAGGTGAATAGGCTCAATTACTCCTTTCCTCTTTCTAATAGGACCATTACCATCATATCCCATCTTTTGCATGATTGAATACCCTTTTCCATATTGATCAGTTGGTATTTTGACATTGAGGATGGTTTTTTCTTCATCTTTATAGAGCCAATTTAGAACTTCTCTATCCTTGGGATCTTCCATAGGGAATTTTTCTTTGATAAATCATCCATTAAACTTTGTACTTGGCTCTGTTGGTGGTTGTGTTGATGTTGATGCTATAGATATCTACTATTGTGTGATAGAAGGTTGCCCATGTGACTAAGGCGGTGCAGGTAGATTAGCAAGATAGAGAGAGTATTCCCCAACTTCATTGTCCTTGAACCATAGTTGCTTGTCAAATATTTTGGTTAATTGACTGATTTGTGTATCAATTTTGGGAGAAGTACTAGCAAGAGCTTCTCGATTGTTAGGAACCAAAGTATCTTGACTAGCTTTGATGTTGGCACAAGTTTGACTATTCAAATTATTAGTTGGTATTGTGACCTCCTGTCCATCATAAGGGAATTTAAGACATTGATGATATGTGGATGAGACAGCTTGCATTTCATGGATTCAAGGATGACCCAACAAGATGTTGTATGCTAGATCACGGTCTAACACTTGACAAAAAGTATTCTTGATGAAAGTTCCCACTTTGATCAGCAACATGATTAAACCCTTGGATGATCTTTCCTCATCATCATAGGATTTAATAGTTATCTTTGTTCTGTTATAAATGGAGTCCTTAGAAAATCCTAAAGTTTGAACTAACTTCATGGTACATATGTTCAAACCAACACCTCCATCTATTAGGATGCATCTGACATGAAACTTGTGGATCATGACTTCTAACTATAAGGATGAATTATGGGGATGCGTCATGGAAATGCCATCTTTTTCAGAGAATGAGAGGCATGTGAGTGAGGACAAGTGTCCCACCATGGCTTGAAATTGGTCCACAACTAAATTAGTGGATACAATTGTTTCAACAAGGGCCTTTTCTAGAATTTCCTTGTGCGCTAGGGAAATTTTCAAAAGTTCCAAGATAGAAATTTGAGTAGTTGTTTTCCTAAGTTGATTGACTAAGTCATATTGATGTTGATGTGGGGGCACAGTGGATTTTGAAGAAGCACCCTTTAAGAAAACTTTATCTTGTGCCCCTCTTGTTGCGTTGACTTGTCTATATTCCATCTTTTCCTTAACTTTTATAACATTGACTTGCTTGTCGTCAATGTAAATATGGTTGATTATATTATCATTGATATGATTCACACTTTTTCTAGAAGACTCGCCCTTTTGATAGTTGGGAAAAGAGTTGTGAAATTCTTGGTGGTTTTCGTTTGATTGTTGGTGTCCTATTGTGATGGTGCCATTTTTTATTAAGTCTTGGATGACATTTTTTAGGGATTGACAATTATTCATACGATGTCCCTTGCACCGATGATAATCACAATAGTATGCATCATTCCATGATGGAGGCTTCACACTGGGTTCAAATTTGTGTTGAGGTGGAAAATTAAGGACATTTTTAGCCATCAACTCTTTGAATTAAAATTCTAAAGATTGACCCAACGGAGTAAAAGTTATTCTGCTAGAGAAGAATGAAGATCATTGTGGATTTGTGTTCGAGGCATTTCCTAAGGCATTGTTGTTGTTATTGTTTCCACGGTAACCTTGATTGTTGGAATTCCCTTGATTGGGAGTAGAATTTTGATTCACATTGTTCCTCGGAGGAGGAGGATTGTTTCCTTGATTTGTGACCGAATTAACATTGTTATAGTTGTTGTTGTGAGGAGCACTTGGAGTACTAAGAACAAATGGCTTATTCGAGACATGATTTGCATCTACAACACCATCATGCACCACGTTTTTGTTGTGAGTCCAAAACTTAGATTTGTCATGGTGATTTGAAGAGCTAGGATTGTTCTTGTCAAGTTTTATTATCCCTCTCTAGATTAAGGCACCTTCAATGGTGATGGAATTTTTAATCAATTTCTAAAAAAAGGGAGGACAATGAAGATTAAGATGATAGCACATATCTTGATCTAAGTTGTTTATGAAAGTGGTGATCTTTACCTTTTTAGGAACATGACATGGGTATCTAGTGAACAATCTTCTCCATATCTAAAGAAATGTAATGAATGGTTCACTAGGTTTCCATTTAGCCTTGCAAAGATCAATCATGGTGTAACGCCCTGCCATGCAACCCTAGGGGAAGTTGTAATTAACTACTTAAACATAGTATTTTTTTTTGTTTAAATACAATTAACATGCAAGTTCACTACCAATTGCCAACAACCCCTAAGGTTATGAGACTGAGTTTACTTAAACCCAAACAAGAAACATGAATTGATACCATAACATTTAATTACTTCACAATTTAAATACACATACATTCCATCCATGATAAAATTACTTCAAAGGAATAAGAGAAACCACATGCTTCCAATAATATAATTTACATTACTATTACAACTCTCATTCCCTGAATGAGGTAAATCCAATAAACAAGGTTACAAATTACATCTTCCACCTTGATACAATGAGGGGTAATAAAATTACAATAACAACTAAAATGAATAAACATGAAAAGTAACTGGATCCCACGAGCTCTCCAATTGGAAATCTCATCCACACAAACAAGAAGATGACCCAATGGATTAAGGTGCATGTTCCACCCAACCATGTGATACCTGAAGGCTCACCCCCCGTGCTAGGAGATAGTAACAAGGAATCCTATACAAGACCGTCAACCCCTAAACACAAGCTAACTCACACTGACACAACCAATCACATAATCCACACAACCATAAGGATAGCACAAGTACAACTCTAACATCACTAACATAAGTCACATTGCTTCCAAAAATAAAATAGATTGAGTATGATAAGAAGACCATACACATAAAATCACGTACCAACTATTGTCGTAGAAAGAGTGTTATCACATAGCTCGACATGGAATATCTTTTGGGAATCTTCATAGGCTCTGGCCCCCACTATGAGTTATCCTAGTGGCCTCTACTGAATCTCAACACCCATACTCACTCATGCGGAATCAAATACCTCTTGTAAAGAAAAGATAGATGACCTTTCCATTCTAGGCCTTCCCATCCCATCCCAAGTCTATACAAGCCCTTGCGTCCATGAGCAAGGCTCAATTATCTTAATTAGTGTGAAATACTACCTAAATTCTAAGTACACTAATTTAGTTACCACTTGATTAAACCACTTCTGAAGGTTTCCTAGTTTACTCTTTGGGCTTTGGCCCCTAACAGAAGCCACTCTTCTACTTGACAACAAACTAACATGAAACCAATCACCAAGGAAATCCCATACCAACAAGATAAAACCACTCCAACTCTAGGAGGAACACATAATGAAACTCACTCCAAACATTGGAGGCAACAAAAGTCAAAACCCTCTCCCAACACTGGAGGCAATAAAACACAAAATCCATTCCTTCCAAAGGACGCACAAATCACATAAACCACTCCTAATCTAAAGGAGACACAAACCATCCCCGTTCGTGAAAACCGAGTAAAACAATAGAATACGACATAACACATTACCCAAGACAAAACCAAGGTTGACTAACATTTTATGACACCCACAAAATTAAAAGAAAACCCAATCTGGAAGACTTACATAATAATTGACACAATTTCCCAACACTAAGAATGAACAAGAACATCACTAGAAAGCATTTCAGGCAATTAAATAAACTAATGTTAGGATTTCCTAAATCCAATCAACATTACTTGCAATTACTCAAAAATAACTAAAATTTAATTCGCTTAAGTAAAATCATCCGATTATAAAATCAATTTCTTTCAATGCTTATAGAATAATCATTAATATATATATATATATTTCAAAATCATTTAAATATGTGCTCATAACAAAATATCATTTTATTTAAATACTCCAACTAATAAAAAAACATTCCCTATTATTTAACATATATATATATAATTAATTAATAAAATAATCATATTTATTTAAATTAATATATATATATATAATATAATACATATATATTATAATATATATTTATAATATAATAATAAAATAAATAAAAAATGAAATTAATTAGAAAACAAATCTTTTTTAAAAAAAGACAAAAGGGTGAACCCTTTGTTGGCCCCACAGGCCCCCAAAGGGAAGTATGGACATAGCCCCTAGTTGCGCCCAACCTCCCTTGTGGAGGCCAGCTTTGCTAGTGGTAGCGCCCTCCCCACAGGTTGTGGGGAAGCGCTGCCACATCAGCGCCCCTCCATGGGGCGCAGCTATGTGCAGCCTTGGGCTGTGCCCCACACCCCATACCCTAAAACACATTTTTTAAACTCTATTTTATTTCAATAAAAATAAAAATAAAAATAAAACCCCATCCCCTACTGCTTAGAAAAAAATGAATTTTTGTGTGAAAATTTTCAACATAAATATTTCCAGAATACTCTAATATACTATATGTTTGTATATACACAGATATATGTATAAAAATATACTTAAAATACCCATTTGTAGACAAATTGTGCAACTTCACAACATAATTTTTGCAATAAATTAATTTGTCAACACAATTTCTAGGTTTAAATTTCAAGTTTGAAATGAAAATTTCTTTTGATCCTCTCTCACTTTTCTCTATTGTAACAAAATGATTTGCCAAAATTTCTATTTGAAAGAGATTGATTTTTTCTACAAGAATTCTAAATCTTTCTCAAGATTTCAATAGAGCTTTTCAAATTTGTTCACAAACCAGTTTTCAAATTGAAAATTCAAAACTCAAAAAAATAACAACAAGAAAGAAAAACCTGTGATCTTGTAGTTTGAGGAAGCAATTTGATGTTGAGTTCTTGCCAATTCAACTCTTTCACAATTTCTTCCCAAGATCTCCACCTTTAAATCCAAGATTCAATCCTACCAAGAAACAAAACCTTCTTTTCTTTTTGCAGCCAATTCTCCCCAATAAATAAAAATTAAAAAACCAAAACAATGAAATTCCCCTTTCTCTCTTAAAATCTTTCCCAATTTTAGTCAAACCTCTAAAAATATCCCATCCACCAAATTTATTGCAAATTTGGAGATATTTTCATTTTTTTAAAATTTAAAACAAAATTGCTTTCCAAATGGATTTTTCATATTTTTTTTAAAAAAATCTCTTTTCAACAAAAAAGGAATTTAAAACTTTTAAAAGAAATTCTTACATACTAATTTTCAAAAAAATGCAATTTCAACATATTTTCATTTTTTTTAATTTAGATCAAAATATCTATTAATTCCAAAACAAATAACTTAATTCAACTCATCACCATTAATTTAATTAGTCAATAAAATAAATCTAATCCAAGATTAGATTATTTTATTAATTAAATTAAATTAATCAATAAAAAAAATCTAGTCCAAGATTAGATTATTTTATTAATTAAATTAAATTAATCAATAAAATAACTAACATTTCCAACATTACAATTAGATAAATTTAATCATCAATTTAACTACACAAGCCATTTAATAACCTTTATAATTTGAAATTAAATAAAAATCAAGGTGAAAAGGGTTCAAACATTAAAACAACTAAACCTGACTACAACCCCATGACACACTATGACCAGGGTGATGACTTGGCACGAAAAACCTAGCTGCTATCTCCCAATCGATTACTGTTGATCAATGGACATGCTCAAACCTGTGGAATCAGGTGGAGTCGATGTACTGTACCCATCAACCTACAAACAAAGAGTATATCGAACATGCATATATACACAATATGATCAAACACAATGTGAAGAGGAAATATTAGAATTGTAGGGTGCTCGCAAGCGAGTGGTACAATCCCGTCCCCTTCACCAATACAAAATTACTAATTGGCGAATCTAACATCCATAATATACTAAAAAGCATAAAGCATCATTAATTCAAATATCTGCTAAGTTAATCCAAAACATGCCATAAAGATAACATCAGAATAAAATAACATCACATCAAAATATAACATTCACATCACTTAACAGTTTACAATCAAATAGAACCAAGTACTACAGTCAAAGTACTAGAAAAACAAAGCATAACAAGAAAACACTGTATGATCAAAAGAGCCAAAATGGAGGGGTGCTACACATGGTTATTTAATGTTGGATGTTGTAGGAATATTGTGATATGAACTCATTAATCAATTCATTAAATTTCTTAACAGGTGGTGTGATCTTTGATAGTCATTCCATAGATTGGCCTCCAAGACTCCTAGGAAACAAACACATCAAGTATGTGTCCTCATGAGCAAACTCTAAAGTCATATTTCAAAAGTCCCTAATATGATCGATTGGATCCAATTTCCCATTATAACAATCAAACTTTGGAACTTCGCAATGTTTGGGAAATGGGATCATGTTGAGACATTGGTCAAAAGGATAAGGACAGATGTCATCAAGAGCATATGTCTTTGTTGTGGTTCCCCCTTGCATGTATTTAATTTTTCCTTGTAGTGCTTTAATCTGTTGAGACAAGGCACTAAGATTAGACAAGGGTGTTTCATCAGGATTACTCTTTATGTTCTTGGTATCAAAATCATGAGGCAATTTTGCTCCTTTGTTAGCTAGATAGAGGAAATACTTCCCTTTATTGTGTTGCAAGATCTTTTCTAAGGCTTTGTGAAATTTGGGATCTTGCTCAACCTCTCTAAGGTGATGTTCATTCTCTCGTTCATCATCACTATCTATAGGAGTTTTTCTCATGTCCCTGTACTTGTTGAAAGGGAATGGATTTTCTTCTCTTTTATCCATGTTGTTGTTGAAAATGGGATTACGAATCACACTATAAAGAGGGTTACTACTCTCACCTTCTTCTTGAGTTCTTTGGGTATGATCTTCTTGTTGAATGTCCTCTTTCAACTTATTGTGTTCAGATCTTATAAAAATAGGCATATGCTTTTGAAATGTTCTTCTAGAATTAGATCACAATTTGATAAGTGCAAAAAAGATGATGCCTTGATCAGATAAAATGAAAATCCTATGATACAATCAAAGACATTCCTAACTCTTGATTGTGGCTTCCAATGATGAAGGGTATTAGAATCCTGTTGGGGAAGTTGAATCAATAATTAGAAACTTGTTTAAAAGATGCACTTTTAAGATTTGATCCTTGTTTTCAAAAACAAAATGATAAGTATATCAACTAGCCTAGTTTAGATCACTGAATGATTTGGTTGGGATGTGTTGGATATTCAAAAGAAGGTTGTGGTAGATAATCAAAGTTGAGAGGTTGATTGTGATTGTGTCGTTGTGATAGAGCTCTTCTTTTAAAATAGGCTTGTGAATATAAAGGCTCTACAACATACTCGTCGGTAAATCCCCAAGTGAAATATTGGTACCTATGGAGAAAATTACTATAATGGAGCAAGACATTTCAAATTTTATACAAAAGCTTTCTACAGTGTAAGGTTTTCTTGTAACCCAGATGTATCTTGGGTTTCTTGATTCAATTGATAATGGACTTCTTAACAAACTTGGTTGATTTCCAATCTCTAAGCATAGGAGAAATGTTAGGATGCTATTAGACCGAGGGTGTTACAAACTCAGATCTGTCAAAAGTGAAAATTAGGGAAAGTGACAGATGCACTACTTTGTGTCCTATATGCACTGCAGAAACAAGTGCATGCACTAGAGTAGACCTTAGATGCGCTACAATATGTCTCAGGTGTGCTATAGAAAAATGTTTTGACAGTGACAAACTATTTACAAAATATTTAGCGAATGTTCTAAAAAACTTAATGTGTGAGAACAAACTCTAAATGCGCTGATCTAACCAGTGGATGTGCTAGAACAAACATCATATATGTGCTAAAATATATTCTAGATGTGCTAAAATAGTTTTCTAAGATAGTTTTCCAAACAGTTTTGAATAGTTTCAGCTGAATTTTTGCATGTTCATTTTGGATCATCTTTTATTTGAATTAATGTGATTGAAAACACATCAAATACTCAGAAAACAGTAGTTTTTAAGCCCTACACTAAACATCAAGTGTATGTTCAAAATGTTTAAAAAAAAATGTTTTCACAGGTTTTGCATAGAACAAACAATTCATGCAAACTCACTCTTAGTTCTCAAGTAGTTCATCATAATAATCAACAAGCCACATCTTAGAACTACGTTGACTCACACAGCTGTCTCACCCCTGAAGGGACACCCATGTTTTTGTCTTTTCCAGGTGCATACTTAGAGTGATAGAAGTGGATACCAAATCCCCTGAGTAAATGGTCCTTGGCAGTTATATGGAGAGTATCTTGGGGGTAGATTCTTCCCTCCCCTTGCACCGTGATTATTATGGTGTTTGGAAACTAACTTCGTTGGATTCGTGATTATTATGGTGTTTGGAAACTAACTTGGTTGGCTTCTACACTGATGAGGGCGCAACTGGAGACACATAAAATAACCCACAAACAAGAGAATAATTTTATTATTCAGAAAATGGAGCTTCTTACATGCAGAGGATCTCAAATCCCCAAGTTCTACAACACATGCAAGCTACAGAAAGTTACGGAATAACCCTTTCGCAATATGCAAGCTTGTCCCCAAAAAGTTACCCAAAAATTAGAAAACCCGCCCATAAATAGAGCTCCTCATTAGTTTGGAGCCAAAACAACATTCAAATTGAGTTTAGGCGGTTTGGCGCTGAAAATTTACAACATGAAGTTCAAATTTCAAAAGAGCATTTGCAATGGTATCTTCTAGAAAGTGCGCCAACTTCCCGGGGCCATAACTTTTGATCCGGGACTCCGATTCGCGAACCGTTTGAACCGTTGGAAAGGTCTCAAAGTCAAGAACGCGCTTGAAATCAGCTATGCTGATTTCAACAAGTTTTAGGGCCATTCTAGAAGCTCTAAGTGCCTCAAATCCAACTCGAAAGATTTTTAGGTGCAAATCTGGGAAACTAAAATTGCAATATCTTTCAACCTAGGAATAGAAAATAAAAACTATAAATTGGGAATTTCATTATGACGAAAAGGGTATCCAAAAATGTAAAAACATCTAAAAAATGATAAACTTGAAATTTAACTATTTTTGGGTGATGCAAGATTGCCCTTACACCACTGGATGCTCCTGCATCAGACACCCAGGGTAATTTGAGAAGTGACCCCATCATGTCTCAGATGGTTGAGGAAAACCCAACTGGTGAACCGCTGCCTTAGATAGCTAGGATGAATCTTCCATAGGCCTTCCTCTCCATTTCACCAGATATTCTTCATACTACCTATTTTTGGTACTCCTTCCCACATGACTATCCAAGATTTTCTCAATCTCCTCTTTTCTGAAGTAGGTGCTGGAATCCCACACTGTTCCACCATTGGTACTTCCTCTGCGCCACCTTCATGATACTCTATCAAATTTGAAATGTTGAACACAGGGAAAATGTTGAATCCATCCAACAACTCTACCTCATATGCATTCCCTGAATCATGCTTCTTTAAAATTTTATAGGGACCAAACTTCTTCATCTTCAATTTTTTATATGTTCCCATTGGAAACCTTTCTTTCCTCAAGTGGACCATCACTTCATCACCAATCTGAAAATCCTTATACCTTTGCTTTTGATCTGCCTTAGCCTTATACTGCATATTCATCTTGTTAATATGTTCTCTTACCTTCTCATGTATATCCTTGACGTGTTCTGCAAAATCTTCAGCTTCAACACTTATTTTCTTTTCTTGGTCCATCTTCCTCAATTTTGAAGCTGTTCTAGGGCTACCTCCATACACAATCTAGAATGGTGATCTACCAGTGCTTCTGTTGATAGAATTGTTGTAAGAGAATTCTGCCTGGGGTAAGATCAAGTCCCATCCATTGGGTTTATCTCCTACCAAACATCTCAGTAGGTTACCCAGACTCCTATTAACAACCTCTGTCTTCCCATCTATTTATGGATGGTGTGCAGAACTGAAATTCAACTCTATTTTCAGCTTCTTCCACAAGGTCCTCCAAAAGTACCCCACAAATTTGGTGTCACGATTTGAAACAATACTATTTGGTAGACCATGTAGCCTCACCACCTCTTTGAAGAACAAGTCAGCAATGTGGACTACATCATGGGTCTTCTGACATGGAATGAAATGTACCATCTTTGAAAACCTATCAACCACCACAAAGACTGAATCATTCCCTCATTGTGTCCTTGGCAAACCAAGAACAAAGTCCATACTTATATCCTCCCATGGCCTCTCTGGTACAGGTAAGGGTTGATATAAGCCTGTATTCTGGCTCACTCCTTTAGCCATTTGACATACTCTATAGCTTTGTACAAACTTCTTCACATCCTGTGACAACTGAGGCCAATAATAATGCTCACTGATAATGGCAATGGTCTTATCCTGACCAAAATGTCCTGCCATTCCTCCACTATGCTTCTCCTTTATCAGGTTCTCCCTCATAGAACTCCTTGGGATACACAATTGACTTCCCTTAAATAACATGCCATCCTGGATTATGAAATCCAACCACCTTGTCCTATCCACTATAACAGGTTCCTTGCAAGCTTTCCAAGCCTCTGCAAAATCAGGATCTTCTGCATACAATGTCTTGAGTTCATTGAACCCAACCACTTCAATCTGCATCTTTGTCATCAATATATTCCTCCTACTTAAGGCATCTGCAACCCTATTTGACTTCCCACTCCTATGTTTCAAAACAAAGGTATAACTCTGCAAAAACTCTACCCATTTCATATGCCTCTGATTTAATTTTCCCTGACTATTTAGGTACTGCAAGGCCTGATGATCAGTATATAGAACAAATTCCTTTGCAACAAATAATGTATCCATTTCTTTAATGCTTGAACTATTGCATAAAATTCCTGATCATATACAAATTTTTTTCTCTTGGCATCATTTAACTTTTCACTGAAATAGGCAATGTGCTTACCTTCTTGGCTCAACACTGCTCCAATGGCACAACCACTAGCATCACAATCCACCTGAAACACCTTGTTGAAATATGGGAGAGCTAGAACAGGTTGCTCAGTCACCTTTTGTTTCAATAGTTCAAAACTTTTTGCTGCTCCAGTGCTCCACTTGAATTCTTTTCTATCCCCTCTCATTGTTTCAATGGGGGTCCACAAATACTACTGAAGGTTCTAATGAACTTTCTATAAAAACTAGCCAAACCATGGAAAGATCTCACCTCGGTAGCAGTTCTTGGTGTAGGCCATTCCATAATAGCCTTCACCTTCTCTAGGTCCATCTTGAGACCTTCTGCTGAGACAACAAACCCCAAGTACACTAACTCCCTCTTCACAAAACTACACTTCTTAGATTAATCAACGGTTTCTCTTCTCTTAATTTCTCAAAGGCTCTCTGAATATGCATCAGATGCTCATCCAACGTCTTACTAAAAATCAAAATATCATCAAAATACACAATAACAAAACTTTCCATAAATTCTTTTAGTACCTCGTTCATGAGCTGCATGAATGTGCTCGGTGCATTGGTTAGCCCCAAAGGCATGACTAACCCTTTCATTATACCCTCTTTGGTCTTGAAGGCGATCTTCCATTCATCTCCCTCTCGAGATCCGGTCGGTGATATCCACTCTTGAGGATCAATCTTTGTGAAATCTTTGAGCTCCATGGAAATAGTCCATCCGGGTCATCCATCCTTGGCGGAAATCTGTACTTGATTTATTTATCTTTTTTATGGCTCAGGAATCTGTACACATCCTCCACTCCCCCATCCTTCTTTGGTGCTAGTACTACAGGTACTGCACATGGACTCAAACTCTCCCGTATCAAACCCTTTCTCAACAACTCTTGAACTTGTTTGTTCAACTCCTCATTTTCTGCTAGAGTCATTCTATGAGCTACCTTATTTGGAAAAATGGCTCCAGGAATCAAGTCAATCTGATAACTAATCTTCCTTATTGGTGGTAAACCCTTAGGTATATTATCAGAAACAATATTCTGAAACTCATCCAACATCCCAAAAACTTCCTCTGGAACCTTCTCACTATCCTCATTTACTCCTCTAGGAATCAATGCAGCACTACACACTCTCATGCTTCATACCTTCTAAAATTTTTCTTCCATCTACATAACAAATTCTGACACTACTACATATCTTTTCTTGGTCTCCTTTAGGGGTTTCAACTTGTGACAAGCCCATCCTTTGTCGAAAGAATAAGTGTTTGCATGGCCATCATGTATAGCTCACCTATTGAACTACCACGTCCTCCCCAACATGTGACATGCATCCATGGGGATGATATCACAGAGTACCTCATCATGGTAGCTCCTGATCTTGAACTTTACTAGGCACTGCTCATTGACCAAAACTTTGTGGTCTTTCTGCAACCAGGCAATCTGATACGGATGCGGGTGCCTTTCCCTCTTCAGCTTCAACTTTGTGACCATCTCCTCTAACACTAGATTATCGGTGCTCCCACCATCAATAATGACATCACAACATTTTCCTTCACACTTTCACCTTGTGCGAAATAGATTCTTCCTCTGTTCTGGTTCCTTTTCTTCAGTCACTAGGGCTCTCCTAATCACTAGGGCTTCTCCCCTTTTAGCATCATCTGAATGTTCAGATTGGGCCTCCTCATCTGCATGCGCCAACCCTTCCACGACCTTCTGGCATTTTGTCTACCCTTCCTTGGTGTTGTGGACATTCATAGGCTCGATGCCCTTCTTCACCACACTGGAAACACGTTCCTCTGAAACCACCTCTTCTAGATCCTTGTCCATAGCTCCCTCATCCTCTACCTCTTTGATCACCACTATTTTGATCACGAGGGTGGTAGAAGTTGTCATTCCTTTGGCTTTGGCTGGTACCCACATCTTCACTTTTCTTTTCATCATCATTTGGCTTCCTGAAGGTCTTCCATTGCCCCTTCCGCTTTGACCTCCTCGTCCTTTTTGCTTGCCATCGAATCTTTTGTTTAGCTTCTCTTCCACCTTTAGAGCAAACTGATACACATCCTCAATGGTGGTCATTCTAACTAGGCTTAACTCCTCCTAAATGCTTGGTCGTAACCCATTAAAAATCGGGCTAACTTCTCCTTATTGGCCTCTGTTGACCCGTTCGATGATTATCTTGTGAAAATATTATATTCTTTCAGGATCTGCTTCTTTGCTTCAACCCTTGCAATTTCTTCAACATATCTAACTTCGTAGTCAGCGGTATGAACTGCTTCTTCAGTTTCTCTACCATGCGATCCCATCTGGTGATCTTGACTTTTCCTCTTCGATTTCTTTCCAACTGGACCTCTTTCCACCAAATACTGGCATGGCCCTTTAGATTCATTTTTGCAAACTTAACCCGATCTAGGTCCTCTATTTCCTCATATTCAAAATATTCTTCTAGCTCGTTGATCCAATCAATCAACTCTTCCGGGTTCAGACTTCTGGAATAACTAGGGACTTCTACTCTGGGTCTTTTCTCGATCTTCAAAATGGCCCTTACTAGCCGCATTTGGTCTTGATCAATTGCTTCTTCTTCCTCTTCTACATTTGAACCTTCTTCCTCTCCTTCATCATCACTTTCCTCCCTCAGGTTTAACCCTCTTCTCAACTACTCTTGTAATGCATCAACCTGTCTTTGTAAGGCTGCCAGTGCATCTCTTCCACCAGCATCTCTGCCACCTCAACCACCTCTGGCACCTCCACACATACCAGGCATCACTCTTGGAGGCATCTTTCTTGACCTCGACCCACAACCACGGTCTTGGTGTGAACTGCCTCACGATCGATGATCTGTCCACATGCTCAAGAAAAACCCGCTCTGATACCACTTGATGAGGGCACAACCGAAGACACATAAAATAACCCACAAATAAGAGAATAATTTTATTATTTAGAAAATGGAGCTTCTTACATGCAGAGGATCTCAAATCCCCAAGTTCTACAACACATGCAAGCTATAGAAAGTTACGGAATAACCCTTTCGCAATATGCGAGCTTGTCCCCAAAAAGTTACCAAAAAATTAGAAAACCCGCCCATAAATAGAGCTCTTCATTAGTTTGGAGCCAAAACAACATTCAAATTGAGTTTAGGCAGTTTAGCATCAAAAATTTACAACATGAAGTTCAAATTTCAAAAGAGCATTTGCAATGGTATATTCTAGAAAGTGCGCCAACTTCCCAGGGCCATAACTTTTGATCCGGGACTTCGATACGCGAACCGTTTGAACCGTTAGAAAGTTCTTGAAGTCAAGAACGCGCTTGAAGTTTTCTACACCAATTTTGGCAAGTTTCAGGGCCATTCCGGAAGCTCTAAGTGCCTCAAATCCAACTTGAAAGATTTTCAGGTGCAAATCTGGGAAACTAAAACTGTAATATCTTTCAACCCAGGAATAAAAAATAAAAACCATAAATTGGGAATTTCATTATGACAAAAAGGGTATCCAAAAATGTAAAAATATCTAAAAAATGATAAACTTGAAATTTAACTATTTTTGGGTGATGCAAGATTGCCCTTACACCACTGGATGCTCCTGCATCATACACTAAATTCTTAGTAAGGGTTTCTATTCATTGAGAAAAATGATAAAATCCCTTAGGAGACCTCCCAACCTTTTGAATAAAGGCTTTGTGGATGGTTATCTTGCACACTACCATCAAATTGCGGACTTTCTCTGAATTCGCTTTTGATTATAGTGGGTTGGAAAACTTGGCTTTAGTTGTTCCCACTTAGGTTGTTCCTCTTGGGTGAGTACTTTTCCCACAAGAGAAGGCCCTCTAAAGGATTTAAGAGAGCATGTAAAATTGCATGAATTAAAAAGGTAGTTCTGGTATTCTGATCACCTAGTTAAGGGGAGAGCATGGACCTATTACCAAAGACACAACAAATAGTGTTCTTTTTATAGCCTAATTCACAATGATCTAAACTATGTGAAGATAATTGCTTCATGAAAACAAGTTCATTTTAACCACAAAAATCATTGTGTGGTGACTATCCTAGATTGCTTCATTTTAATCCATGTCTATCCTAGGGTTGCTTCTTTTTAAAACCAGATGTGACTATCCTAAATTGGCTCATTTTAAGCCAGAAAGAGGTCTTGTCTGAGGAAGGCATCAGACTCCGAACCTTGTTTAGTTACAACCTGCATGCGTTAAAAGATCATATATATGTGCCAAAACAATAAGTCAATGCGCTAAAAAAAACATTAGAAGCGTTGCAAAAAACCCTAAATACACTAAAAGAAAGCCTAAATGTGCCAAACTAAAAATGCAATTTATTTATTTTTACAAAATTTGAATGAATTAAGCTAAATGTATGCGTCATTCTATTCCCTATATATGCTAAAGTAATCTTTATATGCATTGAAACAGTTTGTGGATGCATTGAAATATTCGACAGATGCGCTAAAATGTGAATTTTTCTGAAAAGCTGAACTTTAAAATGTGGAATCCTATCAGAAAACTTGCAAGTAGATGTTAAAAATAGGGCAAGGCCCCATGATGGGTGCTAAAAAGGTGTGTGATAAATAAATACATGTGAGCTAATTAATGAAATATAAACCAACACACCAATAATACATTAAATCAAAGAAAAATAATTGAAAAGTAAAGCAAACTCTTAAAACAACTCCTTCCAAAGCGTCATATCATCCTCTATCTCCAATAATTTTGTCGATTCTAGCTATTGCTCTTAGATTTTGCTGGGCTCAACAAATAGTCATCCCCGAGAATGAGATTGTAGATGATGAATGCATGCTAAGCTAAGATATGATTATGCTGATTAAACGATGCATGATTGCAGATTGCTATGATTACTTGATAAAGAAACTACGATTACGAATGCTCTTAAATGCTGATAATAAATGCTAACTGAATGCAACTATTCTCTAATCACCTATTGCTTAATTGTAATTTTTTTTTCCAATGCTTGGATATGCAGGTATATTTATAAAGCTTTTGAAGGATTGTGATTGGCTGATGTGATCAACAGCTATGATAATTCATGGCAGATCAAATGGTTAAAGAGGGAGAAGATTGGAGAGAAAAATAGAAAGCAAGATTTGTTTCCTCTTTCATGGGAGAGATAAGATGAGATGATAAAAAATCATCTTTTTAGAAGATTTTGGAAAGATTTAAGAGGATAAATATTGAATTTTAAATTCAATTATTTATTTATGGGTGACATGGAGATTTTTCTTAATTAAATAATCATTTAATTAAGATTTAAAGAATAATAAATGATTTCATAATTAAATAAAATATTTAATTATGATTTGAAAAGATGTGAAGGACATCAATTAAATAAAGATATTTAATTAATTTTTTAGGAAATGACATGTAGATGAAATTAATTAAATAAATTATTTAATTAATTAGAAGAATGATTTGAATAGGAGAAATAAAATATTTAAATTTAATTAAATCAAAAGACTTAATTAAATTCAAGACATGACAATTAATTAAGATAAATAAAAGATATTTATTTAATTAATTAAGTAGACATGAATGTGAAATAATTAAATAAAGTGAATTTATTTAATTAAGGTGGAAGAATAAAGTGAATGAATAATATAATTAAATTAAATCATATGTAGAGGACTTTAGAGAAATTAATTAAATAATAAATATTTAATTAAATGTCAGGATTAATTAGACATGACTAATTTTATGCATACAAAATGTATACAAAATAGAGAACAATCCCATGATAAAACTATATTCCAAAAAATGTTAAAGCTTAAAACACATACACAAGATGTTAATCCACTTCCAAAAAATCTATCCAAGAGAATAAAAATAAAAATGTGCTTACTAGTACTCAAATGGTATCATAATAAAAACTAAAAATAACTAATATAAGTGTGAATAAGTTAGTAAAACTAATAAACCATTGTATATAACTTACCACCAAAAATTCTACTTTTTGGATTTGTTATTGCTTTTAAAACTATCTCAAAGAAAAGATCTTCCAAATTGAATAGGAATATTGTAAATATTGGTAATGACTAAGCATCTTAAGTTAAATTTGATTTTTAGGTTAAGGTTAGTGATAGTCAATGCAAGATATGTACAAGTAGAAGGGTGTGTTCACATGCCATTTCTAACCCTTATTCCAAGATAAGGTTCTTTGATACTAATTTCATGAATATTGTAATCTATAAGGTTAATTTGAATTTCACTCATGGACTAAAAATACATATTGTTTAACTAATACTTGAATTTAAAATATATTCACATTGAAACTAAGAATTGTAAATTTCTATTAGAATTTTTAAATTTAACTCTTCCATCTTTCCTAAAAGTCTTAATATTTTCATCAAGAAATTTTTGACAAAGAACTTAATGACTTTGGTGAATGTGGGACCATCAAAAGGAATGAAAATTTACTATGAATCTAGAAGAACGACTTCCCCTTTCTAGCTAGCTAAGGCATCAAATATTCTTAATATTTATAAATTTTCTCATAAATAAGTTCACATGATATTTGTTTCTATAAGAAAATTAAAGGAGAATGTAATCTAGGGACATGCATATTAAAACCATAAACTATATTTAATCACAACTTTAACATATTTGTTATGTTTAGTCATGTCCCATGTAAAGAGACACATTTCTCCATAGATGTTATCTATTTAAGGATATTTGAATTTATTTATTTAAAAAATGTAGAAAAATGATAATATTTCCAATTTTCTACATGGTGTTAGAGAAAATAGTGATACTTGTGGTTGTGTGAATCATTTAGAAAAAGAGGATGAGAATTGAAGCAATGTAGGATTATTTATGACAACCATGACCTTAAGGAATTAGAGGGGCATGATGCAACAATTAAAAGGGAGATTTGTGGTAGGAATGAGGGACTCTACATGGTGTAAATGAATAGATGCATCAACACCAATGTGAGATGGCACATAGAGAAAAAGCTTGTGTGCAAGAGAAAATTGGCAATGTTGTTATTGAATGTGGAGAGGAAAGAAATGAGCATATAAAAAGAGTCCAAACTAGAAAGAGGTAACATTTTCTATCCTCTTAAATGATCTCACTTTGCATATTCATCACAGTATTGAAAAGAGGACAGATTTTGTGAGAAAATTGATTTGGGAACTAGTATATTTTGCCTTATATTCGGAGTTTTTGAAGTCACTATTACAAACCATAGTCTTCTTAGCTTTGGTTGCATTTCATATTTGATTAAACATGTATAATGACATATTAACATAAATTTAATATTGGATGTATATAAATATAGGGGTGTTGGTGATAATATTCGATTTAGTTTTCTCTTTTGGGCCAAATATTGGAATATGATTGATGCATTGAAGGCTTGATTATAAGATATTCATACAAAAAATTAGATGTGAATAGTTATGGTTTCAAATTTTGGATGTATATAAATATAGGGGTGTTGGTGATAATATTCAATTTAGTTTTTTTTTTTTGGCCAAATATTGAAATAAGATTGATGCATTGATGACTTGATTGTAAGATATTCATACAAAAAAATCAGATGTCGATAGTTATGGTTTCAAATTTTATAAGTACATAAGATGTTTGTTTTGCGATTAAATAAATAAGGTTGTTGCATTGTTCGGTGAGAAGCCACCAAAGTCAAAGCTAAATATTATATTAAAGGTGATTAAGTTTCTACATTATAGGAAGAAGCAAACCTGCACCAAGAAAGACTATTGTAGCATTTAGAAGAAGTTGCTAGAATTATTCAAAACTAAGAGAGGTAAGGATTGCTAGTTTGAACCAATAGAAAATAGAATTCACCTCAACAAATAAAATCATCTACGATAAGGATGAATTAATCACATGAAAGTAGGGATAAAATTAATATCCTAGTCGTAGTTTGAGAAAAAAGGAACCACTATCAAAATATAAATAAAATAAAATAAAAATATAGCAAGTATAATAATTTAAGTTGCAACATTTAATTGTATTTATAAATAGTTGCCTCATATAAAAAGACCAAATTGTCAAAAGAGATTATTGAGAAGTGATATTGCAACTAAGGTGTAGTCATCACAAAAAAATATCATGGAATAAATCTTCTAAGTTGCAAGAGACAAGTTGCAACTAAGGACAAGAAAAATTGCTACCAATGATCATAGATTTTGAAGAGGTTGAAGTTTCCAAGAAATATTTTAATTTGAGAAGAAAATTACACGTGATAAAAGACAACTACGAAGAGATTGTAGATTTAGAATAAAGTGTATCTATATTTGATTAATGAACAAAGGTGATCACAAACTTTCTTAAATTTTTTCACAACATTTGATGAAGTCTATATTTTTTTTTGAATTTTAAGTTTAAAAAGATACAAAGTAAGTGGTAGATCATTTCAAATCATGGAAGAGTGAAGGTAGTAAATTCACCAAAATCAACCACCATCAGGTAAATTACATAAGTAATTTTTTGGTTAAATTTTAACTATATAAGGAAATTATTTTCCAGTGGGAAAGATTGATAAAAGAGAAAATAAAGAAAATAAATATTTAATGTTTAAAATTAATATTTTGGAAGAAGAAATTGAGAAAATTAGAAAGAAAAATAAATAATTATAAGCGAGAAATAGGTCACATAAGGAAGATATATCAAAATTGAGAGAAGAAAATAATTTGTTGAGCCAATTACTTGACTCTTATGTAAATTAAAATCAGTGCCTAAAGCCTAAGCCTAAACTATGTAATGTGTCATGCGATACAAATGATTTGTGTTGTTTTTTAGATGAATCATTTGATAAATGTGATATAGATAAAACCTCTTTTGATAAAAAGTGTAAGGAAGACAACAAGTTTTTGAATCTACAATTCTTGCTAATTGTGAGGATGATGAAAAAGAATGTTCTCTCAAGAATGTTGGATATAAGATAATGAAAAGAATGGGATATGAAGGAAAAGGTTTTGGAAATTATGAACAAAGAATTATAGAGCCCATTGAGCCAATAGTGAGGCCAAAAAATCAAGCCCTTGGATATGCTAGTAAAAATAAAGACATTTGATGTTAAAAGTATTACAATTTCAAAAAAAATATCTTAAGAAATACAATGCATACAATGTTCTCATTGTCATAGGCATGGACATAAAAAATAATTATGTTGGGATCTTTATCCTTGTAGTATTTGTGGATTGAATAATCATTTGAGAAATTGTGTTTGAACAAAAAGTGGAAGAAACAACTTCTAAAAGATAGCATACATATGGATTGTGGATGAATTGGTGTATCTAATTGGAAAAAGGTCATAAGCATGTTCAAAATATTGTACAAACATAAATATTCTCATGTCAAACAAAATAACAATCATTCAAGGTTAGATATCATTTTAGAAAACATATAATTTAATCTATGAATTGTGACCACTATAAGGACTACTTCAATTCTATCCATGTAGAGACATGAGATTTGTAGTTGGAGCACTCATATACATGGAATAGATACCATTGATCACAAAGATCATTATTAAATTTAAAAAAAGAAGTTATAATTTCAATTGTAGAGATCATTATTGAATGGTTGTAATGTTGATCACAAAGATTATTGTTGAACCTAAAAAGTTGAAGTATTGATCACAGAGATCATTTTTGAATAGATGTAGCATTGATCACAAATATCATAGTTGAATTTGTGAAGGATTTGGTTGCAAAGGTCATGTTGAGATTGATCACAAAGATTGCTAAAGGTTTTGGTCACAAAGGTCATTGCTAAAATTGATCGCAAAGATTGTTACTAAATTTGTGAAGGTTTTGATCACAAAGATCATTACTAAAATTGATTAGAAATATTGTTGCTAAAGTTCTAAAGGTTTTTTATCACAAAGATCATTAGGAATGCTTCAATTCCTTGATTGATATAATTGTGAAGAATGTCTTATTATGGATAATGATGGACGAAAGTAATCAAGACTATTCATAAGAAGGATAAGTCTTTATAATTTCAAGAAGGAATTGATGTTAAATTTTTTCATTTGTACATGGGTATCTAATAAACCTATTCATAGGTGGCCCCCGTGATCTAGTTAAGTTGTGTGATAAAATGAAGTTTATTGAGTGTTAAAAACATAAACTATATTTAATCACAACTAACATATTTGTTATGTTTAGTCAAATCCCATGCAAGAGACACGTCTCTCCATAGATGTGCTTCATTTAAGGATCTTTGAACCCATTTATTTAAAAAATATAGATAATTGTTGAGCTTTCCAATTTTCTAGAATGCCAAGCTTTCTACCATAACAAATCTTACAGAAGATGCAATTTCTATCAAAACATTTCATGTATTTACGTCTTTTTCATCTCTATTAATTATTTTACACAAAGAGATTCCTTGAAGATAGATGTCTAGAAATCTCAAGACAACCAAATTTCAATATATAACAAACATTATAAAAATTCAATAAAATTGTAAGCTATGAAAGAAATTAAAACTTCAAATTAAAACTTCTTAATATATTCTTAAACAAAATAGTAAATATATTCATTCATTAAAGAAGATTTAAAAAAATATATTTAACTTTCTATAAAATATATATATAGATATATATATATATATATATATATATATATATATATATATATATAAAATAATACAAGATATTTATTTAAGTCTATGAACAAAATAACTAATAATTTAAATATTGTTAAATGAAAGCCAGAAAAGTGAACTTTTCTCCATGTTGAAATTCAAATGATCCACTAAAGTATTCTGCTGGAACCATTCCATATCCTTAGATCACTAAAGATTCATCTTCTAAAAGGGTAAGAAAAAGGATTAAATTTGATGAGTAACTAGATGCATAAATGAATTCCTCGGATAGTCCAGTCCTTTGACAAGCCCCTTCGAATTGAATTATGCAATGAGATTAACCAAATCCTTTTGTAGCAAGAGCATGAATGGATGGTGCAAGTGGATAATAGGAAGAAAAAATCATTTAGATTGTGTATCATTAATACTAATAAGATAAGCATTTGAAAATAAAAAATTCACTGAAACATAAGTTGGTCCAAACTTAAAGTGCTGGAAATAAGAGAAAAAAATTTAAAAGGCCGTTCTATTTTATCACAAGTTTTCTGAAAATCAGTTTTTGAAAAGTGGGGAAGCTTAAAAATAAATAAAAAATCGTGCCATCTACAACAAAATTGTCCAAAGTGATCAAAGCATATCTACTCAGACAAATGCCTTAAGCTGCTTCTCTCCACTAAAGATTTTAAGAGCCTGTTGGCAACTCTTTGAAGTTCAAAGCAATGCCTTCAAAAAAGCCTTCTACATGACATTGAAACACTTTGGAACATTGTTATCATGCTAGGAAGAAGTTAGAGACTCGGAGTTATCAGTTTTATTCATCATTCTAACACCTGAACAAGGTCTAGAACATTATTACTAAATTAGAAGCATTAACTAAATGTAGAAGACAGAGCTGTCTACATGTGTATTCGACCAGATCAAATAGACATGCCCAGATCCAGTTTGATATTGTTTTCTGATTGAAGTTGATTATATAATGGTGTCATGCAATTCTGATCCTTTGTAGTTGTTTTCATTTTCTTGGCATTAATGCTAAAAGATTGCTTACCATCGATCATCTCACATTGATTTTCATTGTCTTTCCAGTTTCCTGATTTTCCACTTTCTTGACTTAGTCTTTGAATCAATTGTAACTCACAAGGAGGTCTCAGCATTAATGGCTGCTTCTGGTGGCATTGTTGATTTGATAAGAATAAACTAACAAGATGCTCAACCTCATTGGCCTGTCAAAGAAAAACAATAAAATAGAGTACCCATTATCAAACTCGCATTCTATTAATATATTCATGACTCTAGACGTATAACAGTTTAATTTTTGAACATGGCAAAAAGACAAACTTTATAATGCATACTGCGAAATATACTCACTGTTACTTTCTTGCATTACTGCAAAAGTGAAGAATAACTTTTGAAAGGAATATAATAATTAATTATCATTTGTAGAAACAAGGACTCTTATCCTCACCTTAAATACTGTTTGGAATTTACTACTGGAGCCGGAAACTTTAGTTGCATAAGTTTCTTCTCTGGTTTTATGATTTCTCTTGCTGTGCCATGCATCTTCTATAAGTTTTTCCAAGCCATTTTCTTCATACAGCTTGAGTAGAGGGAAATCATATTGGTTTAGGACTGAACTATCTGGGAAAATTTCACCTTGTATGTAATCTTCATAGCTTCTCGTTACACTTGAGCGTTGTGAAGAAATTTCTTCTGGACTTGTGGAGTCTGTTTCACCCGCCTTCATGGCAAAGGATGTGGCTTCTTCAGTCCATAATCTGTAATTTGAAAAAAAAATATATGAATTTTTGGAAGTCAAAGAATAGAAGTTGATTATCTTAGCGGCTAAATGTCAAAAGAAATTGCAGTATACTATGGGTATTCATTTTCTGGTGATTCTTCATATAGAAAGATGCGCAACTTCACTGGAAATCAAGCTATGCTAGACCTTAGGAAAAGTGAAGCCTAATAATTTATGTTTACCTTTTCGTTGGAAGTTCAGGATCAAAATAGTGCTCTTGGGAACTTGAAATCTGCTGCCATGGAAAGCTTTGGATCTCTGGTTCTGTTGTAAATTAACAACCAAAAATTATTCAATTAGAAATATGATGTTTAGTTTGTGAAATTTATTTCTGGATTAAATTGTGTAGAATAATTTTAAAGATCAATGTAACCTCAGGATTTCTCATGTAGATCAAAAAGTTCTAATTTTTTTAGATTAAACTGCATAAAATAATTCTAAAAATTGACATTTCGGATCATACATCATGATCTCTTAAAAGAATAAAAAAGTTACTCCTAGCCTGGCTGATTGCTGAGAATTCTGAGATAAAGAACTTGTAAACATCCTAGCCTTCATTTCAGCAGATAGGAAATTTTTATTTACCATAGCCTTCGTTGTCCTTCTTGGTAGACCGGTACATCTGAATCAAATTAGATAGAATAAAAAACAGACTGAGAGTTACTTCTATTTCTATGAAAATAAATGTATCCCGTGCAAAACTTCAAAAAATGTTCCAAGTCTCCAAAAAATGCAAACTAACAAACCTGAAGGTGGCTCTTAACATGGGAGATAGTAAGTCCCTTGATATTCATCAGCTCAAGGACAAGTTTTGGAGTCGCCTCTACAAAACAGGGAATCACACTCTTTTAGGCTCAGAAAGAATAAAATATGACCAGATTTTCATGAATATGATAAATCCAAAAACCCAAAACAATTTTTTTTTATAACAGGTCAATATAATATCTGATTTTGGTTTTAACTGTTCAATCTAGTGTGATCCAAAGCATGATTGAGAAATATACGCAGTTAAAATTTAAAACAACCATATAATTCTTCATGAACGATAAAAAAACTCATGCCAACTATGTGAAAACTTACTATCTCGGCCTCCAAGTCGTTGTACTGCATTGACAAAGCAGTGATGGAGATGGGGAGACCAGCGAAGGCGAGGGACCTTAGAACGAACGTATTGTCTAACTTCTGTTCTCTTTTCACAGCTACCCATTTCGTTTTTTTTCTCTCTACTTATCGATTCGCTTCAGCTTAGACCTCAAATTTGACCTTTACAAAATACCCAAATAACCAGAAGAGATCTAATTTCTGAAAAGAAGAAACCCAAATCAAAGGTGAATTTATAACCAGGAAGCTTTAAATCAGAATAAGAGAACTCAAAATAAAAATATTTGAATTCCGATGACAGATTTTTTTGTTTTTTCTTGTTTTTTCCCTTAATTGCATCAATAATTTACCGTCTCCTCCTCTTCTTTGTCGAGCCGAATTAGTTCCCAATTATACCTAATCTTCCCATCCTACTCCATCTGTCTCACCTGCCACAAAAAAAAAATGGCTTTTTGTTTTCTCCTGTATTCACATCTTCATTTGAGGGACACGAAAGTCCAATCTGCTTCAGGAAAAGCTACAGGAAAAGCCAGCCATGGAATCAAAAAACTGATTTCCTAGGTATGAGAAAGATAACAGTGAGTTGAGGAAGCTAAAATCTCATTGAAAATTCTATTCCTTCCACATAAATCCAAGTGAGCTTCCAGCCCTTATAAATCTGATTCGGAATTAAAACCTAATTTTTTTATAGGACTTTGTCTGGGTATAATTGCTGCTGTGAGTAATCCTACCTAACTTATGCTTTTCCTTTAATAAAAAAGTAAACCTTATAAAAATCAAGGCCCTAAACAAATGCATTTCATTTATTTAAAAAAGAGTAACTATGAATTAATTTTATTTAAGAAAATAGCAACGTATAAAAAGCTTGCAATAAAACATAAAACTTTATTATTTAAAAATTATGTCATTGCATATATCTTTTATTTGGATAATATTGAAATACAAAATATATAATCTATTAGGGGAAAGGACCCAATTACCACCCCCCATTGAATTGCCGCCACCTTCATGCTCACTTAACCCCCCAAAAAAAAATTCACTTTGATCTATTAAATTTTTTTATTTTATTGAATAACTAATTACAAAAACACCAATAGTTACTCATTAAGTGCTAAAGTGAATGATTTGAGTGGATTTTAAAGGCTAAAACAATTATAATTGATTGAAATTATAGCGGATGGATACTGGGACATTAGGTGGCAGCAAATGGACGACACCTCTAAAAGGTGACTTTTTGACCTCCCCACGCATATCCGACGCTCCCGCACTCTATCGAATTGCCCAGAAGCCAAAACCCTAGTTATAAGTACTTAACTCGTGAGCGAAAAAAAACCCATAATTTTTTTTTTTCTTTTTTGACATACGGTTTGAATTCTACGGTTGCGTGAAGTTAGCCCTAGCGGATACTAGGTCTTCTCCCCTAGGTAAAATCAAATTATAGTTGAAAAAATTGAAATCATCCACTTTGGACAGAGAGAGAGCCTATTTGGCTTTGACATCTGTTTCTCCTATTAGGATTTTTCTAATCAGACCACTTATCAATATTGCATAGGATATTTTCATATTTCTTATATTTATTATGAAATTTTTTAGGGTTTCTTATATTTTGGATGCTTTATTGCTTTATAGTGATAGATAAATATTTTCTTTTGGATTTTAATGTTAAAGTGGTTGGTATTGGAACAACTATTGTCACCATTTATCAAGAATTTTGAGAAATTATTTTAAAGACAATCCATGAGGTATAGGTTTTGGAACCCATCAAGTGTTGCTATTCTAGTTTTGGATTGTGATAATCTATACAAATGGATAGAATAATTTACTCTTATAGACTAGTTTGTAGGAAGGATTCTATCTAAAAGCATGCAAAAAGTTACGTGAATGCCTCTTGGGTCCCTCATGGTGTTAAAATATATGCTATTTATAGCTTAACCAAGGGCATTTATCTTCTAATTTATTAAATCTAATCATGTGGACATTGTCCTTCAAACATGTTCATTGCTATGTCCATAACTTGTTTTTATTTTTCTTCCCTTAGACTAGAGATTTTCTTGAGTTCAACTACAAGGCCTTTAAAGTGTCAATATGGGTTGAATTTCTTAGTTTACCTTTTATGTGCTATCCATTTCTAAATTGCATTCTTTGGACTCTCTATGGATAGTGGTGTGTGTTGAAATAGACAATATCTATTTGGCTTGATCAAAACACATGGTTGATAAGAAATAGACATATCTTAGGACCCTAAGGGAACCAATGATATACTAATTATTGATATGCATCATTTGTAATGCATATTATATATAAAACTACCTAAAAAATATGTTAGGTCTCAATCCTCTAAACATAAAAATAAGGACTATCCATGAGTCACTCACAAGATCAAATCAAATTCTAAATGAATAAGGGAAATTCTTCAAGCAAAGAATGGTGAAAATTGGACTAATGTCAACAATCACAAAGGTGATTGTAGTGGGCCAATAAAATTATCTCAATCTAGTAATGCACCCTTGATTCCCATTATGTACCCTCAACCATATTCTAATGAAAACAATGTGATTGGTAAAGTCTTAATTTTCATGGTGCACCCTTAGCCAAATGCCAATGACAAAGCAAAGCATATATATTGGTGGATTAGAAAGTCATTTTCATCCTTCTAAAAAACCTTTAAAGTAAGTTTGTAAGCCTTAATATTCTAAAAAAACCACTCTCTATGAGTGGTTTATCCTCTACAAACATAGATGTTCAAACCTATTCTCCATTTGAGGGTAAATTACTTCTAAAAAATGATTTGTCTTGGATTATTTTCTCCATATAAACTGAATTGGTTTGTGTATAATAGTTTTTCTACTCTACAAGGGTTGGACTCTAATAAAATGTCTTTGACCTAATAATCATGAGCTACATCTTATAAAATGTTAGGTGTTTGATGGATCAACACTACAACTTCATTGCATGGGATTTTCTCGATGTAAATGTACTTCTCTAAACATTTTTTTATCTTTAGGAGCATTTATTTCAACAAGAATCATGAGATATGACATATAGACATGGTAATATTTATGGATTCCAAGTAGCATTCTCACTATATTACACATGACTATGACCTATAAAAAATGGTTTTATGGGTCCTTGCCAATATTAACAATGAATAATTTGTAACTATCAACATCTATGCATTGAATAATATGATAGATATAATTCTTCTTTTGTGGTGGTTTATGAATGATTTGATTGAGCTCTAATGACCTTTTAATAAAAAATTCAATTGTATGACAGAGGTCACTGTTGGAAAAATGTGTCTCAACCTTGCAATTACATAAGGTTTATTGTTGATAGGTAAGCGCAATGGGTGTCAAGGAGGGTGGGGATACCATTCATCATTAGGTCTCAAACATGACGGTTGATATTTTGTTAGCCCTTGACTTTCCCTAGAAGACAACCCTATTTTATGAGGGTGTTGTATTACGATTGTGTATTGCAATGTATTCTAAGATTCTAATAGCAATTGTGTTGCCTCTAGATTTCTAGTTGGTGATACTCATGTGAGAAGCTTTCTCTATAGGTATATTGTAATATTCATGATTTCTAAATAATATATTGGGTGGCTTTTGGAGTGTGGGGTTTTTCTCCTGAAAGGGTTTTCCCCATGTAAATCACTATGTTGTGGTATGCATGATATTTATGTTTATTTCTATTTAAGTTTCTATAACATTGAAAAGATTTGTAAAGTCTTGCATTATCCTCCTCTCAAGATTAGTGTAGGAAGTTGTTCTGCTACCTTATCTTCCTTACAGTAATATCTAATAGGAAATACCACCTTCTATGAGATGAAAAACTCACAAAAGGGAAGCACAGTTTTATATTTGTAATAATTTGGCCTTTATGACTCACATCTTGATTGCTGAAGTGCACCTTTTATTTTGTACACCTAGTCCAACTTATATTGTGCTTTAGAAATATATTAAAGTGATTCAATCATTCTATCATTTATACAAAGACATATTCCTTCTATTTTAGCTAATTTTCTCTCATAGTCAAACCTTGTTAGATTATGCACGTTTTATTGCTCTTTATTATATTTCTAACTAGTGTGGGATATTTGTGTTGGTAACTATCCAAAAATTGACAAGGCCGTGGTTTTCATGTTTCCCCATGTTGCCTTATGTCCTACCATTGACAGTAAAACTAATAAATTATTGGTTAGGGTCATTAATCTAGGGTTTAGGGTTTATATTCTAATAACTTATTATTCTTCCATGGAATTTCATGTTGCATATATTATATGGGTCTATGTTGATGTTTCTTGTCTCCATCATTCCTTTGCTAAGATTTATTATGATTCTTGTGTCTAAATCATATCCCTTTGTGCATTTGTGTATGTTCAATGCAATATTTTTTTAGTGGCTAATATTTTCCAATTGTCTAATAGTTGAAATTAGAGATTAAAAAATTTAGCTAATATTACAAGTTGTAAGGTGACCTAAATCACCATAATTTTACAAAGTTTTATTCTATTCTTGGTTAAATTGCCAAAGAAATATTTTATTAAAATTTTAAACCAAAAAATTCCACAATATTTGATACCTAATTAGATTAGGTTTTCCTAAATTTTATAAGTTATAGTATAAAGTAAAAAAAAATCACTAGTAATTTATTATGTAATTATTAGTTAATTGAGGGCCATATCACCATTTTTTAATCACCGCCTTTGATTTTATCTATAATATAATGGTTTGGATTGTATTCCATGTGTTAAGATGTACCCATAGAGCTATAATGCCTATTGAGCCCAAAATTGTATTTGGGTCATTGAAGATTTATAATCTTATAGATGTGGTTAAATTCCATGGGCCAAAATATACTCGTAAATATTCAATGCCCATGGGGCCTAAAATTGTATTTGGGCCCCATAGGCATTGGAGCTCTACAAGTACATTGATTTAATATATTTATAAAATTAAGGAATTATAGAAATGAGCACTACACCTTGAACTAGTCAATCATTGCCACCCTTAGGCCCTTAAATTATTATTTTGAAAAAGGAAGGATTCACCATAGTAATTAATTCATTTTCCTATTTTTCAACAAGATTCACCAATATTTTCTACAAATTTCTAGTTAATTTTAAAAAAGCACCAATAAAAAAAATCAGAAAGGGAAAGATTCACCAATAAAAATTAATATTTTTTCCAAAAAAATGAAGGATTCACTAGGATTTTATATATTTTCAAGGGGTTTTCTTAAAGTTATCACTGGTTCAATATCATATTGAGCTTCAAAATTTGTATCCATGGTGGCCCCTTGATATTTCCCTAAGCTTGTGTTCTTGTATTTTAATTTTTGTTCTAATTTATTTTTGAATTCATATCACTAGTTGTGAATTTAACTTAAAATTACTCCCATAAGGTATGCAATAACATGGAATTGATTAGTAGATAGTGGCCTTTGTTGTGAAGAGTGAGTTATTTCAAGCATCCCTTTACTCTCTACTCGGTGATATTGTTTTCCATTTAATTAACATTCATTAAGACTTTTTAATTTAATTTTGACTAGCTAGTGGAGCTCATTAGGTTCTAAGTGAACATATTTTACTCTTTAGGTGATTAAGTTACTAACTAGAAGAAAAAAATGTCTCCAAATAAGGGCATGGAATAATTTGGTCCCCTCCCCATTCTCTACTAATATTTCTAGTCCTTTATGTTAGCCATATCGATAACATAAAAGGTGTTAGATTTACTAGTAGATGGGTAATAATTTCATGGTCAACTTAGGAATGATAATTGATAAATCCTTTTCAAGGTCTAAATTTTGTTATGTTTTTACTCACTAAAATCAACTCAATGGCCTAAATTTTTTTCCCATATTATAAATATTTTTTAGATGAAATATCAGATTAAACTTTTTACAATTAATGCAATTTTTTTAAAATATTTAATCAATTAAATTTTAATTAGATTTTTAATTTCTATCACATAATTTAGAAATTATTGTATGTACCTTAAAATTCAAGTGCATTCTTTAAATTTACTTAGTTAGTACATTAAAATAATATAGCTTTTGGGGATCTAGGTGATATTCACCTAAGAGAGTCCATGTAGTAAGATTCTATCTATAGTATTGTTTGCAATGGAATATAGTGGAATCCAATGAATTGTGATAATTTTTTAAGGATTCTTGTATAGCATTTTATATTGATTAACATGTGGTAATGATGTAATCATGGTTGTGGTACATCATACATGTATTATCTATATATAAATATGTTATGATAGCCATAAAAATATATTTGGAAGAATTAACTCACCATTGTATATATATTTAATATTATTAGAATCATGATGAGCGATATAGGTGTGCTTATGATATTATTGGTGAAAATATAATAATAATTTGAGAGTTGGATAATTTAACTATAATATGATACAATACATCATAAGAAATATAGAGTGAATTTTTATTTGTACGTTTTATTGCAAGTGAGAGTTGGTAGTAGTGGCTATATAAGAAGCATACTAATGTTGGTAGTATAAAGGACGAAACCATTATTTCATAGGGTGTGATTGTGGAGAATTTTACAAGGAGATTATCCATGTGGAGACATCTTACTTTGGGGTAAATATGGTATGTTAATATCACATTTTATCCTAGGTTTGTAACACAAAATCATGAACATGTATACTTCTAAATTAAACCTAATTTATTATTACAACTAACTAGAATAAAGATTAACATTTAATAAAATATGATTGATCCATCACCAATATGGACCAATGTGTTTGACATTGGAAAATAGAGTCATGAACAACAAATAAGAATTAGATATATTTAGAAAAATATCAATAGAAATAGAGATGAATTATCATACATATCAAATATTATATTTTAGAGAATGAACATTATTAATAATATATAAATAGAACTAACTTGGTAATCCATAACTAGAAGTACAATAACCCACATGGAATAGAATAGTAGCCATTAAAAATATTTTTAATGCATGTTAGATATCACACATGTACTTGAAACCTTCATTACATTTGTGCTAGAAATTTAGAAAGAGGATATACAATAACTTTACAGAGAAAAAGTAGGACATTTTAAACAATGGATTGGATGTTAGGGATATCACATGTACCTCATGCCATTATCAATTATTAGATAGATATGAGAAGGTTAAATATTTTTGCACCTTTCATCGAAATATTGTTGCTGAGTGTTCGCTAGGACTCATTTGCCCAAGGGTGAGTGGGTCTTTGTAGGGGTTTCTGAAATCAAATTTTGGGTCCTCTGATCTTGTGTTTCCACTCTCAAATTCTCTAGATCTCACAGTCATAATTTCATAAATAATTTTGAAAATGAGTTTTTGTGGCTTGACAACAACTTTGACAACTTTTCCAATTTTTCACTTTAAGAGATCTTCAATCCTTCTTCAACCTAAGATCTGCAAAACACATGAGAGGGAAAAATTGTTTATTTTTGGTGAATGGGGGTTTGCCTTGGTGAAACCCCATTTTGGTAATTAAACATTGAATTGAAACAATAAAACATTAATATAAAGGAATGGTGAATGAACAAATTCTACGTTGCAACTCACCAAACCCTTGATTTGAAACCCTTGAAGGACTACAACTTAGTAGATCTCTCCAAGGTCTTGATCTTGCATGAATGTCTTGATTGACGATGCAATCTTGATGCTTGAAATTTGACTTGAATGCTTGAAACCTACATCACAATGTTAGCTCCAAAAGCATGCATGATACTTGCTAGCTTTGACATGATGCTTGAGATCTTGAATACTACAACAAATGATTGAGAAATATGCTCTTGAATACCTTTGACAATAATCTTAGCTCTAGGAATGCTTGCATGTATGTTATAGGATTTGAATTGATAAAAGAGCTTACTTTTATCTAGACAATTCTCTAATTTCTCAAAAATTAAACATTACAAGCCAACAATTAAATCTTGAATTTAGGACCTTAAGATGCTACCAAAAAAAGCTTAAAATTTGAAATTGTGATCTTAAGGGGGACCCATTCGCCTAAGGGTGAATGGGTCCTGACCTAAATTATCAAGACCTATTCATTTCAGTGTGATAAAAATAATAAATGCATTAATTAGATCATAAATTTACCCTTTCAAAAATTTCAATTAATTAGGCTCGTAAATGCAAAATTTAGGCAATTAGAGGCTTAATTAAGTCCAATTAATTAAGGGACCCAAACATAGTATAAAAATGTGAAGGAGTACATTTTTTGACACTACACAAAGTTACCTACAAAAAAAACTATGTTATGACACTAGATACTTGGCCACATTGGAGAAAAGTGTCTAAGGGCCATGAAAAATAAAAACCTCATTGAATGTGTGTCCGCTTGTAATTTGGAATTTTATTTTTGTGAGCATTACATTTATGGGAAACAAAATCACATTCAGTTTTACTCAGGTTCTCATAAATCTTGTGGTGTATTTGATCTTATTCATTCTGATGTGTTTGGTCCTATAAATCCACATATTATGTTTCATTTATTGATGATTATAGTAGAAGGATATGGGTATACTTTCTAAAGAGTAAATTTGGACTTTTCAATCAATTTAAAGAATTTAAAGCAATGGTTGAGTTGCAAAATGGAAAGAAAATAAAATGATTAAGGATCAATAATGGCAGTGAATTTTTCTCTAATTATTTTGATAGATTCTTTAAAGATTGTAGTATTCATAGAAAGAAGACAACTTCGTATTCTACACAACAGAATGGAGTTGTAGAAAGAATGAATAGAACATTGATGGAGAAGGATAGGAGTATGTTGAGTGTATTGGTCTAGAACAATTTTTTTGGGATGAAGTTGTTGACATTGCTTGTTACTTGATTAATAGGTCTCCTACATCAACTCTTGTTGAGAAGACACCTATAGAGTCATGGTCGGGTCACAAGACTTCATTAAGAAATCTTAGATTTTTTTGGTTGTGAGGCATATGCACATGTGCCAAAGGAGAAGTGAACAAATTTGGAGAGCAAGGTTGTGAAATGTATCTTCATTGAATATAGTTATGATGTGAAAGGACACAAGCTTTGGAGTCTTGTTGCAAAGAAGGTAATACATAGTAGAAGTGTTATTTTTAGAGAATCTAAGGCCTTCTTATGTTACATTATAGCCAGAAAAAATAAACAGGAAGATGTGATTCAATTTCCTTCTACACTTGGGGAAAGGGGCCTAGCTCAATTGGCCAAAGCATCCAGTTGTAGACAATAGGTCATGAGGTCTAGTCTCCTCCCAAACCCGTGGTATCGGAGGGCATGTAACACCTGTGCCACCGGTCACGTGAAAAATATGTACCAAGCACATTGTAGTTTATAGGGGATGGATACTTGACCGATTCCTGCAGTCTAAAAAAATAAATCCTTCTACACCTAAGAAATTTGAGTTGAGGCCCATGGATAAACAAGAAGTTGAGGAGAGCTCATCTAGCTTTGAATCTTTAGAAGAGGAGGAAGAACATCCAATTCAGCTTGTTCATAGGTCTACAAGGCATAGAAAACCACCTAAATGGTATTCACTCAAGGATGATTGGAGATGTAATTTTTCTTTGAATACTAACATGTCTGAACCCAGATCAATAGAAGAGGTATTAGGTATGAATGATGCAGAATCCTGGAATATTTATATGGATGAAGAAATGGCAGCTTTGAAAAAAAATGATACATGGGATCTTGTACTGTTTCCTGAAGGACAAAAACTTGTTGGTTACAAATGGGTGTTCAAGAATTTAAATATTTGTTTAGATGGAAGTATTGATAAATACAAAGCAAGGTTGGTTGCAAAATGCTACTCTCAAGTTGAGGGTGTTGATTATGGTGAGATATTTTCTCCTATTTCAAAAATGACATCCATTAGATTTTTGCTTTCTATTACTGTTGCTTATGATTTAGAAGTTGAGTAAATGGATGTGAAAACTGTTTTCCTTCATGGTGACTTGGAAAAGGATACTTATATGAAATAGCCAGAGCACTACATGGTAAAAGATAAAAGTAAATTGGTTTGCAAATTGAAGAAATCTTTGTATTTCCTAAAATAGAGTCCTAGGTTGTGGTACTATAAATTTCAAACATATGTGTTGAGTTTGGGATTTGAGCATTCAATATTAGATCATTGTTTTTATTACAAAACTAATAGTGATTGTTTCCTATTTATTGCATTATATGCCAATGATATGTTATCTATTGGTAAAGGGAAAGGTATGATTTCAGAACTAAAATCTCAACTTGTTGCTAAATTTGAAATGAAAGACCTTGGTGTAGCTAGAAATATTCTTGGGATGGAAATTAAAAGAGATAAAGTCAACATAAAGCTATGACTTGGCCAGAGTAAGTATGTCAACTCAATTTTGCAAAGGTTTGATATGCAGGATTGTAGACCATTGTATGTCCTTGTTTCAACTAGAAAAAAAGTTATCTATTCCAAATTTTCCAACATCCCCATCAGAGATGGAAGACATGAACAAAGTGCCTTACTAGTGTGTAGTTGGAAGTTTGAACCCTGGTTTGAGCGAACCCTTGGGGGTTTGAGAAAACCCTCGTGGTTTGCTCGAACCCCCCTTTTCCCCCTTCTCCCTCTCAGGCACCAAAAAAATACATAATTTTGTGCTTCGAAGCTCAAGTTGAGGATGAAAATGGAGGATACTTCATAGACCCAACTGGATGATAATAGTCCTCAGAACGAGTTGTCCAACGAATATAATTTTAATATGTTTTGGGTTTATTATGTATTTTTTTTTTAGTTTTATTAAACATGGGCTTTTCACCGAAAATCAAGTTCTCTATTCTGCACGTGGAAAAATAGCAGATTATCAAAAAAAATTGAAAAATATGAGTGCACTAGATATTGAAGTCCTTGATGCAACAAAAAAAATTGAATTTCGATACATACAAAAACAATTACACATTATATGGTCCGCCTATGTCTGAATTGTAATTGGTTTGACTTCAAAACTTGATTAAGGAAAAAATATTCAATAAAACACTATGAAACCAATTGGAAGCACTAGATATCATAGTTAAAAATCTAATTCAAAAAAATTTGAATTTTATCCTTCATGGAAAAAAAATTATGCGTAATATGGTGAGTGTCACTCCTTAAAAATGTTGTTTACTGAAAAAACTAGTTTTCAAAGGAGATGGAAAAAGAAGTGCAATTTGATTCCAAAAATTTTGAATTTTTTTTTTTAGAATCTACAGACAAAATGTCAAAAATCACTAGTTTGCATCATCTTCAAATTTCTCATGGTTTAGCCGCTATAGGTGCCCAAAAGTGAAGATTTAGTTAGAAAAAATTATTTCAGTGTCTATTTTGGCCAAAACTTGTAAACCAGTATTATGGGATCACCCTAGAAGATCCACCAGTACTTATGTGTTCAATTTATTTGGTGGTGCAATTAGTTGGATGAGTAAGCAATAGGCTATGGTTAATTTTTCCACTACTGAAGCTCAGTATATGAAAGCTACTCATGCTTGTAAAGAATCCATTTGAATTAAGAGACTGTGTTTAGATATTATAATAAAATAAGGTGTAGTGAAGTTTATTGTGATAGTTAGAGTGTGATATGTCTAGCTAAGAACCTGAAATTTCATGCCAAGACCAAGCACATTGATGTACAATAGCATTTTGTTAGAGGTATGGTCGAAGATGGCAAGGTGAAACTAGTTAAGGTAGAGACTTTGATGAATGTTGTTGATTCTTTAAATAAGCCTATGAGAATAGAGAAGTTCAAATGGTCTTAAGAGACTATGGGCCTTTTGGCCCCTAGTAATTAGGAAATGATGTTCATACACCCTCTCATTGCTTTTGCAAGGTGTTCGATAAGTGGGAGATTTGTTGGGAAAATGTGTCTCAATCTTGCAATTACATAACGTACTGTTGATACATAAAGTATTATTGATACGATGATGATGGGGGGCGTGGGGGTGTTCTCCTCGCATGGAGTCTAGGGGAAACACACATCAATGGGGGCTTAGGGTAGTGTCCACAAAAGAAAATTTATATTTATATTTTATTATTGTAAATATAGACCATTCATCATTAGGTCTTAGATCTGATGACTGATATTTTATTAGCTTGACTTTCCCTAGAAGGCAACCCTATTTTATGAGAGAATTGTATTATGGCTATGTATTGTGATGTATTCTTGGAGTCTAATAGCAGTTGTGTTTCCTTTGGATCTCTAGTTGGTGATACTCTTGCACGAGAAGCTTGCTTTGCAAGTATATTGTAATCTTTGTGAATTTTTAATAATATATTAGGCATGTTTTGGAGTGTGGGGTTTTTTTCTCTTCAAAGGGTTTTCCTCATGTAAATCACTAAGTTGTGGTATGCATGATATTAATGTTTATTTTTGTTTAAGTTTATGTAACTATTAAAGATCTGCAAAGTTTTGCATTATCCTCCTCTCAAGATTAGTGTAGGAAGTTGTTCTGCTACCTTAATTTCCTTACAGTTCCAACTAAAAAATAAATTGAATTTCAATACATACAAAGCGAGTTATGCCTGACTTAGTACACCTATGTCTAAATTATTATTTTTTTGACTTCAAAACTTAATTAAAATAAAAATATTCAACAAAACATTATAAAATGAAATGCAAGAAATTGATATCGATGTTAACAATCTAAATTCAAAACAATTAGAATTTTATCCTTTATAGAAAAAAGTTATGTGCAACATAGTACACATCACTTTTTAAAATTGTTGTTTACAATTAAAAACTAGTTATCAAAGGAGATGCAAAAATAATAATAATAATAATAATTTTATTAAAAAAATACATTTAAAATCTACAGACAAAATTTCACAAATCACTAGTTTGCATCATCTTCAGATTCCTAATAGTTTAGCTACTATAGGTGTTAGAAAGTGAATATTTTGTTCAAAATATTGATTTCAATGTCAAGTTTGGCCAAAAAGTGTAACCCATATTGTGGGATGACCCTTCTCCATGTCCATTATACTTCTTTACGTCTCCTACTCAAAAAAATCTTGGTAGGTTGATATGTTATATCCATCTTCGGATGTGATATATTGTGTATTTTATATCCTTGTTGGCTAGTCTTTTCCAGATTTAGTGATTAAGTGTATTTGTACCATAAATACCCTTTCTCATAGGGTAAGCACCAAGAAGATAGATTTGTAGGTTTTCATATCTTCCTTAATTTCCTTTTCTTGTGTCCACATTGAAATCAAAATTTTTGGTATTACTATCCTTTATATCACCTAGCCAAGGTCCAAACAATATAAACAATGTTAGTAAGAAAAATGGTGAAGCAAAGACTAGAGTTCTGAGCCCCAAGTACTTTTTAAGTGTTGTATTTTATCCCCTAGACTCATTCATATAGAGGTAGCAATGGTTTGATTCAAAAATAGGATTAACTTAACCTACTATAGATTTACAAAATGATAGATAACATCATATGTATAGAATTCTAGTATCATTATTTTAATTATGTCAATGGAGTACATTCATATAATTTCCCCTATACTCTATATATATTTCCCTTCTTCTTACTTATATTCCCTCATGCATACATTCAAGTATATATACCTTCAAACATATACTTTTACATATATATTCCTTCATACATCCCTATTCTACTATTATTCGTGTATCTTTTCCTATACATATATTTATGGTATGGGATGTGACCCATCTATCCTAACCCTACTCTAGATAGTATCCTTTCAATATTATGATCCACAAGCTCTTTGCAGCAAGATGCGGTAGGATTTTCTCAAAGATGTCTAATTGTTGCTCTTTCTTACCAACATCGAGGATTGTATTTTGTGTTGCTAGCAATTAGTATGTGGAGGGACTCTTTGAGTTTTGTACATGAATGAGATAATACCTATTTTAGTTTATGAATGTTAGAATAAATGGATTTGAGGTATGTGAGGGGTTTTGGATTGAGGACTACATAGTGAATGAGATGTTTATATGACATAATAATAGTGATATTGTGGAATGACAAATTTTTTTATGCATCTAAGATACTTTCTATTATTCCTTGGATAAAATCCTTAAAGGTGGCTTCATTGGATGAGATTTTGGATTGAAATGTACTATATTGCATTTTAATTGTTTGGTGTATGAAGTGTTGGGATAGCAGGTGAAGGCTACAAGGAACTCTTATAAACATGGAATTTGGAATATGAATTAGAATTGAAGGAGGTGTTGGAATAAAGGTGGGTTTTGTTGTTAAAGGTAGGAGAACTATAACCAATGGATATGCATTAATAATTATTAGCATAGATTGTGCTAGCTAGTTCTTGGGGTTGATGATTTATGGATGCATGACCAAAGCTTGTGGAAAAATTCCTTAAGGAAATGTTGTCTAAGAATTGAGAGAATATATTTATTGATGAAACTCCCATTATCATCATAGGGCTCATATTCTAGTTGATTTATAAGACTATAATAATAATCATCATCATAAAAAAAGGGTTATGATCTATTGTTATATAGGTCATACTCTAGTTCATCAAGAAAGATAGTGTCATCATCATCGAAGAAGGGTTTTTCAATTTAACAAGAAGGCACTTCAAAGAGAAATAGAAGCATGCTTATGAATTGATATTGGGGTGGACAATGGGATGATATGGTATCAATGTAGATTTTTTTTGGATTTAATTGGTGGATTTTAGGATTTAGGTGTAAAGGATGGTTGTTCATAATGTCTATGAACTAGAGTTATTGGGGTTGGCTTGGTTGAAAATGGCTAAATTTTTACTCAAGGTTATTGAACTTAGTTTTTTTACTTTGGTTTGAGTTTTTTGTTTTTGATAATGTAAGCAACATTTATAGGGTGGTGTACCCTACAAAGAGAGCCACAAGGACCAAAAATTCCAAATAAAAAAAAAAATATCTAAAACACCACACCAAAAAAACACCTAACTAAACCCAGACGGAGACTGACAACACACATGGACCAACAAAAAACCGGCAACATACTAGCTGGCCTTCTCTCAATTCTTAGACACCAGCTGAACCATATCATCATAGACCCACTCCTAGCCGTCCTCGGTCTTCTTTATCCCCATTTCATCCTTCATGGCAACCAACAGGTTACTGGTGACACAATGAATCATCTTGACCATGAAGAGGGTCAACCCAAGGAGCTTTTTTTCAAGGATGTCTAGTCTATTTCTCAGCATACCAATCTCCTCCTTACTACCCATAGTGTAGATGGGATCATTTTTCTCAATCTCCAATGGCTCTAAAAAATGGGAGGCCGGACCCTCCTTCTGAGGTAAACCACTATTAGAAATAGAGGAGGGTCCTCTAGTTTTCTCCTCATCCTCCTCCACCAGCACCTCTTCCACATCTCTGCCTTTGTTGTTAGATAACTCCTCTTCAGTATCCAAATCCCTAATTTGCACTTTTTTCTTATTTTTAGCTAGCCTACCAGAATGCCTAATGATGGTGTCACAACCAATAACCAAGGTCTTCACAACCACTATATCACCCAAGGAATCTTTTCTCACAACATTATTTCCTTTATTAAGAGGAACCTTCTCCTACTTACCTTTCTATTTCAAACCAGCTTACCAGGGGTCTTAGTAGGGGTAGATTTTAGATCACATAAGCTAATAGCTGCATTGGTCTAGGTAGCACCATCAACACCCTTATGTTCTTTTACAATAGGTTTGGGTTTCTTAGCAGGGGCCAGGTGACTCTTTCTGATAGGGCCTTTAGATTCAGCTGGGGATAAGTTGGGCATGATGGGGGGCTCAATTTCCTCAATACAAACAACTGATATAGGTTTCAGAGGGCACAAAGCCAGGTGGAAATGGTAGATTCTTAGGATAAGACCCTGATGGAGAGGCAAAGGAGTAGGTTCATTGGGGTTAGCAACAATTGAATCAATAAATTTTTCAACCGAATTTTCAAGGTCCATAAGCAGGTAGAAGGGAAAGCTCATAAGAACCTTATGCCTAAGATGATTTAACAAGGGAAAATGGTAGTAGTAAAAAGTCTTGTACCTTCCTTCCAACGTAATATACTTTATCAGAGCAAGGAACACCTAGTTCCATGGTTGCGGAAGTGCCTCCCATTCAAACTCAGACTAGTTGCACATCGACGCCTCCTCCCCCACAAAAAAATTATTCATACTATCATTGGCCTAGGTCTTAGAATATTTAGGGTGCTTCATTCTAGTGCACTAGAAATCTATAGCCTATGCGATAACTTCCTCCTCCACCGTGAAGGAGAAGCCACCAATGGTAGCATGACGATTCTTCCACGAATTAACAAACTGGGTCGAAAGATTAGGGTTGTGACCCACAAGCCTCTCCATCATAGGAGCAATTCCACCTTCAATGCAAATGTGCAAGACCAGAGGGTCTTTGTGAAATTCATTGCAATTATCTGGTTCAGTCTGCACCCTTTCTCCTCCCATGATGTCACTCTGCACACTGTAAGACCAGGAACTCTGCAAACAAAGAAGGTTAGAGAAAATAGAAAGGTCACAGAAAAATCCCCACAAAATAAGGCATTTAAGCCACGAATGGTAAGTTTTGGTAATCAACCCAATGGACGAATCACATGCATGAGCATAATAATTCCCTGAAACCATCTTAGCATATCTGTTAATTGGGATCACATTGCATAACCAGCTAAGAAAAAAGGACATGATAGGCAGGGAAGGATTGCTTTCCATGTCACAGAAGCACAAAATTCTAGGAAAAATAGCTATGGGGCTATAATTAGATATCTCCAAAACCACAGTATTTAGGGGTTTCCCACCTTTAGTTAACCCATAGAAAGGAGCTAAAAGGTGCGAAGCCAAAATAGCAGCAAAATAAAAGCCATGAAGAAGCTTAGTCTCATAATTACAAGTCAAATCAAAATAAAAAAAACTCTAATTTTAAAATCCAAGAGTTTAAGTAGATCCCCATAAGGATATTACGACAAGTACGATCCAGCTTAGTAATAATCCTTCGATACTTGCCGCAAAAAATCATGATTTATTTTTTCAAAACGGGCTCCATCTTATTATTAGAAAAAGTCCACTTGTTGTCCATCCCATCGATACAACTCATCATCCATCTCATCACTTCAATAAGACCACAAAGCCAAAAGAGTAAGCAAGTGGGTCCTCCAGATAACTAGCTAAGCATGTGCGGTGTTGTCATCATGGGTCAAGTAAGGGCTATGTTCCTTAACTATAATACTTTGAATATTAGGCGAAAGTATGCTTATGTCTCGCCAACATTTGGATAATTTCCAATGTGTGCTAGAATTGGCTAGGGCATCCACCACTTGGTTCCCTTCTCTGTAGATATGACTGGCCACATTAGCTTTTAGTTTAGACACAAGGAACCTAATATCAAGAAGAATATCCTTAGTGTTCCATCCCAATAATCTGCCACAATTAATAGCCTCAATAATGGACTTGGAGTCCCCTTCAATGTGCAGGTTCTCTATGCCCAGGGTAACAACTATCTGTAAGCCCTTTAATAACGCACAAGCTTCTGATATCATAGATGAGTGGCGTCCAATCCCCCCAATATAACCAACCACTAATTTTCCCCTATGGGCTCTAATCACTCCTCCTATACTTGCTCTACCTGGGTTGCCCTTAGTAGCCCCATCGAATTCAGTTTATACTAGCCTCTGTCAGGAGGTTTCCATATAGTAGCTCTCCGGGCAAGAATTTTGGAGTTGTCATAAGAGTTGGCATCCAACACCTGATGCCAAGCTTTAGCCATATTTATATCCAACTCAGTTAGACCTATGCCCGAGGTTTTCCCTTTGAAAAGAGAGATGTTTTCCTCAATGATCCTGACACCAATACCAAACACCTCTTTCAGGTGCATCTTAGTGTTCCTAAATATCCTGTTGTTCCTCTCTTTCCATAAGCACCAACATATAATAGGAGGAACTTGGTTCCAATTTTAAACAGTTAAAGGATGGGAAAAAGGCCCAGACCAACTTATAATAAAGGAAGTGATTTCCTTACTCATAATCCATTGAATCCCTAATCTTTTGAGCACCAGCTCCCAAACCTCCATAGCAAAGGGGCAGTGTAACAACAAATGATCAACCGATTATTCATTACTTTTACATAGGAAACATCTATTGGGAATTTGGAACCCCCTTGTTCTTAGATTATCTTGTGTAAGAATCTTGTTATGAAAAATAGTCCACCAAAAGAAATTGACTTTTGGTATCATGTATCAGTTCCAGACCTTTTCCATATAATATTAGCACTCCCCTAAATAGTTAGCCATCTGTAGGAAGATTTTATAGTGAGATCACCTTGGTGATCATGTATCCAAAAGAACTCATCCCAATGATGTGAAGATGGCAATCTAGTGAGGGCCAGTAACTCCTGAGAGTCTTGGCAAGAATACACAGATTTGGGGATAAAGGACAAAAAATGCTAATATCATTCCATTTCTTAGCCCTCAAGGGCCCAATTAGGTAATCACTAACAAATATACCAAACACTTGCTGTGCACTTCCTTTGAGAAACATGAACTCAGAAGAATCCAAGGGAGAGTCCAGTAACCAAGTATCTTCCCAGAATATGATTTTATTACCATTACCTATCTTCCATTTAATCCCATTCCTCAAAAGATCCTCAAGGCTGCAAATCCCCTTCCAAACCAAGGACCCCAAAGGATGGGCCTCTAAAAGGCAATCAATTAACAACTGACTCAATAGGTATTTAGCATTCATTATCCCGCACCAATCCTTCCCATCCCTTAGATGATCCCATCCCACTTTGGCCATGAGAGCTTTATTGGAGAGAGAAATGGTTCTTATCCCAAGACCACCACTGCTTTTTGGTTGGAAAACCTTATCCCACTTCACCAAAGAAAGTTTTTTTTTCTCCTTAGTACTCGACTAGAGGAAAGATCTTTGAATCTTCTCAAAATTTTCAGCTATATATCTAGGCATCTTAAATAGGGATAGGAAGAAGATAGGGATACCTTGAAGGATTGCAGTAAGAAGCTGAAGCTTACCAGCATGACTAAGTAATGAGCCTTTCCATCCAACAAGCTTACATTGAATCCTCTCCAAAATAGAACTCCAAAACTCTGGAGTGACTTCTTTGATAGTTAGGGGTAATTTATTAATCCAAGATACACCGAAGGTAGGGAACCACTCTAACAGCCTAGAATAGTAGTAACCCACGTTTGCAGGTTAGGAGTGTTGTTAAAGAATTAGATCATGCTTTTGTTGTAGTTGATGTATTGTCCAGAACAAGTAGCGTAGTTGTTGAGACAATTTTTCCATTTCCTAGCTTCCAGTACCGAGGCTTTCCCAAATAGGAATGTATCATCCACAAATGGTTGAATCACAGTTGGATCAAGGGTAGAAGCAGCCTTAATACCTTTTATAGCTCCCTCTGATAGCATACTAGAGAAGTTTCTACTAAGAACATCCACCACCATTATAAACAAATAGGGAGATAGGGGGTCTCCTTTCGTGAAACCTTTCCTAGCATGAAAAAACCCAAAGGGAGAGTCATTAACCAAAATAGAGTATTTAACAGTAGTAACACATTCCATAATAAGATTGTTCACCCATTGATTAAAACCAAACTTAGCAAGGACTTTAGGGACAAAATTCCAGATCACCTTATCATAAGCCTTGGAAATGTCAAGCTTAAGGGCCACACTAGCATAGTTGCATCTATCCATTGAGTGAATTAGTTTATGAGTTGTGATGGTAGCATCAAGAATATGCCTACTAGGCACAAACCCTTTCTGAGTTGGGTTGATGATTTTATCCAGGAGAGGTTTAATGTGGTCGACCAATATTTTGGAAAGAATTTTATAAAAAGTATTACATAGGCTGATAGGGTGAAATTCATACATATGTTGAGGTTCAAAAATCTTAGGAATAAGGGAAATAAAGGTGTGATTTAGTTGCTTAAGAATCTTACCCGATTTGAAGAAGTCGCGAGCAGCAAGAACAAGGTCCTCACCAACAATCTCCTAGAAGGTCTGGAAGAAAGTTGGAGGGAAACCATTAGGGCCAGGAGCTTTGTATGCCCCCATACTAAAATTAGCCAACTTAACTTCCTCGGGAGTGACAGTGCTGAGAATCCCCACATTGTCAATCTCAGAGATTAAATTCAGAAGCAATTCAAGCAACAGATTGTCAAGGGCTAGGTTAGGGGCCTCAACAGGAGCCTCATAAACCTTCATAAAGTAGTCTGCTGCCACTAATCCAATAAGGGGAGGTGAGCTGACAACCTCACCCTGAGCATTGTGAAACTTATTTAATTTGGTTCCTCTTCTTAGGTTTAACAACTGAAATATGAAAGAAGGAAGTATTTCTATCTCCTTCACTTAGCCACTGCACCCTAGATTTCTGCTTCCAGAAAATTTCTTTCTTTTTTAGGATTTTTTCCCACTCACCCCGAATCACTTTCTCCTAGTTGCAAGTGGAGAGATTGATATCTCCTTCCTCCATTCTCTTTTGAATAATTTTCAACTCATCTCCAATAATTTTCTTCTGTTGGAAAACATCCCCAAAGACCCTTTTATTCCATCCCTTCACCATACATTTAATGTGCTTTAGCTTAAAAAAGATTCAGAACATGGGGGACCCATGCACAGGGATATTCCACCATTCAGGGATTTTCATTTTGAAATCAGGGTGGGAATTCCACATGATTTCAAATCAGAAGGGGTAAGGACCAACAACAGATTGATGACATGAGGTTAGCAACAAAGGATTATGATCAGAAACAATCCTAGGTAAAGCCCGCACAGAGGCCTTGAGCAGGCCTGACCAGTTACTAGAACACAGGAAGTGATCCAACCAGACTTGAATCATATCTTCACTCATACATCTGTTGGACTAGGTAAAGGCTTGGCCCGACAAATCAATATCAATCAAACCTGTAGTATTCAAAAAGTTAGCCAGATCTACCATACTGTCATAATAGTCAATCAGACCACCACTTTTCTCAGAAGGGAATAGGGGGAGTTGAAGTATCCAGCTACCAGCCATTGAGACCCATTGTTTTTAGTTATCCTATCAGCCAAAGCCAACCATAGATCATCTCTAGCATTCCTTTGGTTGAGAGCATAAACATTAATAAGCGACCAAGAGCCTCTAGGGAAATTAAAAGAGGCTCCAACGCTATTCCGACAGTTGAAGAGTTCAATGCCATTTAGTTTGGTAGGGTTCCAGAGCATTGCGATACCACTAGAGGCCCCATTAGCATCACTATAAAATTAGGAGGCCCCATGCCATACGTACTTAGCAAAATTATCAAAATTAGCTTTCTTCATTTTAGTTTCTTGTAGGAGAAGTAAGTATTCTAACTTTTGTTCAATAACATAGTTCTTTAGAGCAAGTTGCTTATGGGAGCTATTCATCCCATACATATTCCAAGACATTACCTTCATTTTTGACCTTTTTGGAAGACACTTCCAATGTTTTTTATTTTCCCAAAGCAATATCATTTGTGGTTTCTCGTAGATGCGTGGATCTCTGGGTAGGCCTACCTGGTTGGGAGTCACCCCCCACATCTTCCTTCTTCTTTCTTCCTCTTTTCTTTGTGGTTAATATTAAGTGATCCCATAATAGTGGTTTACAATTTTTGGCCAAACTGGACATTGAAATTATTATTTTTAACTAAATCTTCACATTCGGGCACCTATAGCGGCTAAACTGTGAGGAATTTGAAGATGGTGCAAACTAGAGTCTCATCAAATTTTGTCTGTAGATTCTAATTTTTTTCAAAATTTTTGGAATCAAATTGCACTTCTTTTTCCACACGAAAATTGATTTTTAAGAAAACAACATTTTTAAAAAGTGAATGTAACTTTTCCATGAAGGATTTCTAATTCTTCAAATTTAAATTTGTAACTCATCTAGTGCTTCCACTTGGTTAGATAGTTTTATTGAATATTTTCTCCTTAATCAAGTTTCAAAGTCAAACCAATTACAATTCATACTGACGTTTTTTGATGTCATTTTTTGGATCAAGGACTTCAATATGTGCACTCATATTTTTCAATTTATTTTTGATAATCTTCTATTTTTTTCATTTTATGAAAACCTATGTTTAATAAAACTTAAAAATAAATACATAACAAAACCAAAACATATTACAATTATATTCATTGGATAGCTTGTTGAGGAATACCATAATAATTTGAAATAAATTTTAAATGAATTCATTTGATCCCCCAAAATCTAAATCAAAAGTGATTTTTTATCAGCATTTTGATAGGTGTAAAGGAGACGTATTTATAGGTATGGTTTAAAACTAGCGAGGTTCTATCTAAGGGGGTTTGATCTAAGGTGATTTGATCAAACCCTCTTCAATTGGAATCCTTACAATGAAACTTTTTAAGGCTTAAATCATTATATTTTCTAAAAATATGTGATTTCAGCTAAAATTCGTTCCTCTCAGGAATTGTAAACCACTATTATGACAGCACCAGTTATCTAGTTTTCCTCATTAGCAGCAGGAACCTGAGATGAATCCTCTAGGTTGAAGGAAAATGCCTCACCCAAGCCTAGATCATCCCATATTTCACCCTCTTCACCAAAAGTCTCACTAGTGCTAGCAAAAGTCACCTCTAACAATGCCTCACTAGACAGGACCTCATCCTCAAACACCTAGAAATAGGGTTCTCCACCTTCAATATTTTAACAAAAACCTCCTTCTCATCTAAGAACATATTTGCTAGGCCCTCGACCAGAATAGTCCTGGTCATAGGCCTCAGAATAGTATCACCAGGGGGAGGTGGTTCAATGTTGGCCACAAGATCGATCAACTCTAGCTCAGAGCTGGGGTTATTAGCAACAACTGTCAAAGAAACAACTTCCACGTTGGGCATAACATCACTCTCAGGAGGAGGGCCAGTCTAGGAGTAGTAGGAACTTCTTTGTTAGGATCCTTATTAAAAGATGACTTGCAGTTGGTAATGAGGTGCCCAGGTTTGGTGCACTTCTGACAGAATACCACAACATTATCATAGCACACAGGTTGGACCCACGACCCAAATTTTGAATAGAGCTTAACAAAGTTAGGCAAAGTTTTGTTCACACAAATATTTACGCAGAATTGGGCAAACACTAACTTGCATTTTGATCTGGTAATGGAGTTTGAGGTAATGAAGTGGCCAAAAGAATCTCCAATGCTCTTGAATACTGATTCATCCCAGTATTCCAATGGTAACCCAGGAAGATGAACCCAAACCGAGGCCAACTTATTGAGGTCTACATCCAGGTTAAAACTCAGCTTCCAACGACATAATGCCAAACTGTGATTACTGTAAACCCAAGGTCCCAAGAACAAAAAATATATCAGATCTTCAAGTGTCATGAACTTGAAAAGAAAAAGCCCACCAGACATCGTACAGATCTCCACACTCCCCTTAAGCTGACACTTAACAACAACCCATCTCCTAACCATATCCATTATAGGTCTAAAGGAGAGAAACCTACCCACAACTACACTTTCCATTGATGAGAGAATCCTATCACTGATTAAGTCAGAAATAGAAAAGTTCATCCCAAATACGACAACCTCATCCTCAAGAGGAGGCAGAGGGGAAGTACCTAGCTTACTATTGGTTAAAATATCTTTCCACCCAAGGGGTTCAGGAGGAATCTCGATCACTGACACTTCAATCGCCGACACAGGATGCACCAAAAAATCTGCAATCAAAAGGCTTGTCTTGCCAGGAGTGTCTCCCGAGGGACATGAGTCCACATGAGACAGGGCGAGGCTTGGGTCAGGGGTGGCTAGAGGGGACCCGTGGGGTACCCCCAGGGCAGAATCCACCATGTGTGCAAAAAGTTTCAAAAACAACCAGAGGACAAAGAGAGTGGGAAAAAAAGTTGAGTTTTTTGTTGAATCACACAAATAAAAATATAAAAAAATCCCAATGCTAAAAAAGGATATTTTTCATTTTTTATTAGAGCAAAGATGGTTGATCAAACATTAATAGACATGTGCAATGCACATTAAAAATACTAAAATTAATCAAGTGGTTGTATCAATCCTTGTAGGCTCACATATGTACTAATTTTGAGGAGTGAGTAGCCTCATCCTTTATTCAAGACCTTGGGTTGTAGGGACAAAATTCTCACCCACAACCTAGCACATGGGAGGATTACAAACATATGTCCATGGTTTACTATCATCACTTCTTATAGGTATGATTTTAGTAGCTTCCTAAGGAAATATGTGTCCTATTCACTATATAAGAAAAGATAATTGAAGATTATTAAATATAGGATCAACTAGAGGAATATATTCAATATGCTACAAAGGTATGTGAGGCTTGATTATATAAAAATGAAAGGAAAATAAGTTAAAAAACTAGGAGGAGAGGATAACCCACTTTTCTCTTTCACTTCACCAATGTATTTATGTTCTACGGGGATTAGTCTTGAATAACATGTTTTTACTTCCAAGAGGCTTATTTTTCAATTGCTTCATTTTATACCTTGCTAGAATTCTAGGATTGAGGTTATCCCTTTAGTGATGAAATTTAAGATGATCTCCCTAAAAATGAAAAAATAAAATATGTATTTATAATTCTTAAAGTCATGCAAGCATGCAAGAGAAGAGTATAAGCATCCCACTTCTTTGAAATTTGACAAAGAAGCTAAAAAAAATTATAATTTATTTTATTCATCAGGATTACCATGTGGTGTGAGAGGATATAATACATAAAATTTTAAGTCTTGGGCATACATGAAAAACAAATAAAATAAAAACTAGACATATTTTCTAACATGCTATGCGATCTAACAAATAGTTAAGATTTTAAAAATAAGTCTTTGATAGTCCTAGAAAATTATTTAAATGTCGAATGATTTATTGTTTACAATCATGATTGTAATAAAAAAAATGTCTATAGTTTTATAAAAAGACCTTTTACATTCAATCTTTAAAATATAAAAAAGGAAAATAAACCAACACAAAATGTGACTAGTTCACAAAAGATAAATTAAATGTGGGGGAAAATAATTTATATTTTCAATTTTTAGTTTTTTTAAATTTTTTTTTTGAATAAATAAACAAATAAATATAAAATATAAAATGCAAGTAGCCCGAATGAGTAGTAGAGTTGTCTTGGGCAGTTAGTTTTCTCCCCATTAGTCTTGAGTTCGACTCTGCTCCTGAGTTTAAGAGGTGGGACTTCATGCAGGCGAGGGATCTCACCCGCAGGGGACTAGTCTTGCCTTAGGTACCCAAGGTAAAGGCTATAAAATGCATCTTTTTTCAATCTTGAAGATATACTTCATCCTATACCATAAAATATTTTCAACATGGATTCAAGAAACCAAAAAAAATCTATATCTCAAAATAATAAATCTTCATGCAAAATTTGATAAACTATCAAAACCTTATAGGACCTATATGCATGAAAATTAATATTAAAATTTCTTTAGTTCTAACTACTTATTTGATACTTCTTGACCTCTAATTAGGTTTTTTCACATTACATTCACTAAAATGTCATGAATAAAATAAATAAATTATTAAAATAAATTTAAAATATTAATATTTCTTAATTTTTAAAATTTTATGTGAGTGTATTAAAGTGATGTGTTCAATATTTTGATGGATTTGGATGCTTACTCTATTAAAATAACAATAAAAAAAATCAATAATTAAATTGATAGCATTATTTTGTGTTGAAGATTGGTTATAAATGATGGATGGGAATGATTTTATAGCTTCTTGGAAGATTGAATGAACAACAAAGGTTGAATGATAAATTAAGAGTTAACTTGATTGACTATGAATTTGACAAAAAGAGGTAGATTAATTAACTAGATTTGATGCAAAAATTACTACTTGAATCTCATGATAAGATTGATTATGATTTTATTAATTTATTTAATTAATTTTTTAACGAATAAATTGTTAATTTGATGGACTTAACTCATGACAAAAAAATATGAATTTTATTAATCTACTTAATGGATGACAATTAGTTTATATTATTTAATTAATTAAATGGTAATAATGGTAATAATGACATTAATAATTATTGTTTTTAATTGTGGTTTAATTAAAAAAAGAAAAATTATTAATAATTAATGACAATAATGGATAATAATCAATATAATGATAATTATTATAAAATTATGATAATAGTATAAATAATAACCATAATAATGAATAATAATGGGATGATAAGAATAATAATAGAAGAATTATTATAGTGTCTATAACTTCCATGCATAAATTTAAAATAAATAAGGCCACTTTGGATGTTCAACATAACAAAACTAAAGGGTTAGGCAAAAAAATGCACAAACATAGGGAAACTGTAGGGAGTTCATGAGCCAAACATGAATTCTTAGATTGGATATCAATGGGGCTCATGAACAATTTACAAGGGTATCAAGGGGACACTTGCAAGACCAAAAAGGAACCAAGGTGGATGACCCAAAGACTACAATTACCAATATAGGCTAACAAAGAGGACAAGTACAAGTAATATTTAGGAATCTAAATCTAATGGCTTTGAGTTCAAATTAGACTTTGGCACTAAGATAAAATGGGTAAGAAAATATATATGTACTATCTTGGGTCACAAGCTCTCTTGAAAACATATTTTATGGATCTGCACACTTCTAACAATGTGGTTTCAAAATATTTAAGACTATATTTTTAAACATAGTTAGAAAAATACATACATTTTTGTGTTAATTATTACATGCACTCTTTTGGGAGTTTTTGTTTGAAATAATTACATCTATATGGTATTTCAATGTTCAATTTGTCTAGGCTTCTTCATGATTCACTTAGACATCAATGTTGAGGGTTTAATTATTGACTAAGGCCAACAACAAATCCAAAATCTTGCAAAATATCACTAAAAATATAGAAAAAATATTACTTCATTCATGGGACAATTATGCAACATATATACCCACTCAAGAAGAAAGGAAAACTCAACCAAGAAATATGCCTTACATAGAAAGAAAAGAAAACTTAGTCAAACAATATGCATTGCATTAAGAACACATAGCATACAATATTATTCCTTGCATAATTATAGTTATGTATAGCTACATATTTGATAGATAAGTTTACAAATCTTAAACACAAATGTTTTAAATGTTTAAGAGAAAGTTTTGAGTTATGCAATATGATAATTCAAATAACTTTGTAGAATTAATTAAAATTTTAAGCAATAACTCGCACTATAAAATGACACAATAATCATTAAATGTATGCTTGTAGATTTTATTTAAAGTGTGTATGCTTCAATAATTGAAGAGTCAAAAATCAATTCTAAAAGTGATAAAAATAAGACTTGAACCTACTCTTTCAAAATATAACTCTACCAATTATTAAATGTATGCTTGTAGATTTTACTTAAAGCTTGTATATTTCAATAATTGAAGAGTCAAAAACCAATACTAAAAGTGATAAAATAAGACTTGAACCTACTCTCAGAAAATATAACTCAACCAATTCTTCTTAAATGTATGCTTGTAGATTTTACTTAAAGCTTATATGCTTCAATAATTGAAGAGTCAAAAATCAATTTTAAAAGTGATAAAATAAGACTTGACCCTACTCTCAAAAAATATAACTCTACCAATTCTTAAATGTATGTTTGTAGATTTTACTTAAAGCTTGTATGCTTCAATAATTGAAGAGTCAAAAATCAATTCTAAAAGTGATAAAATAAGACTTGAACCTACTCTCAAAAAAATATAACTCTACCAATTCTTCTATCACATCCGAGATTTCATAACCAGCATTAAAACATTCAATTCATTTCATCATTTATATATAAAAAGTATAAATAATCATCTAAAAGAAAGAAAAATACCATTTTACAGTTCAACGAGGGAAAAAGTAAAAGAGTTGTTGAATGAATAAGGTCTAGAATGTTGGTATGGTAAATGATAAAACCAATAAAATTATACCAATGATGGTGACAAGTTAACTAATTTAATACTATCCACCCAAAATGGATCTAAACTCATAAATGCCATATCTCAAAACATCAAACCCAGAAGCAACCACTGACTGCAAAACTTGTAATTATATGACAACTGGTTAATTTTGTTGTTCAACTTTGACTATTTGGAGAAAACTTTTAATATAGTATTAGGTGTACTCTTTCTCTGTCAAATCACACATTCGCCTAAAACGTGACTGTAAATACTTCAAAGAATTTGTGACAGTAAGTCTGCGAATGTACCAGAAAACATCTGTTTGAATTCAAATGAGAGACGAGCAGTTTCAACAGCTTCGAAATGCACGACATGGGAAATACCAAACAAATTGATATATGAGAATATAATTGGTTTATAAATGGTAGATAATATCACAGTAGATTATAGGGGTTGTTTTAAATTAAGTTATGATTAAAAAGCTTAAATTTCAGAGTTAGATTTAGAAGATTCAAAGATGGATGGCGAGATCAAATAATATACATCTTATCAATTTAATTCAGATAAGTGTCAATTTACAGTCTATGATATTGAATTGTTGATTTTCTGGATTAAAACTGTGTGTATTTTTGTAAATGAACGTTTCCAATCAAACTCCATGATCCATCATCAGAATAATAAGACTGTATGTTGATGTTTAAGTCCAATATCAATTGCTTGAGTAATTAGAATGTATTATATAATGAAACTAATATAAATAAATCTATTTATTAAAGATAACAGCTTTCTACAATCCATAACGCGCATTGCTTGATGGCTTCTGGATTTGATTAAGTAAATATTTTTTGCATCAACGTTTCGGATCACACTCCTTAATCCAACATCAAGATGAATTAGAGAGTTCAAGGATGAGAATGATTAGTTGGATCCCGAAGTGTGATCCGAGACGTGCAAAAAAATATTTACACAATCAAATCCAGAAACCATCATATGTGACAACCAATCTCATATTATAAAGAATTTCTTGACAAACAAATTTGATAAAATAATACCCTAAATCTTATTTTCTAATGAAATATAATCAGTTATTAAAAAAGCAAGATATTTATCCTCTCGATTGAAAAATATTAAATTTACCCTAGTCGTCACGATTACGTTGCATGGATTATAATTTAAATTACGTTCAAAGTTAGTTGTTAACTTTACAATGAATCCCAATGCAAAAAGCGAAGAATTTCTGAACATGCTGTTCAAGTCAAGATTATATGCCCTTTCATATCTTCCTTTGCAAGGAAAAAAATCTCAAATTTCAAACACTTCACCAACTACTCACGTGTACTGTCCTCAGCACTCATAATGTTTGACATGACACACAGAATATTACATAACGATAGACCTGGTTAACTTATTTGCTGAATTCTTAGATTACCACTCCCTTTTGGAAGTATCTGAGACATCTCCCGTTGATTTTGCATGTTTGATTTGACACAGGGAATGGTATTAAATTCTAAGTGTCCTTTTTTGGGGCAGATTGTCAAACCTGGTGAAGAAAAAACAAGTATTAGATTTATAAAATCTATCCTCATGAAAGAGATGGGTGAGCAATGATTATTCTCTAGGCTTAATGTATAACATAGGATTCTTCCAAGCTTAGAAACATTCTCATTATAAACTACTTACCACCACTTAGGTCACTGTCCTACTCCTATCACTGTCTATGCTGGCATGCTAGACCACGTATATTTGACAATAGTAGATATCTAATTGTCAAAGGACTTAGAGGGGTTTATATTTTTCTATTTATAGAGAAGACCTGAACATCAAAATCCCTATGCACAAACCTTTTAAAAAAAAAGACCATTGAAGACTCGTTGAACAGAAAAAAATGCTCAAACTTTGTCATATTGTGGTCATGGAGGATGTTGCACAGTGAATTTTCTCCTCGGTTTCCAAGGAATGAGAGGAATTTTAGTTTTCAATATTTTATATATACTTATCTGTCTTCAACTAGAAAAGTCACTTGTAGATTCTAGACAATTTGGCTGGTTTCAACACTAATAATTATTGATGGTGGCTTCTTGTGATTATTTGATGGTGGCTTGTTGTGTATCTTCATCTAAAGCATATTGGACTTTTGTGCACTTGGAGGGGTATGGATGTCAAAAGTTAGGAGGGGTGGTGTTGTATGGTAGGAGATGTAACTTAGGGCCCATAAGAAATATATATTTAAATCCCATGGGCAATTACAATTTTGAAATTAAGAAAACGTTAATTTTATATATTTTTATTTATGTTTGTAAAATAAATATTAATTTAAGCTAAAATAAATGTTGCTTTCAAAATATAATAAATTGTTATTTATGTTTATTAAACTTTTATTTTAAGAATTATAAATTGCAGTAAGTTAGAAATGGACAATGATAATGACTTTTTTCACCTTTTCGTTTGAGAATGTTTAGAAGGACAAAGATGAGGGGGATGAAGAAGAGGAAGAAAAGCTAATTGATCTATAGTTGGAGATTTTTTCCCATCAAAATGAGGGTAGATTCATTGAGTTTTGTTGGGATTTGTCTTGGGTAGCTATTGTAGCTTAGAAGATCTCATTTATGTTGAAGGGGCTTATGGTAAAGATGGTCATAGTTCTCATATTACTATTGGGATCAACTCCATGACTAGTACTAATTCTTCAATGTGCATTTAGCATTCTTCTCATGGTGAGGGATCTAGCTTTTCTATGGAAACAAATTCCTTTTCTATGCAACATTTTGAGAATGGTTTACCATAGGATTTTCTCCTTCCTCATTGTGAGTCAAAACTGATGGAAATGCTTTTGAAAGTCTTGCTAGTATGGATAGAGTTTTTTGTCCTAGGCCTTTGGATTTTTTATGTGGGGAAGTTGTTATCTCTTACTCGAGGGTGACTTCTACTATACTTGTGTGCGCTAGAGACAATGTTTCTCCTGATTGTAACCTTACAAGCTTCTATCAAAAGAGTAGGTGAGATTTGAGATTAAATAGGGGAACCTTTTCCCTCTCAAAGTGGTGGCTACAATATAGGGCTCTTGTAGCTTCAATGTTCTATGTATGGTGGCATAGAAGAATGGTAAGATAGAGAATCCTAAATAATCTCTAGACCTTGATCCTTTCAATAAATCCTAGGTTGATGCTATTAAAGGTAAGCCTAGATCCATGCTTACTCAGTTATTATCCTTAGAACTACTTAGGGATGGTAAGGGTTATTTTCTTAGGGTGACATAATTAATCATTGAAACATCATCCTCTAATTTTGGTATCTTTCTCATTGGGAAGTTTATTAGAGCTAGAGAAAACATTGATTGTCTTACAAGTTGGGTTTAAAGAAATTAGAAATTACATGGAATTTTTGAGATCTCCACTATGGTGAATTTCTTATTTTTTATTTCCTTTTTGAACCATGAAGATTATGTTTGAAACATATTGGATGGTCCATGGTTTCTAGGCTAGTTAAGGCTCTTTGTTAAAAATATAAAACTAGGCTTTGATCCTATCAAGGAATGCATTAATAGGGTCCCCATCTAAGTTAGGTTACTAGGTTTAACATTGTAATGTTGGGAGGAGGAGGTTTTTATTTTTATTACTAATTCTTTCAATCAATTCATAGCTATTAATTTGGAGACCAAATCTAGAAAGTGCATGTTTCTTACAAAATTATGCATCTATGTAAATGTGGATAAGGAGCTTCCTTCTTTGAGTACCTTGTCCTCTAAATTAGATGAATGGTTTGATAGATTATTTATGAAGATTCCATGGTTTTGTGTCAAAAGTGTCATATGTTTTGCCACTATGTTGCCACTTGCTTAAGAAATATGATGAAGCAAATTTCTTGGAGAAAAAAGAAAAAGAAAAATAAGGTGCTTGAGGAGTTTCTCTTGGTGATTAGAAGTGATGAGGAGTTTATTTTGTTAGGATTAACCTAGGATAAAACATTAATAATGCTCTTTTTGAGAAGGTTTGTAAAGATAAGAAAATGTTAGTGACGATCAAGTTGGTCCACCCTTAGAAGAAAATATTTTAAACCCATCATGTAGTATTTTATTTTTTGACCAATCACCTTTCACAAATAAGCATAGAAGGAAGATGGATTTTGATAAAAGGTGTACTAGAAGTCTTATGATCTCTTCTAATTCAAGATTCATAATTAAAAAAGGGAGAACAACGAGAAATGAACTTTTCCTTTGTGATTTTATGGGTAAGGCCAGTGTAAGTGGTCAGAGGTCCTTAGAGTAATGTGGCTTTATGATCCCTTGATTTGATAGTTTTGTTTGTTTTATCTGGCCTCTTTTTGGTTGGTGTTGTTAATAGAGTGTTTATTGCTAATGTCTTATAGATATAGTGTTATTTTCTCTTTATAGTTGTCTGTTATTTATTGGACTTAATTGAAGTCTTCATTCTAGTCTTCGTAAAAGGGTTGGTACCCCTCAAAATATTTCTTTTACCATTAATATTTAAATATTATATTAAGTTGCTAATTTAAAAAAATTAAAGTAAAAAATATTTAAAGTTGTTATCTACTATCTAATTAGTATATTTTATATATATAAATTGTGAGTGATAATTACACTCTTTCTTCTTCTTTTATTAGACATGTTTTATTTTCTTAAATATTTTTAAAATAAAAAAATATTTATAAGATGAAAAAAACTCATATAAGAGTTAAAATAAATTAAACGTTGTCTATCATTCTTACCACTATTTAAAGATAAGACAAATATTAATATTTTAAAATCATCATTTCACCATAAATTTAAAATTTCTTTTAATTTTTACTCTATTTTTTTAAAAACTTATACAATACTTATACATATCAACATTAAAAAATTATATAAGTATGACTACAAACTAAAGAAAAATAATGAAAGGAAACATTCAATGTGTAACTTGTCATCCATATTATAATATGGACTTACAAATATCTATTTTTTTTAATAAGTAAATTGTGGGTTATTTTCATCTAAAATGGTTTGATATTATATAAAGATCTATGGGAATCAAGTGGTTGAAGTATAAAACACATTTTTAAATTAAATAATATAGATTAAAAAACTAATTTTGTTAGATCTTAAAATAAAATTTTGACTAGTAATGTGGGATTTCTCCACCACCCTATCAAAATTATCAACACACTTCCATATCAACAAACTAAAAATAAACCCAAGTAAATTTATTTTTATTGAAAAGGATATTAGTAAATTTTAAATGGGGTAGATCACCTCAATACTATTCATGTAATTTAGGGAATTACAATAAAGCACATAATCCTCAAATAAAGGGGATAATTTGACACTCTCTTAACCATGACCCTCATAATGCAAATCAGTCTGTTAGTTGAGACTTAGTTGAGTCCATTAAGTCCTTGATAGCTTGAGTGGCATCGGACCATTGCATGCAATAAACAAATAATAATTGGGCTTCCTCATCATAGCCATTCACCTCTTTCAAACTTTGCAACACTTTGTTATGTGCAATTGCACATTTTTCTTGTAGAATCAGTAGTTTTTTCTCTAGAAGACTTGTCTCTACCTCTTTCATAGTCTATACCTTAAGATTAGAAGCACATTCCTTAACAGAATCAACTGCACACTTTAGATTCTCAATCAGTGCTAATGAATCATCTATGGTAAGACCAGGGGCTATTTCTTGTAAAGCTCTAATGGCTTCTTATCAGCTCATTTCCTTTCTAATAAGCTTCAATAGTTTCCTATGTAACTGAGTTGAGAAAAGTGCCAAAAATCTTTATTCTCACTTGGGGCAATCTTAGACAAATCTACATAGCCCGGATGTGATGGAAACTTGACTAGATGAGGTGGCAGCACTAGTTGTAGCTCTTTTTTCCTTGTTAGTAACCCTTTGAGACTACTTTCAGATGATTCTACAATTGGCTTTGGAAGTCTCTTCTTCATTTACTTCTTTCTCCTCTTCCTTTTCTTCTTCTTCTTCTTCTTCTTTTTCTTCTTCTGAGGATTTTCTAGAAGATTTATCTTTGTTTTCTTTCTCCTTATTTTCCACATCATCCTTATCACCATTTTCCTTTTTATCCTTGCTCCCTTCACCTTCATCTTTAATATTCTTGCCATAGTTTCTAGTGGATTCATGATGTTCTTTAGGTACATTATTGGTATCATCCTTGTGTTGTTCTTTAGACTATTTGCTGGTAGTCTCTTATGTATCATCGAAGGGGCAGGAGTCTCTAAAACCTCATGCATCTCACCAACACTTTCCAAGATTGGATGATCTACTACTTTTGTGATAGTAACATGCTCTTGTGTCTAAGTTGTATGGGATGAAGAACTGGTTCTTGTCCTATAATTCCTTGATAAGCTTCTGATTATGTCTTAAGTTTCTTGTCTTAATTTTTCTAGACTATCTGTCTCCTCAGTCATAAGCATGTTGACTCTTTGTTTGACTCTAAATAGAGTAGAACATTCTCTTAACAAATTAGTAGCATCTTCTTGAGATAAAGAGGATCCATAAGAAACCAAGGCATCTTTTTTCATCTTGTTATTATCATTTATAGCCTCTTTCCTTCTTTGTACTAACACTTTCCAAACATTATCAGTCATTTTCCTTTGGAGTCTCTCCATACTCACATTGCAAATAACAATGTACTGAATGAAAGTATTAATAATAGTTTCTTTATCTTCATCATTTAGTTCATCATATAATTGGGAAGTAGGCATAAGATCTTCAACATCTATCATATTATTTACCAAGGAAGCTAGATTTAAAGATGTTCGATCACTTACCAGAGGAGAGGTAGGCATGTCCTCCTTAGGATCATATGTGCCTTCTTCATTCTTCTTTTCATGCACATGAATTCTAAAAGAGTCTTCTTCTTCATTCGTGGAGATATTAACTTTGGTTTTTGCTTCTTCATTACTAGCAAAAGTGCTCCTCCTTCTATTCCTTTTCAAATATTACTCTTCTTGCAATCCAAGGGAAATTTCTTCCTGAATAGCATCACTCAAGTTTCTCTTCCTATTTTCCTTTTTCTTTACTCTTCTTTTTCTAGGAGTAACAGATGGTGCAGTAAGGGGTATGTTCTTCCTTTTAGAAGTACGATTACTGGGTCTGGTGGAGGTAGGTACATCAACTAATGTTGGAGTACTGTGTTTTTTCTTCTTTCCTTTCTCTATTATAGTAGCACTGGGAGTAGGTGTGATAGCATAGGATATCCTTTTAGATTTTCTAGGTCTGGAGGATAGTTTAGCAAAGGATATCCTTAAAAAAATTTCTAGGTCCAGAGGATAGTTTAGCAGAGGATATCCTTTCATATTTGCTTACTTTATGCTTTACAAATTTTTCCCTAATTTGGAATTAAATGCACTCCAACTTTAAAAAGCTGATAAACACTATGTGGAATACACTATAAACCCTAAGATGCTCTGCAATTCATCATATTTGCATATTTTCGACTGAAGACTTCTTCAACATCTTCAGAATGACACTTTACACCATATATCCTCGTGTCACAACATGACACTTCTTATTTTGAGGGTTTATTAGATTTCTCAATCACTGCTCCCCCTAAAACCATTGTTAGGTTTAGTTTTTAAAAGTATCCACACCAGATGCAAATGCAGATGCATTTGATTCATCCTTACTCTCAAGTTCTTTTTTCTTCCAAATTTTCTCTAATTTCCTTTTTAACTTCAGTAGGATCAATCGTATTCATAGTTTTGTTCTTTTGATCAGATTTAGCTTTCTTCTCAATTTTGCTTCTACAAAATTTTGAAGTGTGTCCTAGTTTATTGTAGGTGTAACACACAACATGTTTTTGACCAAACTGATTTGCATTCAACCTTGATTTGCACTGAATAGATTTATGTCCAAAAGCATAGCATACATAGCAATATCCTTGAAAAGATTGAGTCATTCTACCAATATTGAATTTATTCATCATTGTCTAACTTCTACACTCAATAGTGTTGACAATGATTTTACTCACAACAAACGGGGTGAATAAATTCTTCACAAACAAAACCGCAAAGAGCCTATTCTTCTTGAAAGATATGGAACAAATACAACCTAAAGGGGAATTCTACTTTAACAAGAAAAGATTGGCTTTGGTTCAATCCCAAGTCTCTGATAACCAAGTCATGATTGCACTAGGGTCGCTCTCGGGACTGATGTGATATTTGCTATTAATCTCAAAGGGACTACTATTTTGGATTAAATATTTTAGGCATTGAATTTTCAATTGGATCATAAAGACAAGCATCATGAAATTGAAATATTTGCAATAATATTTCATGAACATCAAAAATTCCTTGCTATCACTTAAGTAGATTTAGCATTAAGCATTCAACAATTTCATATAAAATGAAATATTTTCAATAAAATTCCATCCATTCATTTAAATTTTGGAACATTCTCAAGAATTTAAACATCTACTCTAAAATAAAGCATAAAAATACTAAAAATTAAAATTTCTCCTGGTTATGGGTATGTGCAGGATCATCATGGAAAAAATAGGTCCTTAAGTGGCAAAAAATTTAGAAAAATCAGAGTTAGGCAACTTGACGTAAAAATTTGAATAAGTTACCTATATTATTTCAAAAATATGTAAGAATAGAATTTGTAGCAAATTTAATGTAGTTTCTAAACTACTAGGTTTGTTTTAAAAAAAAATCTATTTGTGAAAATTTGAAATTTCAATGCAGTTGTACTTAAATTTTAGGGGAAAAATAAGAAGTAGGTATTTGTCTAACCACCCTAACCACAATAAAATGATAATATTTTTTTATAAGATTTTAGATATAAGTAGAGGACTCATGCCTCAATGTGATGCATATTTTTTTGTAATTTTTCCAAGTAAATAATTAATTATGAATTTTGTATTACAACTTTTAAAAAATATAAAAACTCATATGTTTGACCACTTTAACTTGGTCAAAACTTCATGAAATTCAATTTTTCTTTTTTTAATGCTATATTATGTGAAGCATAAAATGCGACACATGTTTTGGATTCAAAAAATGTGATATTGTTTGAAAGCTATAGATTTTTTCAATTAGCCTATCAATCAAGACTTTAGTCATAATTTGAATAGAAAATGAATAATAATTACTTATTAAATTGAAAGTAAAGCATAATTTATATTGGTGTAAAGCTGAGAATCTCCTTTAAAAACCCTTTTTGTTTCATCAATTTTGGGTAAAAAAATAGTCGTAAGCCACATACCCATCATATTACCACTTTTTGGCCCATCATGATTCTGCACATACCTTTATTCTCAATGCATGCCCCAAAGAATCAATAAAAAATAGATCAAACCACTTTATACTTCACTAGATTGCTTCACAGCTACATATAAAATAGGGCAAGCTTTTAAAGAGAGGGGTTTCATTTCTGGACACCGAATAGGTTTTGTATGCACCCTTAAATGGCGTAGCATATAGTCTTGTTTGGCTGAATTAAAAAAATTAGTTAAAAAAGATACATGAGATAGGTAGCTATCTAATTGGCTCTGATATTAATCAATTTCTACATACATACAAATTTTTATGCCAGAATGGTTTACAAAATAGGAAAAAAGAACAAAACTTGAAAAAGTTTTATGCTCTTCCGACATCCACAAATTTTGAACTTAAAATAAAAAAAGGGATCCTCTGGCCTTTTATAGAACACAAGGCTCAGATAGGATAAGACAAATACATGAGAGGAAATCCAAGGGACCAATCACATCAAGGCATGTGGAATGTAGTGACCAATAGGAGAATTGCAATCAAAGTCAACAAAAGTCAACTCCAATTACACATTAAAGCTCTTCGGGTGTTAATCTTTAATCATTGCCAGGATGATACTTCAAATCAAAATCTAGTGTGTATAGAATTCCCATACATTTAGAATGAATAAGTGGAATTTTTTCCCCCACACATCGCTTGGCTCCAATTCTACTATTCTTGGGAATGGGCTTCCTCAGAGGTTGGCGCTTTTATCCGCCGCATGTGAAATACTAGGATCTCCAACATTCCTGTGGATCCAAACTCCTCTGCCAATAGTATCCCAGAATAAGTGAACCAAAATGAAAATGATATTATCCATGATTCAAGTTTTCCTGATCGTCCATAGCCAAATTTTGCATCGCAATCTATATCTCCTACAATAAAAAATTCCACACATTAAATCCATTTAAAAGAAAGAAAAAATTCATAACATCTCATGTAAATAAAACCATTATCCAAATGTTAGCACAAAAATATCATAAATAACACGCTTTCTAGCATATCATAAATCCTCACATATATACTGGGTTATCAGAATCATTAGATAATCTTAAAATTTAAAATTTTCATTTCAAATTGCAACCCTATACCCAGTACCCGGTATTTAGCTTTACCCACTAATTTTCCCAGACTTCAGTTATACCAGAATTCCATCTTACCAGACTCCATTTTATGGGACTCCATTTTAACAAAGTACAAACATCAGATCAGAGCCTTCCATTCAAACTTGCATTACTTTTCACCCTTTTCATATGTTTCTGGTACCCAGTATCCGGTGCCCAAAACACTTACATTATGAAGTACTTTTATATTAAAGATTTCTCTTTGTTCTTCACTTCCAATGATCTTTCAATTTGCTAGCTCCTGCCAATAGAGTTATTTTTTCACTTGGGTCCCCAAGTCTTTTAGTCTTGGGGCATGTTGTGAGACAACACAAGTAGCTCTATTCCCAAACTTATTGCAAGAAAAGTATTGTCTAGTAAAGAATCCAACATTTTGATTCATTCTATTCTGGTCCATTCTACTTCTACATTCTTTTGCCTTAGGACCAAATTTATTACATGAAAAATAAATGCCATTGAAAGAAGGGTACCTTTGAGAATTAGGTTGTTGAATAGGAATCCTTTCGATATTGCTTATATGATTCTTGATCCGCCTTCCATTTTTTGAGTCTTCCTCTAATTTTTCATTTTGTTGGGAACTTGATTTTCCTTTGAACTTTGTCTTTCTTCAAGTCCTAGACTGCTTTTATCCTTAGAGGGTTTCTGAAAAGCAATCAATTCATGTAAAGCTTTGTGGTGCTTGCTTTGAATTTATCCTCATGAGATTTTTCCTTCACTAAGTCAAATCTTAGTGTCACCACTTCTTGTTGAAGTTTTGTGCATTCATCAATTTTGCTCTGGATTTTGGCTTTCTAACATTCTTTAATTATTTTCTCTTCTTCCACTTGTAGCTTTAGTCCGGTGATTTTTTCATTAGCCTTCTTCAACTAATCACTAAATTCTCTGTCTTTCTTTGAACTTCTTGATTTGTTCTCTTAGTTTTTTGATAGATTCATTTGCTTCTTTCAGGTTTCTTTCTCATCTTCACTTTTGTCTATATCTTTAAGAGCAACATGAAGTTCCTCAGTTGCAAATATTTCTTCTGGGGGATCAGGATACTTTTTAATCAACCATGTGTTCAGACTTCAAGATATTCCTTAAGTTGTTGAGCTTCTCAAATGAAACCAAGCTCTGATACCTATTGTTGAACATGTGGAATACTGAGGGGGTGGTGAATCAATATTCTCCTAAACCAATTGATTGCTAACCATCCAATTATTACAATGTATCTTGTTGCAACAGTAGGTAAAAACATGGAAATGAACATAACATCACACAACTCATAGACACTAGGATTTTTACATGGAAAACCTAAAGAGGGAAAACACATGATGAGGATTAACTCACAATATATTATAACTAGTTACAAGATATTAAATGGCACATTTCCAGGACACACTATCCTTGAAAGGCTCACAACTAGAGTATAAAAGATATGGCTTACCGCCATAATACAAAAATATATGGCTTTCTTCCAGAAATATGAACTGAAAGGAATGCACCTTCTAAGTGTTGGTTACAGTTCTAATTAAGCTATGAAAGATGGAAAATCCTACACCAGATTGCAAGTGTACAACAACTATCATCAAGTACCAAGGATTTTACACCATATCACTTTCTCACATACCTCACATCATCATTTCTTTTCCTCTCTAAGTCTCTATCTTTTTTCTTCTCTCATGCATCTATGTATATCTCATATATATATATATACTCAATACAAGGATATTCCATAAACACGATTCATACATCAATTAGGTCAGCCTAATTGGATGTAAGCATACATAATTCAAAATTCTCATCAACCAAAAAAAAACTCCTTTGGTTCTCAAAACCAAAAGTGCAAGACACAATTTAGGTTGTCCTGGACCTAAAAAATAAGCCTTCATGAAACGTGCATTGTATGAATAAGTCGACCAAAAGAGAAACACACCAAAACTGTAAGCTGAACTTCTGGTGTTTAAATCTTTCAACCTATTCAACTAAAATTATTGATTCCTTGATCATGACTACATCTAAGACTCTTGAAAAAAATATCAAAATTATATGAGATGACATACACTTGATAGTGATTCCAAACCAAATTACCAGATTAGTGTAGCATGAACATAGTTTATAGGATGAGTAGATAATCAGCCATAAAACAATGTTGGCATCAATGACAACAAAGACAATAAATCAGAGGTCTACTTCTTCATTCTTCCAACAATCTCCTCCTTTTTCATTGATGGAAACATGTGCCAAAAGTGAAACTCACTTCAAAACCAAAATTGTACAACAACAAAAAATTATTCAATTCTTCATACAACTCCCTCTTTCAAAACATAAAACTAAAACAAAAACATTATTTACAATGAACCTTCAACCTTCTCCCCCATTGACATCAAGGACAAAGGGTAGTAAACTAGAAATAATCAAGAGCTAGAGGAATCTTGTAGTTCTTTTAGAATTGCTTCCCAAGCTAGCTTACCATCATCCCAAATCCTTATAGCCTTGGTAAGAGACTTATGCAGAGATTCCAGTTCCACTAAGCATCCTTCTCCTTCTTCCAGAGTGGAAGGAGTAATGTTCATCTTCTCAAATATTTCTGCATCTGTCAAGGAACTTGATGTGGACATGTTTTTGGACATTACCAGATCTCCAAGCTATCCAAAGCATCTTATTGCATCTTATTTTTTCCTTTGTAGAATGAAGAACTTGTTCTGAAGGTCTGCAATCGAAGTCCAACCAATGTAATTTCTATCTGTAACTTTGTAGACTTCGGAGGCATCTGTTACCTAAGACTCAATTGAGTCCATTAAGTCCTTGATACCTTGAGTGGCATTCAGCCACTGCATGCAATAAACAAATAATAATTGGGCTTCCTCATCACAGTCTTTCACCTCTTTCAAACTTTACAACACTCTGTTATGTGCAATTACACATTTGTCTTGCAGAATCAGTAGTATTTTCTCTAGAAGACTTGTCTCTACCTCTTTCATAGTCTATACCTTAAGATTAGAGGCATATTCCTTAACAAAATCAACTACACACTTTAGATTCTCAATCAGTGATAAGGAATCATTTGTGGTAAAACCAGAGGTTGTTTCCTGCAAAGCTCTAATTATTGATGGTGTTTTCTGCACAACAACAACTCAGACAAGATACAAGTATCCTATCTCTCTTGAAAGTTAAATCTCTATTGGCAAGCCTCAAGTGATAACCCCAAGGTCTCTAATACTAGGTCTTGACAATGCATAAGCAACTCAGTGATAAATGTGAAAATGTTGGTAATCACAAAGGGACCTTACTACAAGCAAATACTGAATCTTTAATTTATCAGATCTATCAATATGATGATACTTCAATCCTAAATCTAACTAAAATGATAAAAGAAATAACAAAAGATAAGGGTTTATGGGGAACTCCTAAGATTAAAACTACTCCTAAGATTACTAATGCAAATGACAAACACTTGAAATGGACCAATCCCTCAGAAACTGATTTCTACTTGACCTAGATGGATCTGCAATCTCATAGAAATAGTGCAATATTCTAACGCATTAAATATTTTCAGATCATGAACATTCATTTAAAAAAACCCTATGGCAATCAAAATGAATAAACCTTCACAATTGAACTAAGCTTAATCAATATAAAAGTCTAGGATAACTTTGCAAAGCAATTAACAATTAGTTGGTTGCGAAAAGTATGGACTAGAGATTGCTGCAACACTTCAAGTACTAAATCATAACCACTATCAATTTATCTAACATTAAACCTAACACATTTATCAAATAACTTAAGAAATTCCAAAGATAGAATCACAAGAACCATGCCAGATAAAATTCAACACAGGAAAGGCACCAAATCACAATGTCTTTACTTGCATTAAATTACTCAAAGTAGCAACAATTCCAGTATTCTGTTACAACACTTGCTTGCTTGAAAACAAGACTAACTCCTAACTCTAGCTCTTGCTATACTGCTTAATTCACTCCAAGAAAAACTATCTATCTAGCCCTTACAAATGAAGAAAAATGCCATATTTATAGAAACCCCCAAGATATGTCGGCCTAATTAGAATTTACAATAACAACTGGCCACAAACAAGTCGGCCAAAAATAATTCGAAATAAGATAAGGCATGCATTAAATGCATGTGCACCATCCATGTATGCCTAGGATCTCCCACAAGTTCGGTCCAATGCATGTGAAGAAGCAGCAAAATAATGGGGAAGCACAAATTTCAATGTAGCATTGTATTAACTACTTCCCCCTCTATCCTTATCTTGTTTCGTCCTGTCCTTTACTATCAAGAATGCCCTTTCCAATTCATCGATAGGTGGCATAGGAAAAACCCTAATTCTCCTTTCAATGGTCTTAATATCATCCCTTGACTGCTTCACCATGTTATCCCAATCTACCTTGTTGGATTGATATTTATCAATGACTGCAATGTAGGTCGCTGCATCATCCAACTGGTGCTCAGTAATTGGGCCTTCATTAATTGGAGAGTATACATCTCACCACCATTTCCTCAATTTCTCTAAGCTAAGATGCCTCAACAGGAATTTCTTTCTCCCTGACATTACTTCAAAGAATGAGATGCACTTATCATAAATTTCAGTCAAGGTGCCCTAAATTTGTTTCCCTTGTTTGTGTATCTTCTTCAAAACCTTTTTCCTTTTTTGTAGAGCTTCATGCCACTCCCAAGGTTCTGCAACTTTGGATGGAGAAAGAATCCCATCACTTACCAACTTATCTTTAGTATATTTCATGACAGTTTTGGTCTTTTGCAATAGGGTATCCACATTTTCTTTGTCTTGTGCTAACACATTCTTCAACCAGTCGATTGATCTCCTTGCCTCCCCTCCAGTTGAAAGAATGTCCTTAATAGCATCATCCCCTTTAGTTTGTACCCCCTGCAACCAACAAACTGTAGCATGTGAGGTGCTTTTCATCCTTTCCAACTCCGCTATAGTTTCTTGGGGCAGGAAACTTGCAGTAGAAGATGAGGAGCTAATGGATTGCAAGGGTTTCATCAAATCTTGCAAATATTTCTTTAGTCTTTCATTCTCTTTCTTCAACTCCTATTTAGTTTATGCTTCTTTCCTCAATCTTCCTAGGATCACAGCACTTGAACCCTCATATTCTTCAATTTCTTGTTCCATGGAAGTGGGTCCTAGGTTGATAGTCTGCATGTTGTAATCACTCCCAGTAACCTCATATCTATTCTTTTATGTGGAAGGAGTAGCAATGTGGACCACTCTGTTGTTTTCTTCATCTCTTTCGATCTTGGAGATGACCCTGGCCTTCTTTCCTTTACCTTTTCCTATTTTTTCCAGTAGTTCATCCGAATTGGGAGGGGTATCATCCACAACAATTTGTTTTCTCTTTATTTCTCTATCAAGCCAACCTAGAACAATAGACTTTGATTGTATTCCACTTTGTCCCACTTCTTCCTGCTGACCCTTGGGTGTATCTTCCTGCTTCTTAGGAAACTCTTCATCTTTATCATGTTCTCCTTCACCATACTCCTCTTCTTCATGCACTAGTGATGGAGTCTTAACAGGTGTTTCCTCTCTCTGAGGAGGTATGTCTTCTTCACTTCTAGTAGGTGAATCCTCATAAGTTACCAAGGAAGTCTGTAGAATTTTCTCAACTTCTGTAGCTGCACTATGAAGCTCACCTTCTTGAAATTCTTCTCCCTCTTCACTTGACGGGTGCTCTACATCTGCTAGTTGTTCAGATGTGTCGTGTGTTTCATGGGGTGGAGAAGCCTCTTTATGTTGTTCTATAGCAGAGGTTGTTAGAGGAATATCCTTCTTTGGCACACTGTCCTTGGGAGAAGGAGTTCTTGATCTCCTTATGTATACCTATGTCTTCTCTCCAGAACTTTCTACCTTCGCTACTTTTGAAGGATCAGTTTCACTTTTCTCCTTGGAAGGTCCACCCTTCTTTCTGGAACCCCTTGTTATTTTCGTCCTTTTAGGTGTTGGGGCATCATCCTTTTCTTCTCCTTCACCAAGTTCTTCCTCTACATATTTTTTTGTCTTTGAAGTAGCAGTTATCTTCTTTGCTTTTGGTTTCCTTTGTTTCTCCTACTCTTCTACTTGGGAACCTTTGATCTTAATCTTAAAAGGAGAATCTACCTTGGTTTTTCCCTTAGGATCCTCCTCAGCCGACTCCTCGGAAGTGGAATGCGATTTTAGATTCCCCATTAGATTATAGTGTTATGCCTTGCATAACCACCCCATTTTAAACTTGTTTAAAATAGGCCCCCCTTCTTTCTATTTTGTTTCCTTTGGCCTTTTGTTTTCTGCCTTGGGTGTTTTCTGCTTTGTTCTGGCGGGCGCAGAATGCGGACCGAAACCAAACTCTGGAACTTTTCTAAAGTTCTAGGTTCCGGTTCTGATTCTGCCGGTTTTCTTTGTTTTGTTTGTTTGTCATCCTTTGTTCTGGCAGACCTGGGACACAGAATGAAATTCAACTTTGAAACTTTCTCTAAGTTCTGGTTTTCATTCCCTTACCAGTTCCGGTTCTACTAGTACTTTGTTTGTTTTGGTGGAAGCAGGATGCAGACCGAAACCAAAATTTGGAACTTTTCTAAAGTTCTAGGTTCCGGTTCCGGTTTTTCCAGTCGCATTTTTTTGCCCTTTTATCCCTTCATTTGGTTGTGAGATGTTTTCTTCCCTTCCCTTTTCCTTTTTTTTCATCCCTTTTTGTCATTTCTTTGTGTTGTCGGAGGTGGAGCCGGGATGGAAACCAAACCTGGAATTTAGAGAAAGTTCAGGGTCCGATTTTTGTTCCGCTTCCACCCCCATTGCGGTTCGTCTAGAATCAGTTTTTGCTCAGATCCCACTTGCATTTTTTTCCATGTTTTGTTCCCGTTTTGACTCCGGTCCCGGTTCTGATTTCATTTTGGCTTCGCCCCCGCCGATATTAAAGGTAAGTATGTTTCAGGTTCGGATTTGGCTCCGCCTCCGCCAGAGTTAAGTTTCTTTTTGCTAGGTATAATTAAAGAAATATATATGAAAGGAAGGATGAATGATGATATTTTCTATGCTTTAGAGGACTAATGAAGGCATTTTTTTGCAGGGTTAAAGCATGTCGAGAGAATCTGATGTTATTTCTCAAGGAATTCATACCACGTAGGATCTTTAGACGGTCAAAAGTCATTCAAGTAGAATTGCATGTCGGTGAGACACTAGTTGTGTCTCCCCGATGCTACAATGCTCCACTGACACTATCAACATAACTTACAACTATCAGCAAGATCGGTGAGATCTCTCACCGAAGTCCACAATAGACTCATCATAAAGACTATCGCATTCGCTATGAGTCATATAGAGCCCTTAAGTCTTACCGATGTCAATACACCTGTCGGCGAGACCAATAGTCATCGACAAGAGTCTCCCCTACACGTAGCATGAACGCATCCATCGGCTAGACCAACAAGTCAGAACAAGGTCTTAGTGAGCCTTCACGTCACACCGAAGTGTTAAACCATCAGTGAGAGATCCTCATTCGCTAAGAGTCTCTAAAGGTCACACCTCTCCCCGATGCTACCTGTCATCAAGAGTCTCACCAAAGACATCCTTAAGAATAACCATCAGCAAGACATACATTGTCAGGATGAGTCATTCCAAAAGTTCACATTTCTCCCCGACTCCACTTGTCGCCAAGAGATCTCCTCAGGCAAAGAGGGGTAGGAAAACTCATAGCAACATAAAGTATCAATGATAACCCCAGTCGATAAGACAGCAATAAGGTCTTGGCGACCTGAGCATTCCACAAGGTTACACAGCTGCTAGTCGGCCAGACAGAAAGAATGCCACACTGACTTTGTTTTTTCAGAGGTTTCACATTAGTAAGTTTGAGACACATTCTCCAACAATGTTCACTAGCAAGAGTAGGTGGACATGAATGGAGATACCCCTGGAGCATTTAAAGCAACTCCATGGGAGCAGTTTTCGAGGTCGAGGATGAAACACATGGAGTCTTAATGGCAAACTCCAAGGCTGCAAGTTAATGACGATGGTTGTAAAGGATCTAGAAACCATGCCTGAGAGCAATATTTCACTGACATGAACAGAGTATATGCATTTAATGCATCCTTTAATTTGTTCAAACTCTTCTAGGGCTGACCTCTTCTGCAAACTGACTCATTTTTGTAAACCCTAAAATGAGGGCCGACACATTTTTTGACGGGCATATATAAATATGGCACTTTTGCCTCTTTGGAGGAGAGCCAGATCTTTTCATCTTTATCTTCTGCCTTTTGATTATTATTATACAAGTTAGAAGTTAAGAAAGGTTAGCAAGTTAGGGTTAGAAGGTAGAGAAACTCGAGAGAAGAAGTAGAGTAGGAGTTAAGTTCAGCAGTAGGAGGTGATGTATCTTCCATATTTTCTGAGTATAGATGGAGATAATTTGAAAACATGGATTTTCTGTACACTGGTGATCTTGCCAGGTTTGTAAATGTTGTTTATCTATTTCACCAATAGTAGAAGCAGCCAGATTTAAATCTACTTTATATTGTGCTCCAAAATGGTATTTATCTTGGGTTAATTATTTGATTTGGAAAGCTTTCAAGGAATGAAATTTTATCTTATGTTTTGTTTAAATGATGATTTGCAATCTATTGTTAAAGTTTGCACTGTGAATGAATGAAACTTTGTATTAATTACAAGTTAACTTTATTCTGCAGTTTCAGTTTAGGATTTCCTTGGAGGGTAACAACTCTGATTAGTTGGATGAATCAACATTCTCTTTAGTTTAAAAGCTTTAATCTATCTTTTTTCTATTTCTTTAAAACCACTAGTTAAAGTAGGTTTAAATACATGTTTGATCTTATAACAATCCAAAAGCTTAAAACCAACAGTCCCCTTGAACATTACAACCATATTGACCACTTCGTGAAACAACAATGTTGTGAACCAACATCAAAGACCTTGGGAGGCGATCAGATTAATTGTTGATTGTATTTTTTAGGAGAGGTGAGATATTTCACTTTTATCTTACCTACATGTTGTTGGTCAACTTGGCACCATCATTAGACCTGGTGCTAGAAGGAGGGCCCAGAAGAGAAAACTGCATAATATCGGGTTTTTCTTACCAGAGAGGTCCCATAGAGTTCTTCGATAAGGTAAAAACCCACCACCTTTGGTAGAACTCAAGACCCCAACAAGACACAAGATTCATAAGATTGGGGCAACCATTATACCACCCTTGTCAGCTCCACTCACTCCACCAGGATTTTCACCAATACCCCAGTGGATACCTATCAATCCACCACCAAATCCATCTCAAGTGCCATTATAGCTAGTTTAGCCCATCCAATAGCTGGTTCAACCCCCAGCACCGCCACCAATGGCATTTTTTATGAATAATCCCTCTCCATTGGGGACTATTCTTGGAGGCTTTCATGATATGCCTAAGAATCCTGAGATATTTTGTCCCAAATACATTCATGGTGAATCAAGGAGTGTTGAAGAGCACATTCAAGCTTTTGAGGATGCTTGTACCAGAGCCCAGATAGCTCACCATGATGTGGTTTATAGGTTGTTCCCTTATTCCTTAGGGGATATGGCGTAAAACTAGTACCTAAACCTTCCACAAGGTTCTATCCTAAGTTGGATAGATCTGGAGAATGTTTTCATCAATCATTTCAGATTTTATGTGGATCCAACCATTTTGTTCCACCAATTTGCTACTATTAGGAAGGAGCCATGTGAATCCCTGCCCTTGTTTAATACCAGGTTTCAACGAATGTATAGGAGACTGCAGACCCCTATCTAGTTGCTGAGAATAGTGTCATTCAGGCATATTTTAGAGTTATAGACCCTTTGATTGGCCTATTCCTACAAAGGACTTATCAGCCGGCAGATATTGATTATGATGCAGAGCATCCAAACCAAACACTCATTCTTCAAGGAACTTCATTCCCAAATCAAATCAAGAGAAGATACAATTATACTTTCATCAAAATTCACTTTTTATTCAACAAAATCCATCAACTATTCACATGCTATCAATCCTCCATAGACCACATCAAAATCAGATGCAAATTCATCTTTACCATCCCAAAAACATCAACACCAATCTATACTTCAACATAGAATCCTCAATACAACTGACAACCAAGGCAACAAATCAGTATTCTATTTCAACAAACCATATTCCTAATCATTACTCTGCCATTACCAGACTTCTTAATCATTGAAAACATCATCATCTTAACAAAAACAATCCAAGTACAAAATCCCATATCACTGTTCTGTCAGAAATATCAGATTTTAGTGCTCAACCATCATGAAAGCATATTGAATGCACATGTTAAAACCTCCATACTGCCATAACCTTTCATAAAGAACCTTATCCAAACACAAATACAACTGTAATTTCATCATAAAAAAAGATTCAAGAGTTTATGATCACCATCTCACTGTTTATCAGATTTTCATTATCTTATGCAACCAAGCACCATTTGCCAAATAGGACTCCATGCCCTAGATTGGGTAAAACACACAAATCAAAATAAGTTTCCAAGAACCAAATGCACCTTTAGACACCCCTTGGCATCCACATCAACAAAACATGAACATGCAAAATATTTGTTTATAAGAATTCATTAGATCTGTAAACTGTGTGCTGTCAAAAGGTTACAAAAAGAGGCCTGATTTACAAAGGAGACCCCTTCCAATCACTCCCAAAATACTCAAAACCACAAAAAAGTCTTAGGAAATATCACAAATCTCATGATTTCACCATTTGTAAGGAATATAAACCATAAAAACCAGCTGATCCACAAAACCCTTGTTTATAGGGTGAAAACAACACAAATTAAGGAGGGTTTCTTGAATAAAACATTTGCAAACCTTTCTTTCACTGACCAACACTTCCAACACCTTGTAACACCTCTTATTACACCTTCTACAACAATTCCAAGACCCTACAAGATCTGTTTCTTCAAGAACCATGACTGTAGCAGCAACTTGTGTGTGGAAATCCTTCATTTTCCCTGCGTAGCAGCAACTTCTTCCAAGCATTATTTCTTATTCCTGCACAATTAAACATCTAAACACAACAAAAAATCATATCCCTAACCTACTCCACCAATCTACTTGTCCTACATTGGTGGAGTAGTGATGAAATACTCCTTTAGACTCTCAAAACCTAGGTACAGAATTTTAGACCCTCTTTCATTAAAATCAATGTAACTTTCTTAATACTTAACGAAAATGAATCAAATTACCACCAAAAAAAAGTAGACTCTGCCCTCTTTCCAACCATGTCAATTGGGAGTCCGTAAAATTAAGTACCAGACCGTACCAATCATGGGAACAGTAAAAAATGTTGGAAAAAACCAGAAAAATACTAAAATAGGGAACTTTTATTATTTCTAACTCTTCAAGAATACAATGGAATCCTTTTGCTCGACCTTTACATGATTTTTATAACTTTTCCCTCCTTGCAACCAACTTACCAACTTCCTCCATCGGTTCAACTACCTTTTAACTCTTAATATGCTTGATTTATGCCTTTTTGTTTAAATAATCACATTTTGACAACAATATTGCATTATTTGCATTTTTTTGCATTTTCACCTCATAGTGACTTTTTTTATGAATTTATCACATTCAAATTAGCCTTTACAAAGCATTCAAACATCATTTTGACTTGAATTATCACAAAATTAACATATTAGCCTCTTGAAGGCATTTAGTGACTTGGGTGCTCCTGCACCAGATTCCCTGTCTAAAGTTTATCATCTAGCCATCAAGTTGCAACAACAAACTAGCTCTCAACAAGGAAACTTGGGAGGAGGTTTTCCTTCGATAGGGTATCAGATGTCTAACCCAACCCATTTATTCAATAATGTCCCAAGGATGTCTCCTTCCCATTATGGACCTATATCTAAGTTGCAGACTCAATCTCCTGTTCCATTCTTTTCCAACGAAGCTCCTAACTTCTTTCAATAATCACAGTCTCATCACAGTCCACATGGTCATCATAACCAAGCCAGAATACCAAGTCTCGTCGGTCAGCCACCTGTTGCTAAGAGTGTTGAGAGTGAAAAGATAGTTCAACTCACAAAGGAGGTGGAGACCTTAAAGAAAACTCTGTCTCAAGTCACAAATGATATGGCTCAGCTTAAACTAAACCCCTCTCACAACCAAGGTAATTACCCCAATCAGAGTAATAACAATCAGGGTAATTATCCGAACAACTACAATCACAGCCAGATGAATTATCAAGGCCAAAATTCCCTTAACCAAGGCTATCAAAATCAAAATAGAGGATATAACTAGGGGCCAAATAAAAACTAAAAATGGAATACAAGGCCAAATAATGGTGGGGTTCCTCACAATTATCAAGCTAATGAGGACAGGCCACATGTTGCAAACATGGCTGACCTCAACTTTATGACTAATTGGTGTAGGTTGCATGATATTGCAACTCATTTCAAGGTAAATTGCCCTAAAATGGAGAAGGTTGTGAAGATGGCATAGGCAAATGCCCAAATGTTCCAAGGGAATTCAATCAAAGGAGGTGGCTCAGTGGATACAACTATGACTTATGATCTCCTTGAAGGAGAACCTTCATTCCCAATGCAGAATGAGAATGAACTAGAGGAAGATGCCTATGATGCCCAAGCCTTTCAGACAAAGGGAGGACACTTTTTAAGAAATCAAAATAAGGGTTCATTCACTACATCAGCACCACCTAACCATATGGTGCCTCCGAATTAGGGTGCTGATAACAACCCTCTTCCAGTGAAGGGTCCACTTGACTTCCATAACAAAGGTAATTCATCTGGTGTTTTCAAATGTAATGCAAGCTATAACATAGAATTTGATATTGTTTCTGAGATGCAAAAATAGAAAACCTCTTTATCATACTTTGACATCCTAAAGTGGTTCCTTGCCCAATGAGAGATAGTGCTGAAAGCTTTGGAAGAAGCTGATAAATCAAAAGGGAAAACCAAAGTGGCACCCGCTGCAGACATGAATGCAACTTTTTACAAAAGCAAGGTAGGTACCCCACCATTTCTTTTAAGTTTGAGAATCTGTGGGAAGAATCTACATAATTGTCTGCTAGATTCGGGGGCCTCTGGCAATGTTATGCCATTTTCTATATACAAGAAATTGGGATTGAACCCTATCCAAACAAAGAAGAAGGTCATCCAACTCGATAAAACAAAGGTTAATGTAGTTGGAGAATTGAGAAATATACATGTGCAAGTAGTGTCTGACCCTAAGATTTTAACCAATATGGATATTCAAGTAGCAGACATTCCCGAGACTTATGGTATGCTGTTGAGCAGAGATTTAATGAAACGTATAGGGGGTATCTCTCCCTCAACTTTTCACACATGTGGCTACCATGGAGGGGAATGCCTGCCCAGATTAGGATTGAAAGTGAACCTCACCTTAAACATATCATCACTAAATATGACTGTCCCAACGAGGTATCTTATTTTGAAACCGAGATAGGGGTTTATAAAAGAGAGGAAATTCTAACCTTTTTGGTTCTTGATTCTAAAGATTTGTCAATGCAAAAATTCCCTTATCCCATGATTAATGCAAACCAATAGGTATTGATCAAGAAGCTGCAACAAGATCATCTGGTCTTATGGAAAGATATCGATTTGTGGAGTCTTCTACTCCCTAATTGGTGTAGGGTACATTACCAAGATCATTCGGAACTGACCTGCCAACCCTGCATTGGTGTTTTGAATCATGTTTCCCAAACTGAGGAGACCCTCCCAAGTCACCTTGAGGCCACTTCAGATCACTTCTCATTCGAAGCCAAAAATGCAATAATGTTAACCAGGGATAATATACCTTCAAAGGAAGTCCCTCTTCAAACTAAACCTACCCTAGTCATAATATCAGACCAATGTAGTTACGATGAACAACCCCAAGGTTTGTTTGATACCACTGCACTCACAAGTATACCAAAACCTAGGGGATTAATCAAAGATACAAGTGACTATCAGAAATATATCCTAGGAGTACATGATATATCTGACCGGGAATCAAAAATTGCACCTAAGGAACCTATTAAACACCCATTCCCAATATTTGATGCAAAAGACCAGGTGGCCCCACCTATGGTTCATCTTATCCAAACACCCACAACAACCTCAAAGGAATCAACCTCAGCTCATGATCAGCTATGGACCCTCACGTTTGATGGATCCAAATCCAAAACAGGGTGTAGCATTGGAATTGAATTAACCAGCCCAAAAGGGAAAACATTTTTTGCTTCTTACAGGCTGCAATTTGGATGCACTAACAATATAACAGAATATGAAGCATTAGCTCAGGGACTGATGTTTGCACATCAAAAAAAGGTCACTGCCTTGGTGGTTAAAGGAGATTTAGAAGTGATTATCAGGAAAGTACATAGCCAGTACACATATCATAATAAAAGGCTGGCAGCGTATAGAAATCGGGTATGGAACCTAATTGAAGACTTTGATGCTTTTGGGATTAGTTTAATTCCTAGAGAGGAGAATCAAATAGCTGATTCGTTAGCTATTGCTGCAAGTACCCTGGAACCCATGCAAGGCTCCAAGCTTAAGAGATTCTCAGTAGAATTAATATCCACCCCGACTGTTCCCGATAATGTCAGTAAATTTCAAGTCTTCGACGATGATCAACATACCCTTGATTTTCTAGCAAGCTCAAATGTTTTTGAAGGACAGATCATCGATGAGTCTGATAGGGATCAAGGAGACTGGGACCTTGAAAATTGTGATACAAAAGGTGTCCTCAATTTAAAAATTAATAGCATTCCCAAGGGAATGGTGGCCTTAGAAAGAATTTTTGATTCAGACCCAAGGGCTCAAGAAAAGGTATCAACCGAAGATAAAGGAGGTGAATATGAAACTGTTAACTTAGCTGATTTTGGCCCTAAAAGAAATGTTTACATAGGAAAATCTTGGCCTAAAGAAATTAGAAAAGATATACTGAGGGCACTGAAGAAGGATATTTCTCAAATAGCTTGGGGGGTATGAAGATATAAAAACATTAGATGCTTCTGTGATAAATCATACTATTCCTTTGAAGCCTGAAGCTAGACAATTTCGGCAGAAACATCATCCTGTCAATGCCCTGATTGAACCACTATCTTTAAGGAAGTTCATAAATTTATTTCTACAAGAATAATCTTCCCTATACAACATTCAACATGGGTGGCTAATTTGGTTCTAGTTTGTAAGAAGAATGGAGAGATCCGGCTATGTGTAGATTTCAGGAATCTGAATAGAGCTTCAGAGAAAGACAACTACCCACTCCCTTCTCTAGACAAAGTCTTGCAAACTGTCAATGGGTCTCAGATGATGTCATTCCTGGATGGTTATTCTGGGTACAATCAGGTGATCGTTAATTATGAATACAAAATGAAGACAACCTTCACTACTAAGTGGGGAACATTTGCTTACAGAAGGATGCCATTTGGTTTGATAAATGCCGGAGCAACCTTTCAGCGTGCCATGGACGTAGCGTTCAAAGATTTGATTGGTAAGTGTATCATCGTCTATATGGATGACCTGACAGTATTCTCTAAAGATAGACTAAACCATGTTGTAGACTTGGCTAAAGTTCTTGAAAGATGTATCTGATATGGTGTCTCTCTGAATCCTAAAAAGTGTGTATTCGAGGTTTCTGAAGGGAAACTTTTGGGACACATAATCTCGAAAAGAGGGATATCGATAGATCTAGACCGAGTTGAGTCTATTTTAAAGTTAACCATGCTAGGAAGTAAGAAGGAGATGAGATCTTTCTTTGGAAAGATCAACTTTGTGAGGAAGTTTATCATAGGTTTTGTAGAAATTGTTAAGCCATTGAATGAAATGATCATGAAAGATGCTAGAATAGAATGGAGTAATGAGGTAAAGGTTGTCTTTTCTCAGGTTAAGCAATCCATTTCAGAAGCACCAGTCCTCACTAGTCCTGACTACTTGAAGCCATTTTACGTTTATTCTTTTGCCTCTAAACACTCATGTGCAGTTGTCCTGACACAACGAAGAGAGGAGGGGGATGAGAGGCCAATTGTCTTCATGAGCTCTCCATTTAAGAATGCTGAAGTCAAGTACCCACCACTTGAGAAACAAGATTTTGCGTTGGTTAGAGCTGTCAAGAATTTCAAGCATTATATCCTTCGAAGTCAGATTATTGTTGTGGTTCCTGATGTCACTGTGAAGTCTCTACTTATGTAGAGTGAGTTGGGAGAACGAAGGGGGAAATGGATGGCTATTCTACAGGAGTTCGATCTGGAGATTTTCCCTATGAAACTTGTCTGAGGTCAAGGCCTATCTAAATCAATGGCAGATGCTGGTGAGAACATTATTTGTCAGCAATACACAACACAGCCCTTTTCCAATGACCCTTGGTATGCCGATATTATTTATTTCATGCTCAATAATCGGTGCCTAGAGGGAATGAATACAACTCAAAGGAGAGCACTGAGAATGAAAAGCTCCCATTATATGCTCAAAGGAGGATTGTTATACAGAAATAATTTTGAGGGAGTTTACCTATGATGCCTTGATCATCAAGAGGCTAAGCATGCAATTGTTGAATTTCATGGGAAACATGGCACAGGCCATGGTTCTGCAGATTCGTTAGCACATCAAATCCTCAGATCTGGTTATTATTGGTTGTGTGTGTTCAAGGATGCCCACCAATATGTAAGAACATGTCACATATGTCATACTTCTGCATCAAGAGAGTGCCATTCAGCCATGCCATTACAGCCCGTTTATGAGGTAAGACCATTTTCCCAATGGGCACTTGATTTTATTGGGGTAATTAATCCTAATTCTTCTGTAGGACACAAATTCATTTTGACTACCACAGATTACTGCACGAGATGGACAAAAGCTATACCTTGCAAGAATAGCACAATGGAAGTGGTAATCAAGTTCCTCACTGAATGCATCACAACCAGGTTTGGAGTACCCTTTGCATTAGTATGTGACAAAGGCCCTGCCTTTTCTTCTGCTGAGTTCATTTCATGGGCTTATGATCATAAGATTGTTTTAAAGTATTCTTCAAACTATTATCCACAAGGAAATGGAGTTGCAGAATCAACTAATAAGAATCTCCTAGGAGTAATAAAAAACTATTAGAGAACAATCCTAGGGACTAGCATACCCAGTTAAGATTTGCTTTATGGGCAGATAGGACTAGGATCAAGGCTGCTTTAAAGACTTCACCATTTAAGGTAGTATATGGCCAAGAGCCTGTGTTCCTGATTCACTTGCAAATACCTGTCCTTAAATTTATGGAAGAATTTTACTCTAGTGATGATAGGATTGAAGTAAGGTTAGCTGACTTGTTGAAATTAGAAGAGTAGAGAGATGCTGCTTTGCAGCAATTATTTAAGCACCAAGCTGTTGCCAAACGTTGGTTTGACAAAAGAGCCAAAATCAAGGCTTTCAGAATATTAGATCTTGTGCTGTTGTTGGATAAAGCTAATGAAAAGAAGGGCGATCACCAGAAATTTGATAAGCTCTAGTTGGGTCCCTATCAAATTGCTGAAATCCTAGGAGAAAATGCTTTCTGGTTGAATAGTTTAACATGAGAGCTTGTTCCATTTCCTGTCAATGGTCAGTTTCTTAAACATTATTTTGGGTCGTGAAAGATCTTGTATTTTGTTGGGTTGTGTATATGTAAATAGTTTTGTTGTTTTCCTTGTTTTCCTTTTCTGTTTGTTCTTTTGCTTGTTGTTCCTTTTTTTTTCTTGGTGGGGACCTTCATTTTATGCAGTTGTAAGGGGGTTGTTATCTGAAGTATACTTTGGTTATTAGGAGAGAAGTTGGTTTAGATATTTTCAGGTTTTCTGGTTGGATGATTTTTTCCTAAATTCTTTTTTTTATGCCCATTATCAATAAGGGTTGTGGAAAGTTTTGAAAACAAGGTGCAAAGTAAACAATCTTCATTAGCTACGGTTGAATCTGTCACAAATAATCAAAACATCTCCTTTTATAATGGTACATTTGTCTTAGGGCGATGGTGTTGCAAGATTTGAGTGAAAAATCTGATTCCCCAGATGTTGTTATGAGGTCCATGGTAGTTTTCAACCCAGAAAAAATGTCAGACATCTGACATATTGAAAAATAATTGAATGAAATATCTAAAACTTCGAAAAAAAAAAAAAAAACTCAATATGAATGGGTGATTCCAGTATCTCTACCGGGGCTATGGACGCCTGACTGGAAGTGGAGCTATGCCTAGGATATCATTGCACAATAGCTAAAGGGAATCAACTCATGTAGTTCAAATCTTGCACATTATTGTTCAAAAGATGAGGAAAACTTTGTAAAAGGGTGATGCACCATCAAGCACACACAGAGATTCAGGGGTAGCCAGTGTTGATTTACAAATGAGATTCTAGCTCAACCTTGGTTGTTAAAACTGACCTAACTAGAGTTGTGATGTCCATAAACCAGGAGTTCTGGGTACCTGAATCCTTTGGTTTCTTGAAAATGGTTAAACCATTTTCCCAGCCAAGTTGCCAATTGTTATGCCTTGCATAACCACCCCATTTTAAACTTGTTTAAAATAGGTCCCCCTTTTTTTTGTTCTGTTTCCTTTGGCCTTTTGCTTTCTGCCTTGGAAATTTTTTGTTTTGTTCTGGCGGGCACGGAACGCAGACCGAAACTGAACTTTGGAACTTTTCTAAAGTTCCAGGTTCCAGTTCCCCTGGTTTCCTTTGTTTTGTTTGTTTGTCTTCCCTTGTTCTGGGGGACCCGAGACGTGGAACGAAACTCAACTTCGAAACTTTCTCTAAGTTCTGGTTTTCATTCCCTTTCCGGTTCCGGTTCCGCCAGTTTTTTGTTTTTTTTGGCAGAAGTGGGACGTGGACTGAAATCAAACTTTGGAACTTTTCTGAAGTTCCAGGTTCCGGTTCCGGTCCTGGTTCCACCAGTCACATTTATTTTTCCCTTTTGTCCCTTTGTTTGGTCGTGGGATGTTTTTTTCCCTTCCCCTTTCCTTTTTTTTCATCCTTTTTCATCATTTCTTTGTGTTGTGGGAAGCGGAGCCAAGATGGAAATTGAACCTGTGATTTGGAGAAAGTTCAGGGTTTGGTTTTTGTTCTACTTCTGCCCTTGTTGCGGTTCGCCCGGAAATGATTTTTTCTCTGATCCCACTTGCATTTGTTTCCATGTTTTGTTCCCATTTTGAGTCTGGTCTCGGTTCTGATTTCATTTTGGCTCAACCCCCGCTGATATTAAAGGTAAGTATGTTTCTGGTTCGGATTTGGTTCCAGCTCTGCCAGAGTTAAGTTTCTTTTTGCTAGGTATAATTAAAGAAAGATATATGAAAGGAGGGATGAATGATGATATTTTCTATGCTTTAGAGGACTAATGAAGGCATTATTTTGTAGGGTTAAAGCATGTCGAGAGCATTTGATGTTGTTTCTCATGGAAGTCATACCACGTAGGATCTTTAGATGGTCAAAAGTCATTCAAGAAGAATCGCATGTCGGTGAGACACTAGTCGTGTCTCCCCGATGCTACAATGCTCCATTGATGCTATCAACATAACTTACAACTATCAGCAAGATCAGCGAGACCTCTCACTGAAGTCCATAGTAGACTCATTAGAAAGACTATCGCATTCGCTATGAGTCATATAGAGCCCTTAAGTCTTACTGATGTCATACACCTATCGATGAGACCAACAGTCATCGACAAGAGTCTCCCATACACCCAGCCTAAACATGTCCATCAGCTAGACCAACAAGTCAGAACAAGGTCTTGGCGAGTCTTCAGGTCACATCGAAGTGTTAAACCATCGGTGAGAGATCCTAAGTCACTAAGAGTCTTTGAAGGTCACACCTCTCCCCGATGCTACCTATCGCTAGGAGTCTCACCGAAGACATCCTTAAGAATAACCATCAGTGAGACATACACTGTTGGGATGAGTCATTCTGAAAGTTCACATTTCTCCCCGAATCCACTTGTCGCCAAAGAGATCTCTCCGGGTGAAGAGAGGTAGGAAAACTCGCAGTGACAGAAAGTCTCAGCGATAATCCCAGTCAGTAAGACAACAACAAGGTCTCAGGGACTTGAGCATTCCACAAGGTTACACAGTTGCTAGTCAGCCAGATAGAAAGAATGCCACACCGACTTTGTTTTTTTAGAGGTTTCACGTCAATAAGTTTGAGACACATTCTCAAACTATGTTCACTAGCAAGAGTAGGTGGACATGAATGGAGATACCCCTGGAACATTCAAAGAAGCTCTATGGGAGTGGTTTCCGAGGTCGAGGATGAAACGCATGGAGTCTTAATGGTGGAATCGAAGGCTGCGAGTTAGTGACGATGGTTGTAAAAGATAAGGAAACCATGCCTGAGAGCGATCTTTCACTGACATGAACATAGTATATGCATTTAATGCATCCTTGAATTTGTTCAAACTCTTCTAGGGCCAACCTCTTCTACAAACTAACTCATTTTTGTAAACCCTAAAAAGGGGGCCGACACATTTTTTGATGGGCGTATATAAATATGGTGCTTTTGCCTCTTTGGAGGAGAGCCAGGTCTTTTCATCTTTATCTTCTTCCTTTTGATTATTATTAGACAAGTTAGAAGTTAAGAAAGGTTAGCAAGTTAGGGTTAGAAGGTAGAGAAACTCAAGAGCAGAAGTAGAGGAGTTAAGTTCAGCAGTAGGAGGTGATGTATCTTCCGGATTTCCTGAGTATAGATGGAGATAATTCAAAGACATTGATTTTCTGTACACTGGTGATCTTGCCAGGTTTGTAAATGTTGTTTATCTGTTTCACCAACAGTAGAAGCAGCCAGATTTAAATCTACTTTATATTGTGCTCCAGAATGGTATTTATCTTGGGTTAATTATTTGATTTGGAAAGCTTTCAAGGAATGAAATTTTATCTTATGTTTTGTTTAAATGATGATTTTCAATCTACTATTAAAGTTTGCACTATGAATGTATGAAACTTTGTATTAATTACAAGTTAACTTTATTTTGCAGTTTCAATTTAGGATTTCCTTGGAGGGTAACAAGTCTAATTAGTTGGATGAATCAACATTCTCTTCAGTTTAAAAGCTTTAATCTATCTTTTTTCTGTTTCTTTAAAACCACCGATTAAAGTAGGTTTAAATAATGTATGTTTGATCTTATAACAATCCAAAAGCTCAAAACCAACAGGCCCCTTGAAGATTATAGCCATATTGACCACTTCGTGAAACAACAACGTTGTGAACCAACATCAAAGACCTTGGGAGGTGTTCAGTTTAATTGTTGATTGTCTTTTTCAGGAGAGGTGAGATATTTCACTTTTATCTTACCTACATGTTGTGGGTCAACTTGGAACCATCAACATATAGGTACATGGTACACCTTCACTTTCATGTTCCCACACCTTGTGTTTGAGCCACAACTTGGTGTATTTCGTCTCAGGGGCCATGATTTGTTCTATTTCAATTTTTTCTTCTTCTAGCTAGTCTACTTCTCCAATTGGTTTGTCCTTAATTGGCTCATAGTCATGACTTTGGATTAAGTATCCATCATCTTCCATCTGATTGGGAACCATTTTCACACTATATATTCAGACCACATCAACTGGGAGTCTAGAGAATTTCTTCTTTCTTACCTCGAACTCATCCTTTCTATTGGCCCAATAGTCCTCTATGTCATCTCTGTGGTGGTTTTCCCTACTGGCTTTCTTTTGTGCTTCACCAGTGATATCAAAACCCAACCTTTTGGAATGGTAAGACAACCCAAGAGTGCTCATTTCCTCCTCAGAAGTATAGGCTGAATTAATTGAAGGGAATACCTCGCTAGTACCTATCTTCAGAGGAAAATCTCCACCAAATCCAGTTTTATGCTTATCTTTCTTTACAATGGTGTCAAAGTCACATATTTTCCTTGTGGCCTCCAGAAATATAACATGGTCTATGGGATACATTGGAAGCCTATACGAAGGCCTTTGACAACCATCTATTCTTATGTAAGAGAAGGTGGGAAATTGTATGAACCAAGCCCCATACCTTTTGATCAACTCCTTAGCATTATCTGATATTCTCACATGCTTTGCACCTTGGAGCAATCTAGTAATGTGCATGGTGAATGCATCATTCACCCTCCTATAACTTGAGGTTCCTAAGTGCAATTGAGGATAAACCTCATAAATTACATCTTGTCCAAATATTCCTCTTGTGCTCAATCCTTTATAGGGATGGAATCTTGCAAGTGCATACACCAAATAAAAATTCATGGTGAATGTCTTGGTTTGTAGCACATTGCATAATTACTCATGGAACTTGGCACTGATGATCCTTGCCCAATGATAGTTGATATTTTTCTCCGTTCTCACAATGACATGGAACATCCAATTCTCGAACATACTTGCACTCTTTAGGCCTACCACCCGGCTAAGCAATGTGATGGCATCATAGGCTTCTTGTTTAAACTTTTCCCTGTGCAACTGCTTAGGCAGTTTTGAGAAATGAGACTTTGGCTTTTCAAGCCAAGAATTGATAACCTGTTGTGACTTAACAGTCTCCTCCTCATAGTACCTTTTAGCCGCCTCCATATCAAATGCTACCACATGAGATCTGTTTGACATATCAAAATTTTGTGCAATAGAGATAGGGTTAAGATTAGCCAGTACCCTCCCTTGAGGGCTGACTATCCTTTGTCAATCCTTGCCATAGTGTCGGGCACATTCCAATACCAACTCATAACACTAAACTGTGGGGGGGAATCCTGCTACATGAGGTAATCCTGATTCCATTAGTCTCCTAGCTAGCATTAGAAGATCTTCTTGTGCCATCCTTGCCTTAAACTCCTCATAGTCCCACCGACCCACATTTTTGTTTGAAAGTTTAGACCAGATGGAGGTTGTCTTACTTTCTGGAATCCTGCTCTTTATGTCCAATTTAACTCTTTCTGCTTCTAAGATAGAGGATCCCTCCATATCACCCTTAGCCTTTCTGGCCGCTGCCATACTAGATTCAGCCTGCATCCATCAAATACTAACATGAAAATCCAATTTTTGATAACATATTTATCAAAGCGTTAGCTCAAAATAATAAGAAAACCATCAAATCAACTATAAATCGTCATAACTGAGAAGTTTGGGATTCCAAGCTAACTGGGGAAAACCAATCTGGGAGGAACTTCAAAAAATTCCAGACCAAGCAGATTTTCCTGAAGGCACAAATATCAATAATAGATCATCAAAATGAAGAAAGGATGCATATAACCTTGTGTAATCTATCAGTTTAAAGCATGGAATGTTAAGCATTCATCATTAAATTCATCCATTTCATCCAATTTCTAAGTTCCACAAAGCCTCCCAGAGAACTCAGAAAAATTCGGTCTGACCGGAATTCCGCAAAGTTCCCAAAACTCTGAATTTTCAATGCATACCCTAGAAAACTAAAGGTTAAATGAAATCTGGGAAAATCTGGGGATGTGGAAATTCTGTGAAGTCCTCGAAATCCTAGAAAATCGTTATTACATTTGATTTTCCTTGATACGATCAAATGTCCATGAATCTCAAATCTCTTGAGATCGACTCGAATCTAATTCATGTTTCCTATCAACCCCTTTGGATCAGGATTACTTGATGCGTTAAATGATGAATGTTCATAACAAACCAATGATGCCCTATATTTGATTGTTGAAACCTCTTCCATGGGTGAAAGGAACTAGCTCAAATTAAACCTGGATTGAGCTCAAACGCACTCAACAAGGCTCGCGATGAGTTGTGGATCATCCTTAAGCAAGCTTTGACCGATAAATTAAAAGTGAACCCTGTGAACTAATTCAGAGCGTTCCAATTTGAACTGGGCTTCGTGAAACCCTAACCCAAACCAAACTAAAACATTGACTTATGGGGCAAGGCGTGGGAACCATTTGAGAATACAGAACATCACTAAAATCCAACTGGTTAACTAGGGCAGAATATAAGATAGGCATTAAGAATCCTCAAAAATCAAACACAACCCTAGTTTGAAGCATTTAATCATCAAATCTGCAAAATCGAGCTCCCAAATGGACGTAAAATGGCCATGGACAACCAATCATTAACATTTCAAAGGCAGGGACCATAGTTACATATCGTAAGTAGATCAAATTCGACCACAAGGAAAATGAGCAGTGAACTCGGATGCCCTAGCAACCAAATCAAATTGAATGTAAGAAATCCAAGTGCCTCAACAAGCAAATCAAGAAATTCAAACGCCCAAATCACCAAATCTTAGATGCAAGAGTGATACACAATGAAAGATGAGAGAAAATGATGCAAAATCCCCTTATATTCGGCCACACTCGTGCTGCAGAGATCATACCTAGGTGCATTAATGCCATAGACAAGATAGGCTGGAGAAATTCGGAAACCCAACGGTAAAATGAAATCTAAAAAAAAACCAGTCCATGCGGAATTCCGCAAAGTTCTAGATTTCCTAAACTGCAGCGTTAGTCTCTTCGCCAGACTCTGAGTGAAATCCAGGAAAATCTGGATGGAGCAGAAAATCCCGAAATGAAGTAAAAACCCAAATTTTGTTCAAAACTTAGATTTTTCAATGTGTAACTCAGGGGAATCACTTAGGAAAGCTAGATAAACACTTAAGCTCATTCCAAGGCAAGGTAAATCTTGAAAATTAAAGGGCCAAAACACCAAGAACGAAAGCGAAAGAAGGTCCCTGCTTTCAGCAGGGCGTGTGTGCAGAAACTGTACAACACTAATGGATTCATTTATTATCTCATTTAATTTTTTAGAACATTCAATAGTTTCTTATGTAACTGATTTGAGAAAAGTGCCACAAATCTTTATTTTCTCACTTGGTGCAATCTTAGACAAATCTACATAGCTCGGATGTGATCACAGCTTGACTAGCTGAGGTGGCAGCACTTGTTGTGGCTTTGGTTGCCTTTTTAGTAACCCTTTGAGAGTGCTTCTAGATGATTCTCTAGTTAGCTTTGGTGGCTCAACAGCTTTGGGATTCTCTTCTTCATTTACTTCTTCTTCCTTCTTTTCTTCTTCTTTCTCCTCTTCTTTTACTTTTTCTTCTTTTGAGGATTTTCCAAAAGATTTATCTTTTTTTTCTTTCTCCTTCTTATCCTCATCATCCTTATCACCATTTTCCATTTTATCCTTGTTCCCTTCACCTTCATCTTTAATTTTCTCACCATTGTTTCCAGTGGGTTCATGATGTTCTTCAGGTACATTACCAGTATCATCCTTGTGTTGTTCTTCATACTGCTTGTTGGTAGTCTCTTCTATATCATTCGAAGGGGTAGGAGTCTCTGAAACCTCATGCATCTCACCAACACTTTCTAAGATTGGATGATCTACTAATTTTGTGACAATAACATGCTCCTATGCCTGAGTTGTATGGGATGAAAAATCGGTTCTTGTCCCATAATTCATTGCTAAGCTTCTGATTATGTCCTTTGTTTCCCATCTTACATTTTCTATACTATCTCTCTACTTAGTCATAAGCATGTTGACTCTTTGTTTGACTCTAAACAGAGTAGAACATTCTCTTAACAAATTAGTAGCCTCTTCTTGAGATAAAGAGGATCCATAAGAAACCAAGGCATCATTTATAGCCTCTTGCCTTCTTTATACTAACACTTTCTAGACATTATTAGTCACTTTCTTCTAGATTGTCTCCATACTCACATTGCAAATAACAATGTACTGAATGAAAGCATTTTGTACTAACACTTTCTAGACATTATCAGTCACTTTCTTTTGAATTTTCTCCACACTCACATTGCAAATAAAAATGTACTTAATGGAAGCATTAATAACAATTTATTTATCTTCATCATTTACTTTATTATATAATTGGATAGTCAACATAAGATATTCAACATCTATCATATTATTTACCAAGGCACCTAAATTTAAAGATGGTTGATCACTTACCGGAGGAGAGGTAGGCATGTCCTCCTTAGGATTAAATGTTCCTTCTTCATTCTTCTTTTCATGCACATAAATTCTAAAAGACTCTTCTTCTTCATCTGTGGATATATTGACTCTAGTTTTTGCTTCTTCATTAATAGAAAAAGTGCTCCTTCTTATGTTCCTTTTCAATTGTTTCTCTTCTTGCAATCCAAGGTCAATTTCTTCCTAAATAACATCACTCAAGTTTCTCTTCCTATTTTCCTTTTGCTTTACTCTTGTTTTTATAGGAGTAACAGATGGTGCAGCAAGGGGTATGTTCTTCCTTTTAGAAGCACAAGTACTAGGTTCAATGTGTTGGGAATAAGATGCCATTTAATTGGAATCCTATACATTATTTCACGTATCTTCTAAGTCCTTGGAAAGTATTCCCCAACACTAGGATTAGAAAGAGATTAAATTTGAATGAAATGAACATGTAGATTGACATTTGTAATTAATTCTAAATGATAGGAACATATGGGGATGCCCAAGAAGATCTCCTAAAAAATAGGAGCACATGGGGCACCCACATGGAAGGTAGAACTCACCTTGAGATAAGTTAACTGTTTGGAGAAAGATATCACTTCAGTAATGCATGTAAAGATCCTAGAATTTAGGGATTGATGTTTACATGCATAAAGTTCAGTTTAGTTTAGTTCAATTCAAATCAGTTTAGTTCAGTATCAGTTCAGTTCAATTCAGTTCAGTTATGGTTTAGTTATCTTCAGTTGCATGTAGTTAGTTTCAGTTGAATGCTAGTTGACTTCAGTTGACTTAGAATGCATGACTAATGACTTGAGTTGCATGATAGATAACAAGTGATGCATTCAGTTAAGTGGGGATGATCAATCATGCATGATATTTATATGAATGGTGGAGAGATATGTTTCAGTTAACATATATTGACTTGGACCCACCTTGGGCACCCAAGTTGGCATCTTAGAGTTAACACTTTTGCATGATAAGATATTTTATAAGGCTGAGTTAAGTGGGCCCATTCTTGGACGCCAACTTTGAGGAGAAGTTTACAAGATATCTTTGTAATCAACATTGAATTATGACTTCAGTTTGGGATGCCCAAATTGATGGACTTGGTTTGACATTTTTTTTCATGGGAGAACTTTACTTGCAAAGAATAGGCATAGGTTTTGTGAGATAAACTTTGTGCTTTGTAATTGACAACTCTTTGGAGCTTTCAAGGCTCATAATTGTCTATTTATTGCTGCAAGTTGAAGAGAGTTTTATTAGATTTTATTGCAGGTTGCGAAGAAGATTTTTTGAATGCAAAAGAAGCATCTCAAGCAAGGATTGATAAAGAGTTATTGTAATCTTATTCTAAGGTTAAATAATACAATCACTATTGATTCTGGTGGTGGAGTTTTTTACCGGAAGGGTTTCTCCACGGTATATGTTGTGTCACTTCTATCTTCTAGTCTTATTCTTCTACAATCTTCTGTCTACTTCTACAAATGGTAAAATGAATCTAAATAGATAATCATCCACAAAGAAAGTGTAACAAAGAACACTTAATTAGATCTACAGTATAATAGTTTTACAAGTTTTAAAGCTACATAATTACCTCCATTTTCAACATTTGGTATTAGAGCTAATGGTTTGGGTAGAGTTTGGGATGCCTTTCTCTTAAAAGTTTGAAGGTTTTTTGGCTATAGTGGGAGCTTTTACTATTGTGTTATTGCTGATTTTGGAAAATAATTTTGTTACAATGATAATTAATTCTCTTTTAGCTATTGAAAGATTCAATGGATCTAATTATGAGATGTGGAAAATACAAATGGAGGATCTCCTTGAAGATAGAGATCAGTGGTTAGCTATTGGTAATGAGACAAAGTCACCTACAATGATGTCATATGAGGATTGGACTAAGCTTGATAAGAAAGAAAGAGGGACCATAAGATTATGTCTTGTTGATGTTGTTCTCTTGAATGCTTTGGAAGAAACTACTACATATAAATTGTGGAAGAGAATAGGTGATATTTATCAAACTAAAAGTCTTGCTAATAAGTTGTATCTGAAAAGATAGTTGTATTCTTTAAAGATGAAAGATGGCGATTCTGTTGCAAATCATTTGAATTATTTTAATTTTATTCTAAGTTAGTTAGCATCTATAGATGTAAAGCTAGAAGATGAAGATAAATGCATTTTGTTACTTTGTTCCTTACCAGAATCTTGGGAAAATCTAATTGTTGCTATCAGTGGTAGTGGTGTAGATCCGAAGATGGACAATATAATTCCTAATATCCTATCAGAGGAGATGAGGAGGAAGCCTAAAATGGAAATCCAAGATGCCTTGTTTGTAAAAGGTAGGCCTAATAAAAAGGAACCTAAGGGAGATAAGGAAGGGAAGGGTAAGTTTGAAGGACAGAGTAAGGTAAAGTGTTGGAACTGCATGGGAAACTGGGACATGTGAAGAAGGATTGTAAGAACAAGTTAAAGAATTATGATTCTTCTATAGAGGAATCCTTGGATGACGGTAATCATGCATTGGTCATTTCATGTAAAATTTTTAGTGATGACTCTTTGCTTGATGTTAAAGAGTGACCTTCATGAAGAGGATGGTATTCATGATGCCATGTGTAGCTCATACCATGGTTCAATGGGAGTTGTTGGCAGTGATGTGGATGCATCATTGGTAAGGTTATCTTCACGTGATTGAGGATATGTTTTCTCTTGGTTTAGAGTGGTTGCTATTATGTCATGGTTTACTCTTGATACGTGTTTAGAGTTTGGAATGGTACTTTTTATCTTGAGACTAGGATGTTTATGTATGTTATGATGCATGTGATCTCCTTGGAGGAGATGGTTAGATCATGTTGTCATGTTTATGAACTTCTTGATTCATGATTGGAGATTTGACATTGATCTTGTGTAGTTATCTTATGTATTGGGTACATTAATCATTTTCTTAATTACTTCATGATAGTGCTATGTTGCATTTGGATTTTGGCATGGATTGGTTGGTTATAGGTCCTCATGGATACTTGGAGAAATAGGCGAGGCTTGAGTTCTCTTATGGTAAGAGATATATGTTGGAATGGTTACTTGTAAGAAAATATTTTTCAATAGTAAAGACCGAGAAGCCTATACCTTGGTTGGATGTGAGTTCAACATACTCAGTGGTTTCACATGCCTCCAAAGAGGCAATTTGGTTACAAAGACTTGGGAATGGTATTGGTTTTAATTGCAAGTAAGTTAAACTTGAATGTGAGTCAAAATGATATTTGTTTAGCCAAAAAATCCTATGTATCATGCTCATACTAAGCATGTTGATGTTCAATATCACTTTGTGTGAGAAATGGTTTAGAGTGGGAAGGTATTAATTGAGAAATTTGACACTTTGATTAATGCTACAAATTATCTTACGAAACCAATTCCTACATATAAGTTCTCTTGGTTTTGAGAATTAATCATTTGCTTGGAGCTTCATGAAATTATGTAGGTTGCATTTGAAGTTGGCATGGATTGATTAGTTGGTGCAGGAAGGCCATTGGCCTTGAGTCCTATACTTGATTTATAATAATGATTCTTTATTTAGAATAATTGCAATGTATAATGTCAAGTGGGAGAATTTTGGGAATAGGATGCCATTTAATTGCAATCCTAAACATTATTTCATATACATTCTAAGTCCTTGGAAAGTGTTCCCCAACACTAGGATTAGAAATAGATTAAATTCAAATGAAATGAACATGTAAATTGACATTTGTAATTAATTCTAAATGATAGGAACATGTGGGGATGCCCAAGAAGAGCTCCTACAAAATAGGATCACATGGGGCACCCACATGGAAGGTAGAACTCACCTTGAGTTAAGTTAATTTTTTGGAGAAAGATAACACTTCAACAATGCATGTAAATATCCTAGAAGTTAGGGATTGATGTTTACATGCATGAAGTTTAGTTCAGTTCAGTTCAGTTATGGTTCAGTTATCTTTAGTTGCATGTAGTTAGTTTTAGTTGAATGCTAGTTGACTTCAGTTGACTTGGAATGCATGACTAATGACTTGAGTTGCATGACATATAATAGGTGATATATTCAGTTTAGTAGGGATGATCAATCATGCATGATATTTGCATGAATGGTGGAGAGATGTGATTTAGTTAACAGAGATTGACTTGGACCCACCTTGGGCGCCCAAGTTGGCATCTTGGAGTTAACACTTTTGTATGATAAGATATTTTATAAGGCTGAGTTCAGTGGGCCCATTCTTGGTCGCCAACTTTGAGGATAAGCTTACAAGATATCTTTGTAATCAATGTTGAGTTATGAATTTAGTTTGGGATGCCCAAATTGATGGACTTGGTTTGACATTTTTTTTCATGGGAGAACTTTACTTGCAAATAATAGGCATAGGTTTTGTGAGATAAGCTTTGTGCTTTGTAATTGACAACTCTTTGGAGTTTTCAAGGCTCATAATTGTCTATTTATTGCAGCAAGTTCTCCCATTAAAAACAATGTCAAACCAATTCCTTCATCAATTTGGGTGTCCCAAATTGAAGTCATAACTCAACATTGATTACAAAGATATCTTGTAAGCTTCTCCTCAAATTTGGTGCCCAAGATTGGGCCCACTTAACTCATCCTTATAAAATATCTTGTAAGCTTTACTCTTCTTTTTCCAAGAGTAACAGATGGTGCAACAAGGGGTATGTTCTTCCTTTTAGAAGCATGAGTACTGGGTCTGGTGGAGGTAGGTACATCAACTAATATTGGAGTATTGTGTTCTTTCTTCTTTCCTTTCTCTGTTACAACAACATTGGAAGTAGGTGTGGGAGAAAAGGATATCCTTTTATATTTTCTAGGTCTAGAATATAGTTCAACCGGCTTGGACTTCCTCTCATCAAGTGCTTCCTTCAATTGATCAATGCCATCCTTAGTAAATGGCCCTTGGAAGAATGCCTCAACATTATTTCTTGTTGTTTTTTCTCTATGGCATGCAAAAGTCTCTAAATGCACTTCCTTAGCATTTTCCTCATATGTTCTATGTTAGGGCAGAGAGGGTTCCTTGGACTACTTGGAAATATTTCAATAAACCTCTTAGCAAGTTGTTCATCTAGCTCATATCCCAATGGTTCTATCTAGAGAGTTTTGGGTTCAATTGTTTCCATGACGCATTCATCAGTAATTACAAGAAAGGTTATGTCCTTTGCATACTTTTTCACCAGGCTTCTGGGAACCCTTTCTCTTTCATGCATATCATTCTGGAAAACTACAAAGAATGTAGTTAATGCATTATTCTATTCGATAAAGTATCCAAGACTATATAGGTGTTCAAAAATATGATGAGTGACTGGTCTATTGTGATCCCATATGATGTTTTTCCTTCCTGACAACTCCCTCAAAAAGTAAAATAGTAAACAAACTACCAATGTCCCAAACTTAAAGTAGTGTTTCTTTGTTTTGATCAAGCTAAAATTCTCTAGGAGTTGTCGAAGCAACTCACATAGATCATAGTCTTTTCCATTTACTACCATTTCATATGCAGTATGAATTGTTGTGGAAGACATAGAATTCCCTCGATTGGTGAAATATATTTTTTGTCCAATCTTAATAGTAGCATACTTCACAACTAGATTTGCAATGGGACTAGTAGTCAAATCTCTCCCATCAAATGTGGCTCCAGTTAGCTTCATAACTACATTATTTTTCACAACTTTCAGTACTGGAAAAGGTTCAGTGGCACAAAGACCAGTTACAACTTGTATCACCTATTAGTTTTAGGATAAAAAATGAAAGCAATCAAAAAAGCAACACAGTGAAAAATGAACACAAGATACCCTCGGAAAATCCTCCTTCTCGAGGGAGAAAAAACCAATAAAAAATATATCACTTATATATTGAATGAGAGAACAAAAATTAGCTTTACAATTGGGCCAACACTAGGCCGATCTGATGCAATGAATATAGCACCTATCTTAGATGCAAGATATACACAATATTAATGAATTCTCCTTGATATAGATCTACTCTCAACAAATGATGGACTGTTGTAGATGTCCTTGATATCAATATGTACTAACAATAATATAATCTGTTGTAGGTTGTACAAATTTCTTGATAGCATGTGAGTGACTTCAAAATAATGATGATAATAGCACCACACTTGAGGCAAATACACAATCAATGATGAATGTCGAACTTCTTCTCAAGTTGATATGTTGTATATATAAGTCAAACCCTTGCTGATACAAACTCCTTTTAATAATAATAATGATCCTAAAGAGGAATGAGATGCCTTGTATTTAAACCCATCAAAGTGACTCTTGGTGAAGAGTCAGCCTCCTTCATAGTGAAATGACTTTTCCAAGGGTGGTGGACTTTTAATCTTAAGTCTGCTTGCATAGAATATAAAATATAAATTAATCTATTAAATGAGATGACTTTCTTCAAGGGTTGGCCTCATTCACACAATATTTAATTATTTGATGAGAGAAAGAATCTCCCACCGCTACAATGTATCATCAACACTCCCTCTTAGCTAGGGAGATATCTTTCCAGATATCCATGTCATGGAGCCTCTCAACATGACACCCACAATGGCTACACCCATTTGTGGAAAAGAGTACATCATGGAGTCACTCAATGTGATATCATCATGGATTCACTTAGCATGACGTCCACCATGGCTACTACCATGTGTGGAAAGGGACATGTGCACAAGTTCCCATCACAGAGTCACTCAATGTGATGTCGTCATGAAGTCTCTAAACATGACATCCACCATGGCTACTCCCATGTGTGGATAAACACATACACAAAGGATTCATCATGGATTCTCTCAACGTGATGTTGTCATGGAGTCTCTCAACATGACATCCACCATGGCTACTCCCAGAGGGTGGAAAGAACCACATCTCCATCTCAGAGATGGACAAGGGCTTTCACCTCAAATTTCTTTGTCTCAGAGAAAAATGAATTACAAGGGCTTTCACCTCACACTTCTCTGTCACAGAGAAATATATACTAACAAGGGCTTTCACCTCATACTTCTTCATCGTAGAGAAATATACACTAACAACAAATCTTCATGATGATGTGACTCCCTCTAAAGCTGATATCAACCTCCTGACCTCCTCATCCAAGGTTGCCTCTGATGGTATGTCATACTCCCTCTGAATGTTATTTCCTCCTCTTTGAAGAAATTGATTGGCTTTAGAAAAAGAAACCTTTTGAATTGAATTTAGAACTTGGCTCCTTCTGAGATGTCCCTATGTCAATTTCCACAGAAGAAACAAGTTGAGTAGACATGAATTTACAATCTCGAGCAAAGTGAGCATACTTGTCACACCTATAACATTGAATGTGAGAAAAATCCTTCTTTTTTGGTTCTGGGGTAGAATCTGGATCTCTCTCTCTCTATTCTTCTTTCTTCCTTTTCCTCTTTCTCTAGAAGTATGTGTAGCAAGAAATTGATTTTCTACATCATGATGGTTTTTCCCAATTCCTCTTGTTGCCAACCTTGACTCTTCTTGAATACAATCAGCTCGAAGATGATCAAACTTGGTTAACTTAGATCTCCCATTGATGCTTTGAATAAAGGGCTCTCAAGTTTGAGGAAGACCATTAAGTGCAATCATAACAAGATCTTTGTCTGCAATTATATCCCCAATAGTCCTCAACTAATTTCTCAAATCAACAATCTTCATAAAGAATGAGATGACTGAATCAGTAGACACTTAAAAATGACCTAGGCCTGCAAGCTCTATTTTACCACTTTCGCCCTAGCATAATTATGACATTTAATTATGTCCTTGGTCCACATTCGACTATTAATTAAATAATCCATAATTATTTAATTAATTCATATTTATTTTATTCTTCATGATTATTAAATAAATAAATTTTATTTATTTATTTGATACGTCACTAATGGTCTATTATCTTCTTACAATTAAATAAATTTCTTAATTTATTTGATTCCTTATGTCTTCTTGATTATTAAATAAATGAATTTTATTTATTTATTTAAATGTCACTAATTCTCATAATTAAATGAATTTATTAATTTATTTAATTATCAGTCATAATCCTCTAAATTAAATAATTATCTTTAATTATTTAATTACCTAATTTAACATTTCTCTCATTTTAAATAAATAAATAATTTAAAATGACCTCACATTATTAACTCACTTCTTTTAGTGAATAATCTGAAAATTGATTATTTACTGTCACACAAAATCCATATTTTGAATTTATTTAATTCAAAATGGTAATCTTCTTCCAAAAATCAAGTAATTGAGAAAATTCTTGATTTTCCAAATCTGCTTTTCAGTTCAACCTTTATCTTATTGATTTTTTGAATCTTACAAATCAAGCAGTCTTTATCTTCTTGATTTTAGAAAATATTTATCTTTTTGACTAATTATCACATTTATTCTCGACCGCTGATTTGATTTTATCAAATGACATCTTGACCTCTCATTTAATGATTTTTCCCTAACCCTAATTAGGGATTGTCACATGAAATCTCATCCACTGATTTTAGGCTTCGGTCAACTTTCAATCTCATCTGTCCATCCAAAATTGTATTTTCTATAAAATGCCAATCTTGCTCACATTTTAGACTTACACTTCATAGGCTGACAATTTCTTGATATTTCATTTTGGCATAATTGTTGAATCTTAGGAAATCTTACATTCTTGTCATAGACTTTATTTTGGCATAGTTTAGACATTAGTTCAATGTTTATCATTTGCATGATAACATTATAGTCATTTTAAATCCTTCAAAATATTGCTTAGGACTTTGTCATTGTCTTTGTCATTAAGTTTACTTGTACATTGAATTTGAGGGCAACACATCTTTCCAGCAAGTTAGAAGGTGTAATCGAGATCAGCCATGGAGATTGAAGACACTTGGTGAGCTTGTTCCATTTAGTGTTTTTCATTCATTTTCCTTTGCACTTCATTACTTTCTTTAGGTTTTATGTTTATGATCTAATCATTGCTAAAACTAGGAAAATTCCCATTGATATAGAATCATCTTTATCCATTTTTACATGGTGAATTTTTCTCAAAGCAAGGGCTCTACTGGTGTTGTTGATCTCATACAATCCTTTGAGAGTATCAAACATTTCTTTAGCTGTCTTAAACTTAGAGATGATTGGTACTAGGTGATCCATCAAAGAGTCTATAATGATCTTTCTAGCCTTCATGCTATTTTTCTTCCATTGGATTTTCTCAGTATCACCAGAAGGCTCAGAAATATCACTTTCCACAAAATCAAGAAGATCATTCTCCTCTAATGCAATAAGTACCCTAGGTTTCCAAGAGTTGAAGTTCATGGCTCCATCAAGTCTATCTTCTACCTTGACACCGGTCACCATCTTCTTTTTCCACACAAAATTCACTTTCAAAGGTCTTCCCTAAGGTCTGAAATAATTGACTTAACTGCTTAAAAAATCTGATTAGATCTTTTCTTAGACCCGCTCTGATACCATATTAGTTTTAGGATTAGAAATGAAAGAAACAAAAAATCCAACATAGTGAACAATGAACACAACAAGATACCCTAGGAAAACCCTCCTCGAGGGAGAAAAATCTAGCCACAAATATATCACTTATATATTGAATGAGATAATAACAATTAGCTTTACAATTTGGCCAATACTAGGCTGATCTAATGCAATGAATATAGCACCTCTCTTAGATGCAAGATATACACAATATTAATGAATTCTCCTTGATATAGATCTTCTCTCAACAAATGAAGGACTATTGTAGATGTCCTTGATATCGATTTGTACTAACAATAATATAGTCTAATGTAGCTTGTACAAATTCCTTGATAGCATGCGAATGACTTTAGAATAATGTTGATAATAGCACCACACTTGAGGAAAATACACAATCAATGATGAATGTCGAACTTCTTCTCAAGTCAATCTACTATATATATAAATTGAACTCCTGTTGATGCGAACTCCTTTTAATAATAATAATGATCCTAAAGAGGAATGAGATGCCTTGTATTTAAACCCATCGAAGTGACTCTTGGTGAAGAGTCAGCCTCCTTCATAGTGAAATGAATTTTTCAAGGGTGGTAGAATTTTAATCTTAAGTCAGCTTGCATAGAATATAAAATATAAATTAGTATATTAAATGAGACAACTTTCTTCAAGGGTCGGTCTCATTCACACAATATTTAATTATTTGAAGAGAGAAAGAATCTCCCGCCACTTCAATGAATCATCAACATCACCTGGACTTGGTGATTAACCTGTCTACACTTGTCCACACAAATTTATCATGCACCCTACTTAGTGGCATCTTAACAAATTTGGAGTCCATTTCATTTGAAAAGTTAGGGAACCAATTCTAGACATCCAACTTCTTCTGTAATAGGTTTTCATATTCAGGTTTTATAGAATGATCATCTTTTGTCAATTCTTCCATCCATAAATCCCTAAGTTCTTGATGGTTAAATTCTTTCAACTTTCCATGAATGTATGTTCTAGTGTCTTCAGTAGGTAAAAAATTAACAAAAATGTGAGAGAACGCACTAAAGGGATCCATTTCAAATAATTTTGAAGAATACCTTCTAAATTTGGGTCAGAGTCTCTTGGAAACTTCCACAATAGTAGGAGTGGCCATTTCTTTTCCTCAAATTACTTGTAAAGTTGCTTCAATTTAAACATCACAAAGCTTAGATAACAGTAAATACCTTCTCAAGCTTTGCCAAAAACTACGGTTTGATGCCAACTTATCCAAATTGCTTTTCAACTTTCTTCAGCTCACTCTGCTTCTTCCAATTTTTGCAAATGTGATTTAATTCAACATAGTTTCTTACTTTATGTTTTACAGTTTTTCCCTAATTTTGCATTAAATGTACTCAAACTTCAAAAAGTTGATAAACACTATGTAGAATACACTGTAAACCCTAAGATGCTTCGCACTTCATCATATTTTCATATTTTCTATTGAAAAATTCTTCAACATCTTCAAAGTGATGCTTTACACCATAAATCCTTGTCTCACAGCTTGACACTTCTTATTCCGAGGGTTTGTTAGATTTCTAAATCACTTCTCCCCCTAAAACCATTGTTGGGTTTAGTTTTTAGAAGAATTATTTGCACTAGATGTAGATACAAATGCATTTGATTCATCCTTACTCTCAAGTTCTTATTTTTTCTTCCAAATTTTCTCCATTTCCTTTTTAACTTCAGTAGGATCAATCTTATTCACAGTTTTGTTCTTTTGATCCAATTTATCTTCTCAAATTTTTTTCTGTAGAATTTTGAAGTGTGTTATGGTTTATTGTAGGTGTAACACACAACATGTTTCTGACCAAACTGATTTGCATTCAACCTTGATATGCACTGAGTATCTTTATGTCCAAAAGAATAGCATACATAGAAAAATCCTTGAAAAGATTGAGTCATTCTACCAATATTGAATCTATTCATCATTGTGTTACTTCTACACTTAGTAGCTCTGTGCCCAAACTTATTGCAAGCAAAGAATTTTCTAGTAAAGAATCCAACATTTTGATTCATTCTATTCTGGTTCATTATACTTCTACATTTTTCCATCCTATGACCAAATTTATTAAATGAAAAATAAATGCCATTGAAAGATGGGTACCTTTGAGCATTAGGTTGTTGAATAGGAATCCTTCCGGTATTGCTTATATGATTCTTGATCTGCCTTCCATTGCTTTGAGTCTTCCTCTAATTGTTCATTTTTTTGGGAACTTGATTTTCCTTTGAACTTTGTCCTTCAAGTATTAGACCGCTCTTATCCTTAGAGGGTTGTTGAAAATCAATCAATTCATGAAGCTTTGTGGTGCTTTGTGCATTCATCAAATTTTCTCTAGATTTTGGCTTTTTGACATTATTCAATTATTTTCTTTTTTTCACTTGCAACTTTAGTCTAATGACGTCTTCGTTAGGATTCTTCAACTAATCACTAACTTCTCTATGCCTTTATTTGAACTTCTTTATTTGTTCTCTTAGTTTTCTAATGCATTCATTTGCTTCTTTCATGTTTTCCTTCAAAGATTCTTTCTCATCTTTACTTTTGTCCAGATCTTTAAGAGCAACATGAAGTTCCTCAGTTGCAGAGATCTCTTGTGGAGGAACGAGATACTTTTTATCATCCATTTGTACAAACTTCAAGATCTTCCTTAAGTTGTTAAGCTTCTCAAAAGGAACCAATCTCTGATACCAATTATTGAACATGCAAAATACTAAGAGGGGGGTGAATCAATATTCTCCTAAACCAATTGATTGCTAACCATCCAATTATTACAATGTATCTTGTTGCAACAGTAAGTAAAAACATATAAATGAACATAACATCACACAAATCATAGACACTAGGATTTTTACGTGGAAAAACCAAAGTGGGAAAGACCACAGTGAGGATTAACTCATAATATATTATAACTAGTTACAAGATATTAAATGGCACACTGCCAGGACACACTATCCTTGAAAGGATCACAGTCAGAGTATAAAAGATATGGCTTACCGCTAGAATACAAAAAGATATGGCTCACGACCAAAATTGTGAACTGAAAGGAATGCACCTTCTAAGTGTTGAGTATAGTTCCAATTAAGCTCTGAAAAATGGAAATTCTTGCACCAGATTGTAGGTGTACAACAACTATCATCAACTACCAAGGATTTTACACCATATCACTTTATCACATACCTCACATCATCACTTATTTTCCTCTCTTAAGTCTTTTGACATTTAAATCTTTCAACCTATTCAACTAAAACTGTTGATTCCCTTAACACTGAAAACAAAGAAAATAAACTGGAGGTCTCCTTCATTCTTCCAACAATATGTGGTTTTTTTTTTAATATTAATTTTAACCTTGAACTCTTATTAAGATAATTTGAGAAAAAAATATACATGACATTTCTATCAATCCATCTTCTAAATTTTTTGGAAGGGATGGATGTATTATGCCAAGCCTTATGAAAAATAGCCACTACCTCCTATTTTTGTCGCATCATCAAGATATTATATCTTATAAAAAAATTTCAACTTTGAAAATCTTTATTTTAGAAGCTCCACCTCCATCTCCTTCTTCCCCTTCAATCTTTTCCTCAAAAACCAATAATGGCACTACCTCTAAGAAATAAATGTTTGATACAATAGATACTTATTAACAAGTTTCTCTTTCAACTTTATTGTATAGAATTATTCTATATAATCCTTGAGTATTTTAATTTTTAATTTTTTTAATTTCATCATACCTAAGAACACCTTTAATCAATTTCATAGTCATACCATTATAAATATTAAATCTATTATTAAGTTTCCTTTTAAAGGTCACTCCACCATAATGAGTGTCTACAAGATCTACCATTGCAAAGTAGTGAGCCAAAGTGAGCCAAAGTTACCTCCTATATGGCCTAGAAAGGTTAGTTGTATTTTTACTGAAAATATAATATATAAATACCATAACAAGGAGAAAGACCAATTACATCATAATCAAGGTACCCACATTCCTAATAATTTTTGTGTCTTATTTCCCTTGATTAAATCTTCATTCATCAATTAGAAATAACTTATATCAATACCATAAATGGATTTTTCTCATCTCACAAGAATGAGAACCAAACTAATAATTGTAATTTTCCTATTCATTTTTTTAATTCTTTCTTCCTAGTTAATATCTTACTCTTTATTTTTTCTAATTTTCTATAATTTATTTCAAATAAATAATTATATTTTATTTTATTATTATTTTTAAGAAAAGATCCAATTTATATTTTATTATTTATTTGATTAATAATATTGATTAATCAACCCCAAAACTCATATGAATGATCGAGATTTTTCCTACCTAAGAAATGTTATCGCACTTATTCCAAAGAAAATAAACCTCTTTTGAGTAAATTTATACTATAGCAAAGAGTACTTCCCTTATATCATATCTATAAAATATAACTAGGTTAATATCTACAATCCTGGTATAATTATATTTTGTGAACCTATTGATTAAGTTCATGATAATATTTTTAATAATGTTTGAATCAATGTAATTATTTATTGAGTGATTAAGAAAGTCATGGTTTAATCTCAATGATTTAGTAGTTCCCCTAGAAAATATGATAATTTCAATTGATAAACTTGAGAATGAGTAAATTATAATTATTATATGATTTTTTTGTATATATACATGTGTGTATATAGATGTATGTATATATTCATATATATATATATATATGTATGTATACATGTATATATGTATATGTATGCATATGCATCTATATGAATGTATGTATATGTACTTATGTATGTATATATGTATGTGCATATATGTATTTATGCACATACATATATATACATACACACACATATGCATAAGTATATGTGTGTTCATATATATGCACTTGTTCACATATATGTGTGTGTGTGTGTGTGTGTGTGGGGCTATATGTATCCATTTTAATATGTATACATTGTTTTAAAATGTCCTTGCCAAATTATAAAGGGGAGTGCCAAGTTAGTTATTTTTTAAGAATAATAACTAAATAAATAAATAAATAATAGTAAATAGTTGTATTAAATAATGATAATAAAAATTAAATAAAGGTAACAATGATAATGAAGCATCAAATAATGGTAATCGAGATCCACTTTACTTAAATTTGAAAGTGAAAATGTTTTGTGAGTCAAGTGATAGCATAATAACTTATGGGTATTGAGTTAAATGGATTTGGTGTCATTCTAAAATCGTATATAATATTTATCCTTTTGTTTTGTTTAATTATTGAAACAATCATTAATTTTGGTTGTATAAGTGAAGTATAATAGGTTGTAATAGGTCCTAGTATACACATAACTAAAATGTTATTTATTGACAATAAGACCTTTTTCTATCTATTTCTATCAATATTTAATTCCTTGGAAAAGTACATAGTATGTGTACTATGGGATGTCAATAGAAATGATAGTACTTCTAGTTGTAGCTTATTGAAGTTAAGTATTACATGATTTTTAGAATATCTAATAAGTAAAGAATTCATATGGGTCATGAATTATAAAAAAATCATAATAGAAGGGTAATTAATAGAAATATTGCTAATCAATATTTTTTCTCTTTGTTTGTATTTTATTTTAGCATTTTGATGAGGGCCACACCGCCCAAACCCACAAAAATAACAACAACAGATACCAACACAGAAGATGTGAGACAAAAAAATGACTTACTTTCAATTATTTTCAAAAAATGAAATTACAGATTCAAAACTTACATGCTACAGCCTCATGGGCTTGATTCATTACAACAAAATCAACTCATAAAAGAAAATCTCCTATTCGGAGCCACAATCTGCACTAGCAGGGCCTCCTTCTACAACCCCCACTTAACCCTTTTCATTTTCCCCAATAACCACCTTAAAATGTTCTAGAAAGTTCAAATTTTTCCTTTTGTTTTGGTGCCAAAAGTCCCGCCATTTGATTTTTGGCCTAGGAAGAATTTTTTATGAAATTCACTTTTTAAAAGACCAACTTCGTGGGGCCATAACTTTTGATTCGAGTGTCTAATTCGCTATTATTGCATATCGTTAGAAAGCTCTCGATGAGCTCTACAATGCATGAACCCACTATAGGTCGGTTCAGCCACTTTTTGAGCTGTTTTGGGGCCTCCAATATTTTATATCTGAACTTGAAGTTGCATTGGAGAAATTTCATGGGACAAAAACTTTAATTTCTCCCAAACCGTGCAGGGTATTAAGGTGATTCTTTTGTGACCAGAAATTTTTTTCAGCTCCGCTCCTTGGGGTAAATTTTCACATCCATACGAGCTCATTTTGGCCGACTTACTAAAAATAGTAAGTGTCTGCTTTTTGCTATTTTTGATGCTTGACAGTCTTATACCCCTTAACTGCCATCACAAGACTCAAAACAACTAAAGAAAATAAATAATTTTTTTTTTGGGTGATGCAAGATTGACCTACACCGCTAGATGCTCCTGCATTAGACACCTAGGGTAATTTGAAAGTGACCCTCTCACTTCTCAAGAGTTAGAGGGAAACCAAAACAGTTGACCTTAGCCTCAGACAACCATGATGAATCTTCAATAGGCCTTCCTCTCCATTTCACCAAGTACTCTACATATTTCCTATTTCTTGTGCTTCTACCCACACGTCTATCCAAGATTTCTTCTATCTCTTCCTTATCTGAAGTAGGTGCTAGAATTTTCAACTGTTCATTTAGTGGTCCCTCCTCTATATCACCTTCATGATACTCTATCAAATCAACAATGTTGAACATAGGAGAAATGTTTATTCCACTAGGAAACTCTACCTCATAAGCATTTCCTGAATCATGCTTCTTCAAGATCTTGCATGGTCCAAACTTCTTCATCTTTAACTTGTTGTATGTACTAGCTTGAAACCTTTCCTTTCACAAATGAACCATGAATTCATCTTCTACCTGGAACTCCTTATACCTCCTTTTTTGATCTGCCTAAGCCTTATATTGTGAGTTCATCTTATTGATATGTTTCTTCACCTCTTCGTGTGAATTCTTTAGGTGCTCAACAAAATATTTAGCCTTGGCACTACTCTTCTCCCCCTTATCCATCTTTCTCAATTCAAAATCAGTTCTTGGACTACTTCCATATACAATATGGAATGGTGATTTATCAGTGCTCCTATTGAAAAAATTATTATAAGCAAATTATTCCTGTGGTATAATCAAATCCCATCCCTTAGGCTTATCTCCTACTAAGCATCTTAGTAGGTTACCCAAACTCCTATTCACCACCTCTATTTGTCCATCAATCTGTGGATGGTGTGTAGAACTAAACTTCAAATCTATCTTCAGCTTCTTCCATAATTGCCTCTAGAAATAACCAACAAATTTAGTATCTCTATTTGAAACTATACTCTTTGGTACACCATGTAGTCTCACCACCTCTCTGAAAAACAACTCTGAAACATGAACAACATCACTATTCTTATGACACAGAATGAAATGTGCCATTTTTGAAAATCTATCCACCACCACAAATATGGAATCATACCCTCTCTGTGTCCTTGGAAAACCAAGAACAAAATCCATGCTAATATCCTCCCATGGCCTCTCAGGTACAGGTAATGGCTGATACAATCCAGTATTCTAACTTGTTCCCTTTGCCATCTAACATACTCTACAACTTTGTACAAAATTATTCACATCTTTTTGTAACTATGGCCAATAATAATTCTCACTAACAAGAGTAATGGTCTTTTCTTGACCAAAATTCCCAACCAATCCTCCACTATGATTCTCCTTGATTAGATTCTCTCTCATAGAACTCCTTGGAATGCACAGTTGGATTCCTCTAAACAACATTCCATCTTGGATTAAGAAATCCAACCATCTCATCCTATCTAATGTAACAGGTTCCAAACAAGCCTTCCAAGCTTTTGCAAAGTTTAGATCTTCTGGGTACAAACTCTAGAGTTCATTGAACCTAACAACCTCTATATTCATCTCTATAAAAAAAATTTCCTTCTACTCAAGGCATCTGCAACTCTGTTTGACCTTCCACTCCTATGCTTCAAAACAAAAGTATAACTCTGCAAAAACTCAACCCATTTTAAGTGCCTTTGATTCAACTTTCCTTGACTATTGAGATACTAGAAAGCCTAGTGATCAGTATATAAAAAAATTTCTTTTGGCAACAAATAGTGTCTCCATTTCTTCAAAGCTTGAACTATAGCATAAAAATCTTGATCATAGACAAAATATTTCTTCTTACCATCATTTAACTTACTAAAATAGGCAACAGGCTTACCTTCCTGACTCAAAAAAACTCCTATGGTAGTACCACTAGCATCACAATCTACCTAAAAAACCTTATTGAAGTTTGGAAGTGCCAAAATAGGTTGCTCAGTAACTTTCTTCTTCAACATGTCAAAACTTTTGGCTTCTCATGTGGACCACTTAAAATATTTTCTATCCCCTCTCATTGCTTCAGTTAGAGGTGCATAAATACTATTGAAATTCTTAATAAACTTTTTGTAAAAGCTTGCTAGACCATGAAATGATCTTACCTCTGTAACACTCCTTGGAGTAGGTCATTCAATGATAGCTCTCACCTTCTTTGGATCCATTTTGAGACCATCTGCTAAGACAACAAATCCCAGATACACCAACTCTCTCTTCACAAAACTACATTTCTTCAAATTAATCAACAACTTCTCCTCCCTTAGCTTCTCAAAAACTCTTTGAATATGCATCAAGTGCTCCTCCAATGTCTTACTGAAAATCAAAATATCATCCAAATAAACAATAAATTTTTTTCCCAAAAATTCTTTCAATACCTCATTCATAAGTTGCATAAATATGCTCAGTGCATTGGTTAGCCCAAAAGGCATGACTAACCACTCGTACAAGCCCTCCTTGGTTTTGAAGGCTATCTTCCATTCATCTCCTTCTCTAATCTGGATCTAGTGATATCCATTCTTTAGATCTATCTTCGTGAAGTACTCAGTGCCACTCAAACAATGCATAATGTCATCCATCCTTGGCAAGGGAAATCTATACTTGATGGTGATCTTGTTGATGGCTCTACAATCTGTACACATCTATCATTCCCCGTCATTATTTGGTGCTAGTACTATAGGTACTGCACATGGACTTAAACTCTCTTCGATCAATCCCTTCCACAACAACTCTTGCACTTGTCTATTCAAATCTTCACTCTCTGTTGGAGTCATACAATGAGCTGCCTTATTTGAAAAACTAGCTCTAGGAATCAGGTCCATTTGATGACTAATCTTTCTTACTAGAGGAAAACCTTCAGGTACATTATTAGAAATAATAGCTTGAAATTCATTCAAAAAATATGAAACCTCTACAGGTACCTTAGTAGTATCTTCTTTATCAACTCTAGGGATCAATGCAAAACACATATGCTCATGCCTCATACCTTCTAGGAACTTTCTTCCATCAACCAAAAAAATTCTTGCATTACTGCATACCTTTTCCTCTACCTCTTTCAAGGGCTTCAACTTATGACGATCTCCATCCTTTGTCAAAGAATAGGTTTTTGGCATGTCCATCATGTATTTCTTGTCGATCAAACTACCACGGCTTGCCTAACAACATATGAAAAACATCCATAGGCATAATATAACATAATACCTCATCATGGTAATTTCCAATCTTGAACTTTACTAGACATTTCTTATTTACCAAGGCTTTATAGTCCTACAACTAAGCAATCTGGTATGGGTTTGAATGCCTTCTTCTCTCCAACCACAACTTACTAACCATTTCTTCTGAAACAAGGTTATCAGTACTACCTCCATCAATAATAACATTGCAAACTTTGCATTCACACTTGCATCTAGTGCGAAACAAATTCTTCTTTTGAGTTGGCTCATCCTCCTCATTCAGCAAGGCTCTTCTAGTAACAAGAACCTCTTCTCTTTTTGCATCCTCAAAGTGTGAAGACTCAACATCTTCATCAACATGTGCAACTCTTGCATTACCCTCAGGTCTTCTATTTTTCTTTCCTTGATGTTGAGGAAACTCATAGGCTCTATGTCCTTCTTCTCCACATTAGAAACAGGTTCCATGAAAGCCTCCTCTTCCCAGTCCTCATCCAGATCCTCCCCTTCCTCTTTGGTCTCCATTATTCTGATCACGAGGATAATAAGTGTTATCTCCTTTCTAGTTTTGGCTGCTACTGGAGCCTTCACTTCCCTTTTGATCTTCATTTCGACCTCCATATGACCATCCACTAGTCTTTCCTCCATGGCCTCCACCTTGTTGTTTGTTCTCAAACCTCTTGTTCAATCATTCTTCAACCTTTAGAGAAAACGGATAAGCATCCTCAATAGTCATCATTCTTACCAATGTTAATTCTTCCTGTATGCTTGGCTTCAACCCGTTAATATAACGAGCAACTTTCTCCTTATTTTCCTTAGAATGTCCTATTTGAATCAAGACCTTGTGAAATTCCTCTATGTAATATTTCACTGTCCTTGTTCCTTGCTTCAAGCTCTACATCTTCTTGACCAGCTCCAATTCATAATCAACTAGAATAAATTGCTTTTTCAATTTTGACACCATTTTGTTCCATCTAGAAATTTTATCTTTCCCTTGTCTTCCTCTTTCTAACTGGACCTCTTTCCACCAAATATTGGCATGAACTTTTAATTTTGTCTTTGCAAACCTCACTCTATGAGGATCTTCAATCTCCTCAAACTCAAAAAATTCCTCCATATCATTGATCCAATCAATCAATTCTTTAGGATTCAGATTTCCACTGAAAGTTGAAACCTCCATTTTAGGCCTCTTCCCAATGCTTGAGATCGCTCACAACAATATTATTTCTCTATGATCCATTGGATCATTCTCTTACTCTTTCGTTTCCTCTTCCATTTCATCTTCACTGTCATCTCTGTCTCATTGCACATCTCTTCTTCTAACCTCTTGTTGCAAGGTTTCTAATTTCCTTCAAAGGGCTTTGATTTCATCTCTAGGTGGACCTCCTCCAGCTCGACCTCTACCTCTGCCATGCTGGGAAATTCTTGGAGGCATCTTGAATTCAACCAACACTCACAGGTCTTGCTATAACTGCCTCACGTTCGATGCTCTGTTACACTCTTAGGAACTCCTACTCTGATAGGGCCACACTGCCCAAACCCACAAAAATCAAAACAACAGATACCAACACAGAAGATGTGAGACCAAAAAATGACTTAATTTCAATTATTTTCAGAAAATGAAATTACAAATTCAAAACTTACATGCTACAGCCTCATGGGCTTGATTCATTACAACAAAATCAACTCATAAAAGAAAATATACTATTCAGAGCCACAATCTGCACTATCAGGACCGCCTTCTACAACCCCCACTTAACCCTTTTTTTATTTTCCCTAATAACCACCCTAGAATGTTCTAGAGAGTTCAAATTTCCCCTTTTGTTTTGGCGCCAAAAGTTCCGCCATTTGATTTTTGGCCTAGGAAGAAATTTTTATGAAATTTACTTTTTAGAGGACCAACTTCGTGGGGCCATAACTTTTGATTTGGGTGTTCGATTCACTATTATTGCGTATCTTTGGAAAGCTCTCGATGAGCTCTACAATGTGTGAACCCACCATAGGTTAGTTCAACCACTTTTTGAGCTGTTTCGAGGCCTCAAAAGTTTTATATCTAAATTTGAAGTTGCATTGGAGAAATTTCCCAGGACGAAAACTTTAATTTCTCCCAAATCATGCAGGGTATTGAGGTGATTCTTTCACGACCGGAATTTTTTTTAGCTTTTATCCTTGGGGTAAATTTTCATGTCCATACAAGCCCATTTTGGCTGACTTACTAAAAATAGTGTCTGTTTTTCGCTATTTTTGACGCTTGATAGTCTTATACCCCGTAAGTGTCATTATGGGACTCAAAAAAACTAAATAAAATAAAGAAAACATTTTTTTTAGGTGATGAAAGATTTCCCTACACCGTTGGATGCTCCTGCATCACATTTTAATAGACTCATATTAGTAGAAAGATTGGTTTAAATTAGTAAGGGATAGGAAATTAAATAGGGTGAACCATTGGAACCTAAATAAATTAAGCAAAATATGTTTCAAGGGAACCCTCATGAATTAAAGTTATTTTGAGGAGTCACAAAATCTTCAAACATTATGTAATATTGAAAAGTAATATGTTTGTGGTACTTAGTACAATATTAGTATATTATAATTAAAATACATTACATTGAGATGAGTAATTTGAAGAATATGCCCTAGGTTTGGGTGTATAATAAATTATAAATCCTACATGACTTGGAAATGGTTTTTAGTCTTAAGGTATCAAAATGATCTAGGTTCTTACTTATTTTCCTTTCTAGGGATTTTATTATGGCTTATAATGATCCACTTCGTATTTTTATATTTACTACACGATCTTCCAAATATGACTAGATCCATATGAATATGCCCTTTGTAGTATGATAAAAGTTGCATAGGTAGACTAAGGTTAATTAGGAAGTTGTTAAGATTTCAAAAATAAATAAATAAAACTTTTAGATTATAGATGGTTAGAAACTCTAGCATGTAGCTTTCCCATGGTTGGAACCTTAGGTTTTTCATGCAACTTTTTTATATAAATTATTAATAATTCCACAAAAAAATTATAATCTATTGATAGGTTGTCTTGCATTGTAATTCTTGTATGATTATATATTATGTCATTATCTAATATATTAGATGTGTACATTTTTCATGATCATATTTGACCATGTAGGAATTAAAATAATTCTTATAAAATATTCTAGGAGGTGTGACTTGGATGTAGATAATAGGGTAGGTACCATTAAATAGAATCAACAAATCCCAACTTTCTTGAGATATTGGACACTAGCTAGCACTAGATGACTAATTTGTCCCTATTCACATTGACATATGAAAAAGTGTAATGTATTTTATTATTTATTCATATCATATAAAATATTGACATTTTGGGTTATGTATAAATATAATAGATGAATTTTATGTTGTACTTACATTTTTATTGCATTATGATTGTAATTTTTGATTTCACCTTCATCACATGATGTAATGATAATAAAGTATTAAAACCAATTAGTGATTGAATGATACAAATACCAAAATAATTATTTCTCGACTAGTTTAAATATTTTTATATTAAAATATAGTATAGGATTTTACACCTTGATCATCTCATTGATAAATATCATTATTTTCTTTGATTTCCAATCTAGTGTAGCATTTAAACTCCTATCAAATTTCAAACCTTCAATTGACAAAATAAATTTACCTTCATTACTAGTGGAATAGGGCACCAAGAATGTAGTACCCCTCCAGTTGCTACTATGTATTTCATTTTTCTTATGGTTGATTGCTAGTCATTTAGTTGTTTTGGATATTATATTCATCTTTTATTAGTTACAACATAGATGTTATGTTAGTTGTTATAATCTATGGATTATACATTTGATATCGTGATCATCTAGTAACATTCGTGTGATGACATGATGAAATTCATGTGTGTGTGTTATGGTTTATGTTGTGTTTGATTTACTATTGAGGTTGTCGTGATGAAATGGTTGTTTATGATATAATGACGCTTGTCAATCCTGGTGAAGAAGATAGTCTAGCACTACTCACTTGTGAGTACCCTGCTATGCTGCAATTCTTCTTCATAGTGTGTTTACTAATATATGATGATATGTTTAACAGTGATGTTTTATGCAGTTACAGGTACCGGGTATCGACTCCACCTGCTTGTCAGTTTTGAGCATACCCTAACCCAATGGAATTATGTTGATTTAGAGATATTGACAGGTCCTCATTTTAAGCCATCATTCTTCATTGAACGAGTATTTGTTTGTCACCGTTTTTGTTGTCGTTGTTTCCATCTTATCATTCTCATTTGTTGTTTGGTCTTGTTGTGTCGATCTTGCTTGTGTTTTTTTTTTTGGGAATTAATTAATGTAGTTAAATGGTTTACTTGCTAATTTATTTGATTAAATGTGTTTTTGATTGAGATATCAAATTAAATAATTATGACTATGGTTTGATTTATTAAGTTAAATTAAACAAGTTATTTATTTTAAAGGTGAATGTTAATCTTGTGGAAAGGTAATTATTTAAATATAATTGTTGAATTAATTGTGCAAACTAGATTTTTGTGAAGAGTTGATATTTTAAAAGAGTTTGCTTTTAATAAGTTAAAAATATCTAAAAACCTGTGTTTGAGTTGAAAGATAATATCTTTAGATATTTAATGATTATAACTGATTGATCAATTTTCAAATGCATGACTGACAATCAGTTAAGTTTTGTAACCTTGAGATATTTAAAATGCATTAAAAAGCTATTGTGTGGGCAATGTTGATACACGACAATTTTCTAGAAGAATTTTCTCGGCAGTAGCTTTTAGGAAATTTTTGCACAACAGATGTTCTAGAAAAACTTTCATCTCAGATTTTGTTTGCAAGGTAATATTGAGTTGGATTGTTTTGGATCTCATAAAAAAATAGCCAGTGTTAAAAGTAGGATTGACAGAAGCTTCATATTTCGTTTTCAGCTCAGCTTTTGAGCTTTTAAAACAAGTTCCCTTCTCGTTTGGCAATATTATTATCTGTATTTTCTAAAAAGATTGCTTGAAGATTATCTATTGAAAATTTTAAAAGAGATTGTTTGTTTCTTCATTGTACAATAATGGTTTACTACTTTTAAAACAATTACTTTTAGTTGATTTAATTATAGCTTTATCTTCCTACTGCCATGCAATATTTGATAGATTTCTCCAAGTCTGGTTGCAACCCTGTTGATTATAAACCCTTGATAATATTATTTGCAACCTGTATTTGTTTGTTTCAAGTTGTACCCTCTCCTTGCATGAGTTATTCTTTGGAAGATGGGTATATTAGATAATAAATAGGTTGTGATCTTTGTAGCACCATCTGCAATCTTATTCTTAATAAATTAGTCAACTCCTAACCATCATTCTATTTCCTCCCTTATCATTACTCTCCAATTGTTTGATACATATTTGGAATTTGATATTTCTTCCTTTGCTTCTTGCAATTTTCACTGCCTCTATTGCGGTATTTATATCTTGAATATTATAAATCTTGACTTAGGCAAATTTTTAACTATATTGTTAACCATTGCTTTAATTCTGGAATATGTATGTTGTTGTATAAATCAGTCAACTCTTACCTCATCTTCTTTAAATCATTAACCTCCAATCATAATTTAGATTTTCTTTGTTTCTAATCCATCATTTGGTTTGGAAATCGCATCAATACTGATGATATGGAGATGTAGGATTTATACCCCTACACATTCCTGTGTTATAAGGATTCCTTTTGAAAATTTTACATATGAAGTTTGTTCATTATTGTCAAGAATTTGATCACCATGATTCTGAGTAATTGGCCTCTTTTGATGGCTATATATAGATAAGAGTCTAATCAAGGTCTTGTATTGTAAAATCAATTAAATCTATAGCTTACAATGTCGCCCATGATCATAGATCTGTAAGTTAATCAGTCTAAGTAGCTTTGTTTAATCTATAAGCTGAAGAATGATAGGTATGGAAACCTTGTCTAGTTCGCCGATTTGTGTATCTTCATATAATATTTCTTTAGGTAATATGTAATATCATTCTTTGACTTCAAATTCATCTTGGTTTTTTCCGCTACTATACTCTGCAATTATGTCAAGATTGTAAAATATAAACCTGTTAAAGATGTCTGAATGCATCTCCATATATCTTTTGTAACTCTCTTATAATTGTAAGCTATTGATGTCTGAAGTTTGAATTAAGAACGCTGTGAAATCTCCTTATATCACATGTATTTGAATAGATATTGATGTCTGAAGTTTGAATTAAGAACGCTGTGAAATCTTAAGTCATTTGTTGCCTCTTTTTAATCATTTCTTGATCCTCTACAGATTTTCCTTATACGTCTATAACTCCTCCTTGTCATTGTCTTTGAAATTAATTGTTTGTCTGTAACTCTTGTGTACTGGCTACAGTAATGGTCTACAATTATGTTTATTAAAAACTTAAGTTTCTCCTTGGTTGTGGTGCCAAACATTTTGATGTTTGAGTTTTCTTTCTTAAACTTAAAGTATTACCATGGTGTGCTTTCTTCTTGCATGATTTATAGAGATTTTTAAGTTAACTGAAGTCTTAGTATGAGTTTCAATACAGGAGTCTTAGATGATAAATACTAACTGTAGTAGGCAGCATGCGCATTTCCTAAGTTAAAACTTAACCATGATTCAGGTCATTTCCTTATGATTTGATTCACACCTTAGCTTGCACCGTAGCTTTCTCTAAATAAGTCAAGTTTAGTGTGAGTCTTGCACATGGTGTATTTACCTAATTATTTAAAGTTTTAAATCCTTGCATGGCATGTTATGTACATGTTCCTTGTTTAAATTATCCTCAACTAATTTTTATTTGCATGGTGAAGATAACTGAATGTTGAGGTATTGTATGGATATTATGAGATTCCTTAATTTTAGGAATTGTAATTCATATCCTTTTTAAGAGTTAAATTGAACAGATGATTCAAATGTATATATATATATATATATATATGAATGGTTCTTATTTGTTGGATTAGTAAATATAAAATATTTATGTTATTTTACTAATGAACGATTATAGATATATGCTGTAAAATTATAATGTGCAATCTGATTGAACTATAGATGTATTTTCATTTTAACAAGTAAATATGTATATATATATACTTATTTAAATTGTCTAGCTTTCAAGTGTTGTTCTGTAATGATTAAGGAATTATATTGTTCTTGTTGAAGAATGATCTTGGATGTAATATGTTCATGTAGATTAAATGGATAAATTTGTTGGGATATGTTTATGATATCATTTGGAAATATATATTGGTGTATATGAGTCCTTTTACTTCCAAAGGCTAGAGGGTTGATTTGATGTATGAGCTTTTAATGTTTGTTCATTGTTGTTTTAAATACCTTGATCTATTTTGGGACTCAACCATGCAAGAGTTATTTGTCACCTTTGAGTTGTTTGAACTGGTCCATGAATGAGATATTTTTTATTATGGCATTGTTTTATATGCATGTTGGAATTCCTTGGTATTTTGATGTTGCGTCATGTTTATAGGAAGAGTGGCTTGCGATAGGGGCCGAAACCCTATGTGGTTGCTAGGGTAACCTATCATGGGTTTTGTAATTAAGTGAAAACCTTAATAAATAAACCTGGGGTTCATTAAATAATTAAGATAAATAGAATGCCTCACCTAGTGCCTTAATGCTTGTATAGATTAAGGGTAGATTGACAAGGCCTAGAATGTCTTAGTTGTCTACCTTGTCTTCCTGAAAGGTAATTTGACTCCACATGAGTTTGTCTAGGGGCCGAGAATCAATAGAGACTTCTAGGGTAACTCTAGATGAGGGCCAATAGTCTAGGAAGATTCACCAAGGTAACCTAGAACAACTATGTGATGACACTCTGTCCTAAAGCATGTTTGTGGTCTCTTATTTAGAGTCACTTGTGTTACTATTGTTGCCTCTGGGAGTTTATTAGTGATCATGTAATTTTGATTATATCATGTTATTATGTGTTTGTTAGCCATGTGATGTAATGTCTATTCTTTGTTGTTTGTTTGCTTGTTTTGTGGACCTATCATTATCTCCTAGCACAAAGGGAGTGGACCTTCGGGTTCCACGCAGTTGGGAGGAAACTATGCTATTTCCTCCATTGGGTCCTCTTACAAATATTGCTATACTTGGATAACATTGTTCATGGAGCAGGTTCCTTTCACTTTCTTGTTCGTGATGATGGATGTTGAACGTGTTTGAAGACGTGGATGTTAGTTTTGAGAAGATCACTATCTTGTTTTTATATTTACCTCATGTGTACAAGAGTACTCATTGTATCGACATTATGATGTATTGAGATTTATTAAAATCTCACTTGATGTAATTTGGATATGTATATATCTTGACTATATAAAGTTTATGAAAGTGGATCATTCATGAATGTGATTTGTACTTATGTTTTATGAATTTAATATTATGGTGTGATGTTCTTATTTTTAATGTTTAAGTAACGTCGTCTTGGAATCCTTAAGACATTTCTTTAATCGAATGACTTTAAAAAAAAAATCTTCGAGTAATTTGTTACCTTATGCTTGTTTTAATGGATTCCCTGGCGGGGCGTTACAAAGAATTACTATCCCATCATATAAAATATTATTTTTCATCCTTAATTGAACAAATTTTGGACAAAGTGGAGGATTATAACATGTTGTTGGAGCGAGTGGAGAGGCTTGAGAATAAATTCACTGGTTTGACTTGGTTCAATATCAAGATGATCCACCATGCAGCTGGTACCCTTTCTACTATGCTTAAGGACAAGATGAATAAGAAGGATATGGAGGAGGGCCCCAACTAGGTTGGAGAGGATGTTATTAACCTCCTCTCTCAAAATTAGGAAGGTGCTAGTTAGTCTGTTGCTGCAGTGTCTGTTTGTTGGGTTGTTGGATGTTAGTTGTCTATCCGTTGTTTTTATGTTTTGTTTTTTTTTGGTGGTTAAATATTTTGAGTATTTGGACTTGATCTTTTTTGGCCCTTATGGATCGTTGTGTGTAGGGTACAACACCCTATAAATTTTGCTTAATATATCAAAAACAACTTGTTACATCCATGTTAATAATAGGGTAAATGGCATAATGAGAATATTAAAATAATAGAGATTTAATTTAATAAAGGATGTGAGTAAGGAAATAAAGTTAATGTTAATATATGCAAACCATAACATTAGATTTACATGGAGAAACCCTTGCAAGAAAGGAACTTCAACTCTAAAAAGACCCAATCTTGTATCAATGTAACAAAGAGTACACACCAATATTATAACTTCTCTCTTTAGTAATAAGTTGGTAGCATAATATTTTATACAAACTAACCTTACAAATTAGTATGTTCATAGAAATGGGGGGCCAAAGGGAGGTCAAAATGGTCCAATATTTTTAAAATTAGTAAAATTTAAACTTCAATGACTAATTTGACATTCCTATGCTCAAAATTTGACAATGTGATAAGAATATGAATACTAATGCTTAAAATCTAGTTTCTAAACTACTATTTTTTTAAACAGTGGAGATTAAAAGAGTCAAAATTTGAGAGAGAAAAATGGTTCTATTTTGACTAAAAAATATAACATAGTGTCACATGTGCTCCCCCACTTTTTGATTTTCACTAATTATTTTATAAATCTAATTGGTTGAAATTCAACTAAGATCAAGCAATATACATGTATTTTTTCCTAATATTTGGTGAATATATTTTTTTCTACTAATTTTCAAAGTGATGTAGAGCATAGAGGAAGAAATCAACACCCTTCAACAACCTTAATTGACTAACTCAAAACATCTTGAACTTTCCTTCTTTTGACACACTTATTCAACTATATTTCCCTTCACAAAACTCAACACAAACACTCAAATTTTCTTTAGAGTTTCAAAGTTTTTAAGAGATCTCCTAGACACCTTAATCATCCTTAATTCAACCCAAAACAACAAACACAGAGTCTGACCCTTCATATTCCATTAATTCTTTATGACTGTCCTTTAATGCATCACAAAGACACTTTTTGATCACAAAACCCCAACCTTACTTTTCAAGGCATAGATAACTAATTATCCACTTAAGACATATTCATTAGGTTGACACAACAAAATCAGACTCTTCACAAACCTGCCAAAAAATACTAGCCACTTGTTTGGGTTACACTTCCTTCATAAACTAAGTGCAAAGCTTGTAGGTCTGCAAATGGTCTGTCAAAGGTTTTCTCACAACCTACCCACTGAAACCCAAGAAAAATCTTATATTTGGAAATCTATTATTCTTACCAAAAATATATTCAAAATTGTGTATTGAGACTTTCACAACCCATGCATCGAACCTTGTTGTTCAGTCAACAATTAGGCCTATTTGGACCTTGGTAAAAATAGGGTTTATTGTATTTTCTATCTCCAACACCAAACTTTCACAATAAATGCTTGGAACAAGTCAAGATTGGTCTATTGAAGCTTAATGAATCAACAAATGTTATTTTCCAAGGGTTTTTTATCAAACCCTAGGTTGTAACTTCTTCCACTGCCTTGATTCAGACTGTATACTCAAAAATTACAGTCAAGACTTCAATCTACAATGCCTCAAATCTTATAACCTTGAATCAAAACCATTTGAATATGATATTTTATACATAGAATAAAATTAACACAAAAAATCAGATGATTTGGCCAATAGAATAAAGAAAAACATAATTAACTTGATTCACTGTTAACCCTAGTAAGGGTTTCCGAATATTACGAGAGAAATGATGATATCTAACTAAAATGATCACCAAAATGCATGAAACCAAGTCCAATGGGAAGGCGATTGAACCTCTTAACATTTTCAAACACTTAGGAACACGTAAGAGGTCGTACCAAGCCATAGACCTCTAGAAAATAATGATTTTATGAATAAATATACAAAAAAATAGAGTTTTTATTCATTCCAACTCAGGTATACAATCACCCACACGTACAAATGCATAGAAAATTATTTTTCAGGGAATTAAAATTGACCTTAACCTTCTAACTACCACCTAACCACCCTAATGACTCTTCATCTCTTAATATTACCTTTTTTATTAAGTTGACAACTTTTTACATTTGTTCAAGTTTGACAAAACATTGAATGTTGACCCCTCAAAAATATGAAAAATGACTCAAATAACTTTATTACAAAGTGGGAACAACAATATTGAATCAAATTCCAAAAATTGCTTCATGGAGGCCTAATTATGCCAAGGTGCTCCTGCACCACAAAGTGGCAACATCCTAAAAAAAAAAACTAATTGTGCTTCCCTTAATTTTGAGAAAATGATCAAAAATAAATTTGTTTTCAAAGTATGTAGAATGAAACATATAATAGAAAAATGTAGAAATTTAAATGTGGATAAGAAAATAAAAAAAATTGTAGAAAAATTAACACATTTATTTTTGGAAAAATATAAACAATAGTGAAATTAAGTAAAGCTTAAAAACTTAATTTATTTGTATTCTAGAAGAAATAGATGGCTAGAAAGCTAATATAAAGTTTGATGTCATAGTGGTGTTTTCTCAAAATAATGTCATAAAATATGTAGACTTAAGGAAGAGAATGCATGAGCTTTGAATGCTTTTTTGATAAATTATGAAAATACATATTTGAGAATGTAATAAGAAAATCCAAGTCTAAGGATAGGTAATTCATAATGAAAAGAAAACATGCAAGAATGTTATATTTCATTTTAAAAAGGTACTATAATGAATAAAAATGGAAAATTCTTATAAGTTTATCCCCACAGAATATCTTCCACACTACTATCTAAACTTCTTCAATTTCATTGAATGGCTATTTTTGTTCCCTTAAAAATTAAATATTATTGCTTGATAAGTAAACACCGTTATATGTTTCTTATATTCATAAGACATTAATAGAAAACCACTTTTTTTGTTTTTGTCATGTATTGATATAGCAAATTATTCTTATTATTTTAAGAAATTCCTATTTTATCATGGCTCACAAGAATTTTCATCAAGATAATATTTTACTATTACATATGCATCATGATATAACAATAGCATTGTACTCCTATATATGAATATATTGAAAGTATACCTACACATATACACAAGGTAAACATACTAGCATGATTATTTGAAGATTTGTTGGTTTAATTTTGCATAATATATTGCATAGATTACATATTTTAAATAGACTACTATAGTTACTATTGGTAAATATGTGGATAGTGTGTTGTCATTGATGTCAACCTTTGTTGATAACATATGAACTTATGTTGAAGAACAATTCATGGTTGGATTTCAAGGAAATTTAAGATTTTCTTATCAATTGAAGTTCATGATTGGATAAATGCTATGACTAGTACACTATTGTACACCATCATTCAAAGTTCATCATTGGTTGTCAAAATTCCTTGGTTGATAAGGTTTAAATATATCTAAGGAACATGAATGGCTACAAAAAATATTTGTCAAATGCTCTGCATTCCTCAGCAGATGAAGTTTTTATCTTATGGTTTGAAGAGTAGATTTGTATAGTTTTAAGGTATGCATATTCCAAGTTTCAATGCATAAGTTTTACCATAAAGTATTCTGGTGTTGTTAGAGTATGAAACTATTAAGTTCCATTGGATGTATGATAAAGAAGAATAATATGTCTTTGTATTTCACCGCATCACATTGCTTTTCCTTGCAGTTTTGGAGTTATGTTTCTAAAGGTGGTATATCTATTCATCCCAAGTTTCAGATGTTTTGGTTCACCACTAGTAGTTCTGTAGATGGCAGTGTGTTGTCTATGTTTCAACAACTTGGTAGGTTAGTCTGTTGGTGTCTAAACGAAATGTGTTAGCATATATTCTATCAATTTTGTGTAAAAAGGTTATGCAATGCATGACGAAATCTTATAGGGCTCTCTAGTTTCTCCACAATATGATATGTGATCTTCTCATGTTTAGTAGTGTGTCCATAATCATTTTTTTTTAGTATGAAGTGTTTGCACCAACATGAATTGATTTAAAATAACAAAAGGAGTGCATAGAAATGTTGTTACATGTTGTATCAGTCTGTTGAAGTGATCCACATATAGTTTTCTAGTCTCTCTAGTATCACCTTGGTCTAGAGTTGATGTTTGATAGTTTGCTTGCTTGCTAGGATGACTTGTCATGTTGAGTTGCTTGTGCCAAAATTTTATATGTGTGTGCCACTTTTGAAGATCTGTTTCATGAAGGATAGGTCTTGAATATCTTTCATCTTGGACCACATAATTTTTCTCTCTATTGAAAATGTTTTTGAATTTGACTTGATTGTAAATATTATATATATTACATTACATGCTTATAGCCAACATGGTGGAATCTTTTAAAGGTTGTAGGTGGTACAAATAAAAGATCAAAGTTTTTGAGAAGGTGTACAAGTGTGTTGTGAATTCTTTTGAGAAGATAATGTGTGAATAGATTTCAGTTGAATATCTTTTGATGATGAAATGTGTCAAAGATTATTTTTTGATAGATCGATAGTGAATTTGAGATTATGAAGAAGAATATGAGCCTATAAATGAGAAATTTTACTAAAGGAAGTGAGTTGTAAGCAACATAGCTTATTGAAGCTAGTGTATGTACCAAAGGTAGTGAGTTAGAGGTAATAGATGTATTGATATATTCCAATTGTATGTTGAGGTTGTGAACGTCTAGTGTGAAAGTTGTATTGAGTAGGGAGTAGCGAAATTCCTTTGGTTAAATACCATAAATACCTATTGTAAAATTTGTTATATTTTTTAGGCTAGATTTGGACACTAGATCCAAGTAGCTTGCTCACCATGGTTTTTTCCTTGTAGGGTTTTCCACGTAAATATGGTGTTATGGTTGTGTACATTTGTGTTCATCTACTTGTCATGGTTTAATTGATTAATTTATAATGAATGAAAGAATTTGATTAAGTACTGATTCACCCCCCCTTTGAATACTTCTATGTATTCAACAATTGGTATCAAAGCCAAGTTCCTTGATATAGCCTAACAATTGAGGTAGATCTTGAGTGGAACACATGGGAACTAAAGAAATGTCAAAAGAGAAGAATCCTCTAGAAGTCAAGAAGCATGAAGATATGGAAGGAATTAATGCAAAAGATTGTGAAGTGGACTTTGAAGGAGAAATTATTTCAGCTTTGGAAAATCTAGATATTGCAAGAAGAGAAAGTGGATAATTGAAGATAAAAATCAAAGAATTAAAAGGGACAATCATCAATTTGAAAGTTCAAGTTGAAGAAGGTAAAAGGGTTATAGATTGCTTGAACAATAAGTTGAATGAAAAATCAATGGAATGCTCCAAACTTGAAGAAGAAATTGCTTCTCTAAGGAAATAATTGGAGAAAGCTAAGGATCAAATTGACAAAGGCTTGAAACTCAAGAAAAGCACCAACATTCTTGATGAGATAATCAGTACTCAAAGATCAATAAAGGACAAGGGTGGTCTTGGATATGAAAATGGTCAAAACTTAAAGGTTAATATTCCTAAACAAAAAAAGGAAAAGGACTCCGTTGAAGGTTCTAAAAAGGTGAAATAAAGAAGGAAATTGGATGATGGCTTCATAAAGGTTAGCAATCAAAAGAAAATATTCAAGAGATCTCCTCCTAAACAGACAGTTAATTCTAGGTTCTCTCTATCTTTTCATGGTTATTGTTATTTTTGTAATAAGTTTGTTCATAAGGATAATGAGTGTAGAAATAAGGCAAGGATGAGACATTATATGAGGAAGAAATATTTTGTGCATCCAAGATATAATGTTTTAGTTTATCATTCCTTTTATGACTATTGTTATGCATGCAATAAGTTTGGCCATAGGGCTGCTTATTGTAAAACTAAGATAGGAAGAAATGGTTTATCTCCTAAATATAGCATTATTTGTTACAAGTGCAATAACTTTGGGAATAAAGCAATATTTTGTAAAAGTGGTTATGTGAAACCACATGCTCAACATAAGAAGATAGAGGAAAATAAGGAAGTTGCAAAGGTTTGGAGAAAGAAAAAAGAGAAATAAATTGAAGTGAAAAATGACACAACACTTGTGCATTATGCACAAGGTTTCATGCTTGATTGAGATAGAACATTATCTCAAGGGGATTTATCTTCCACAAAGTCTCTATGTCCCCTGAAGAGAGTAAGATGTTGCTCATTACAACATGAAAGGTAATCTAAAACAAGATAGTCTAAATAATTTAGTTAAAAATCAGGATGGAATCTAAAGATCAAATTTTTAGAAAAAAAAAACTTTGTTTACGGAGGTCTATAGATTATCACTGTAAAGTCATAGTGCAGTATGACAACTTCTTACCTAACAGGTGCAAGGTCCATTAATTGAGAAAAGTCAGGGAAAATGTGAGATCATTTATACTCTAATATACATAATCTTGTCTCATTCGAATCAAAAGCATTTGCATCTAGAGCAAAGAAGAAGAAGGCATCAAAAGCATCATGTGAATTCAAATTGAAGTGAAACCCTACAAACATTTCACAAAGGTATTTCAAGTTTCTCATAAACCCTTATTTTTAAAATAAATTGAAATGGCTACTCCAAAATTGGTAGATATTTTTGACAAACCTAGGCCGAAGTATAAGAAATATCCTTTCAAAGCTATGGAGGTAGATAAGGATGGTGTGTTATCAAATGTTACAGATGATATTGTGCATACTAAATATGTAAGGATCTATATTCATGCTTGTACAAATTAGATTTATCACACAATGTTTGAGGAGTTGAGGCATAACTTGCTGGATGATGACTATGTTAGGTATAAACCATAATATACAAATGTGTTGACTAAAGGTTTGGATGGGGAAGTATTTTCTTGATTTTTGTGACAACATTGAATGGGTAAGGATCATTTTGAGCAGAATTCATGATGATTTTATTTATTTGGAAAAACCCTATAGAATCACCAAATATGTAATTAAGGTAGTAACGGGGTTATATGTAACTGGACCTATTCTAGTGATGAAAGTTGTGAAGAATAAGAAGGTTACAGAGTTAACTAGAGAAAATTTTGATAAAAGAACCTTGAGCATAAGCGATATCAATGATCTAAGTGTTAAGTATGCTTCCATGGGAATAGCATATAAAGCATTCTTCACAAACAAAGGCTCCATAACTAGTATTTTCATTCATACCACATACTAGATGGTTAAGGAAAGGACTTTGACCTGTGTGAGTTGATCATAGAGAAATTATTTGATAATATGAAGAGAACCAAGGAGACTAGATACAAATTCATGTTTGGGTCTTTGACCATTTTCCTTACATTTTATTTTCTAAGTGAATTTCCTAGTTTCAAAGGAAAGATGGGTATGTGCAGGATCATCATGGAAAAAACAGGCCCTTAAGTGGCAAATTTTTTTGAAAAATTAGAGTTAGGCAACTTGATGTAAAAATTTGAATAAATTATCTATATTATTTCAAAAATATGTAAGAATATAATTTGTAGAAAACTGAATGTAGTTTCTAAACTACTAGGTTTTTTTTAAATCTATTTGGTGAAAATTTGAAATTTCAATGCAGAGTACTTAAATTTCGGAAAAATAAGAAGTAGGTGTCTGCCTAACCACCCTAACCACAATAAAATGATAATATTTTTTATAATATTTTAGATATAAGTAGAGGAATCATGTCGGATGTGATGCATATTTTTGTATTTTTTTCCAAGTAAATAATTAATTATGAATTTTTATTACAACTTGTAAAAAATATAAAAACTAGTATGTCGACCACCTTAACTTGGTCAAAACTTCATGAATTTTTTTATTTTTAATCCTATAGTATGTGAAGCATAGAATGTGACACATGTTTCAAATTCAAAAAATGTGATACCGTTTGAAAGCTATAGATGTTTTTCAATCAACCTATCAATCAGGACTTTAGTCATAATTCAAATAGAAAATGAATAATAATAATTTATTAAATTCAAAGTAAAGAATAATTTATATTGGTGGAAAGCTGAGCATCTCCTTTAAAAACCCTTTTTGTTTCATCAATTTTGGGTAATAAAAAAAAGTTGTCAGCCACATACCCATCATATTGCCACTTTTTGGCCCATCATGATCCTGCACATACCCAGATCTAGAAAAAAATCCCTCTAGTTGTTGCACAAATCAAAAATCACATGAGAGGATTCAACGACACATAAGCTTGCACTGCTACCTATTAGTTTTTTTTCAAAAAATTGCAAGAAGTAATGCAAGATAGGGAAATAATTCTCTTTGATCTGGTAAGAAAGTACAAGGATTAAATTCCATTTTTCATTGATAATGATTATTACTACATTGAAGTTGTGGAACTTAGGAAATCCTAGATTCCTAAATTTCCTTATGAGGTCTCCCCTACTAAAGTCAAGGAATATGTTGAATTTTTTTAAAATAAGCCTAAGGATCCTGCAATAGAAAGTTTTGGTACCTATAGAGAAATCATGGATAAGATTATCCAAAAGAAGGTGGAAGACACCAATGAGAAGAGGGTTGATAAGAAGTTTGAGAGAATAGGCATTCCACAGTACCCCAAGATGACATCTCAGATCTTTGCCCAAGTTTTGCAGAACATTCCCTCAAACCCTGAGGAAACTATTACAAAGTGTAGTTTAAAATATTGTATACCTTAACAATTTCACATTATGTTTTTTCCTGGCCTAATTTATTGGACTTAATTAAGCTTCTAATTTTCCAACTTATGCATTCCAAAGACAATTTTTTTACCATTTTCTAAAGAAGGAAAAGTATTAAAAAAATGCATTCAATCATTAATTTGTCCCTAACTTTAAGTGTCTTAGAAGTTTGGGCAAGGACCCATTTTCCCATGGGAAAATGGGTCCCCCTTCTTAGCCAAGACCTAGATTTAAATATGTTATAGGAGGTATTTTAACATCCAAAATTCAAATATGAAGTGTTAGCTTTTGGAATCTAATTTTTTGAGAAATTGGATAAACACTTATAAATACCTAGTTATTTTATCATTTGAAATCTAACAACTAGCAAGACACACAATTGAGAAAATATTATTGTCAAGAGCAAATCAAGAGTAGAATTTTAGAGAATTATTATAGCAATTCAAGATCCAACATGTCAAGGTTTATGTGTGTTCATGTTGTCACTGTTTTGTGAAGGATAAAGTATCTTTGTAGGTCTCCAAAGAATTCAAGAATTCAAGAAAATATGTCAAGAAAGATCTAAATCCTTGAAGAGATGTGTATGAATTCGGTCCTTCAATGCACCCTTTGAAGGTTGTTGAGTTGCAGCATTGTGTTCATTCATCATTTCCTTCCTTTCCATTATTGATTTATCATTGACATTTCCATTGTGGAAGTGGAAACAATTACACAGGGTTTGATTGAGGCAAGCTCCTATATGGCACAACATTTTCCCTCTTTGTGAATGTGCAAGTTATAGGTTTAAAGAGGATTGAATAGAGTTTGAAGATCCATTTTGCATCGTTTCTTTTATTTTCATCAAAGTTGTCAATCCATGGAAACTCAATTACATAATCTACTAATGAAATTCTGACAAATTTACAACTAAGAATCAGAAGCTCATATCCAACACCAAAGGACTACAAAAACAATTTCAAGGCCCCTCATCAAGGACCCATTCGTCCAAGGGGGACCCAATCCTACTATAACACTTAGACTCAACTTTTGGTGATAGGTGCACATCAGTTTGCACTCTCCAGATCCACTTGCAAATCATTATTTCATTTTTTTTACTTTCAAGAAATTGCATTCATTATATTAGGTCATTTAGTCTAATTAGGTCAATCATTCTAAATCATTTCCAATTCATTCTTAAGACTCAAAAGGATTAGATCTAGGTCTAATTGACTCACCTTAGAGGTTTAAAGTCAATCTATACACTTTTATGATTTGTATCCTAATGAAATCTTGGAAATATTGGCCCATTGACCTTACATTGTAATGCATCCACACATTTTTATGTTTTATTTTGGTGAACCTAACATTCTTACATCATAGCTTTCTGATTTGGTAGTCTTTCAAGCCCTATATTTAGGTTTTGCATCACTATGTTTTGCATTGCTCATCTAGGTTTTGCATCATTTTCTCTTGCATCTTTTATTTAGGGTTACATATTTCCATCATAAAAAATTTTAAAAATATTATGTTCATATTGCATCATCTAGATTGCATTAAAATGTGTTCAGTCCTTTAGATTAGGTTTTCATTACAAAATTGCATATAAACAAGTGTCATATTGTTCCAAAATTTTCTTACATTTGCATTTCCTTTGCATCAAAAAATATTGGAAAAATAGTCACAATCAAACCTATTTGCAGATAGGAATAGTAACCTTAAACATCAATCTCAACATTCAAATTTTGAATTTTTAGAACCCTAAACAAAAACTTAGTCACCCCTAGGCGACTCTATCCTTGTATAGGTTCTTAGACAATTTTTTCACACTTTTTTGTCTTTGTCTGCTCAGTTTCATTGTACTTGCATATCCTTGTTTTCAAATTAGTAACTGCATTTTATAAAGCATTTTGCATTTAGTTCAATTAGTGAAAGAAAGTAAATTGTTTGAGATTAAAATTTGTATTCAAAATCATCATTTTTAGGTCTCTACATATTTCAATCAGTCAATTATTACATCTCAAATCTTAAAATTATATTAAAATTTATTCAAAAAAATATTCAAAATCATTGTATACTTGCATTCTACATCAAATTGGAATACATTAAGGAAATTCTAGAAATTTATTTATTGTTAAACCGAAATAAATAGGTGTTCCACCTTTTCGGAGATGGAAATAAGATTAGTGGACCTATTTCACTTTGATTTCATTAGGAGACCCTAGAGATCCCCCAACCAAGTGACATAATTGAGGGAAGGAGAACACAAGGGGGGTTCCCTTAGGTGTGATTAAACGAGGGTTCAAAATAAAAAAAAGAAGCTTCAAAAGGAGAAATTCAAACACTAATGCACTAAACCCTAGAAACTTAAAACATGAAATCAGATTACTAAACAAAGAGAAACAAAAAAGTACCCAGAGAATAGGAGATGTCTAAACAAGATTTGAAAACCCTAAAAATTGTTATTTTTGAAGTACACTGGGACTCATACGCCAGGCTAAGTGATTTAGTCCCAATCTAGGGTTTCTAGGTAGAATTTGGAATCTACAAAAATCTTAAATAAAGGGTATATTGGGACTCATATGCTTAGAAAGTTGCAAAGTGTCCTGAAAAAGTGAAAAGTGTTCTAGGAGAAATTTTTTAAAAATAAATTTTGTGAGCCCCTAAAGATGGGTTAAATAAGCACTTTCCCATTAGTTTCATGTAAATAAGTTGGATATCTTGTTCCAGATTTGAGTTTTCATGAGAATTGAAAACTTCTTATGAAAAGTTTTGCAACTTTTCAACTTTGTCTTCAAAGGATCTTCAAGCTCCAAAACACCTAAATCTATAATCACACATGAAGAGGGGAAAATATTATGTTAGGGAATAGGGGTTTTCCTTGGTCAAATCCCATTTTGGTAATTAAACCTTGAAATGAAATGAAATAGCATGAAGGAATGATGAATGAAAAAATGCATGTAACAACTCACCAAACCTTGTTGAAACCTTGGATTGCAAATCTGAAAAACTAGCATGAAGTGGCCTCAATGAGTGTAGATCTTGATCATGAAACTTGAATAGGATAATGGATTGAATACTTGATTATATCTTGAATGCTACATCAACACATTAGCTCAACAACATGCATGATGCACTAAATCTTTGACATGATGAAATGCAATCTTAATTGCTACAACAAATGATTAAGAAATTTTCCCTTGAATTTCTTCTTGAATGCCCTTGAATACTTTATAATGCTCTTGTGAAATCTTAGGATGCTTGAATCAAAATTTCTAGGAAAAACTAAGTGAAATAAACTTATATTATATTTTTTTATGCCAAATTTCCCAAAATTACAACACTACAAGCCAACATCAGATTTAGGATAATAAAATCCCACCAAGAATTTAATTTAAAATAGGTCATGGTTAAAGCAGGACTCATACACCAGTTGGGGTATATGTAATGTCCCCATTTTGGCCATACGCTCTTCTTTGACTGATAGCCTATTTCCGGAAATCCGTAGGTTGATCAAAAGTGAAATTAGTGTTTCCTTGCTTGGAGGTTTGTGGCATTTCTAGGTATTTACTATTTTTAGTAAATATTAATTTTGGCAGTGGTTTAGTTGTCAACTTTCATTAAGTCTTGCTTCCAGCTCAGTTCTGCTTTCTGTTGGTTTTGAGGTAAACTTACTAATTTTGGTAGTGGCATCAACTCAACTCCAGTCAGAAGTGTTAGAATGTTCAATGTTTAATGTTTAAAATCAAGCCTGGGGACCTATGGATTTGGAAGTGGGACCACACGTTAATAAGTGGAAGTGAGGCCTTACCCACAGATGAATTGTAATTTCAGTTGTTTATTCCTAATGATCCTCTGACCGCCCACACTGGGATCTTGGTAGAGTTACTTTCCATGCTGATTTGCATTTGGAGCTAACGCTAATCTGCTGATTTGTGTGTTAAAAACATGGGACACAAACTCCCAATGTAATGTTTAAAATCAAGCCTGGGGACCTAGGTGGGACCCATATGCCCAAGGTGGCGTATGAGTCCCAAATCACTAGATCTAGACCACATAACTTCAAACATTGAATTATGATTTTTCATTTATTAATTGTTAGGATTATCCTTATAAAAATGCATTTAATAAGGCTTGTGGATACAAAATAGGACCAAATAAGGCATAAAGAAGCCAATTTTAGCAGGGAGGGCCCAAAAAAGTGTGAAAATGTAAAGGGATACATTTTCCTACACTACATTTAGCCCCCACTTTAGTGAGAGGAACTTGCTTCAAACTCACACTGAAGTAGACATTTAAGAGGGGTCCAAGTGTACCAATGTGGATGGTATAGGATAACAAGGATCAAAGGAGGTGGCCAAGCCCCCATGATCCAAGATCCTACACCAAACCAACATAAGCACAAGGGGACAGACACAAGGTGTATGATATGTAGCAACAAGATAAGATACACAAACATACAATATCAAAGACTAATAGAAATAAAAAATAAAATCCAAAAACAAAAATAAAAGGGGTTGGATCAAGCCTCGACTGTTTGTCCAACACGATATGGATCAAGCCTCAGCTGTTTGTCCAAAATGTATGCTCACTCTGAGGCAATGAAACTTCAGACTGTCTATTGCATGAGTATCTAAAAAGGGTGGCTTAGTGAGAAATTCTTTCCTCTATATCAGCTTCTCATTATCCAATGAGAAATTCATTCCCACATTTAGGCTTCTCATCATACTAAACATACCAGATCTATCCCTCTAATAACTTCAATAGGGTGCCACAAAATATAACTTTGAGCTTCACAAGGCCTAACAAGCTGTGTTAAGCACTTATAAACATTTATGCATGCAAAGGATTGTTCAAAGGGATCTTTGCTTAGTTGATGTAAGGTCTCTTCTTAGGGAACATCATGCCTAACGTGTCCAAGAGAGGACAAGTCAAAGAAATATCACACTCTCAGAGGAAATCAAACCCAATGACACCACCAAAAAAAGGATGCATCACAAGAAGAAATAAAATCACAATGAAACATGATAAATATCAAAAGATAATGTCAATGCATGCCCCCACTTTAAAGAAATTTCTAAACACCATGCTATGAGTAATTATTTTTAAGTAGAAGAAGACATGTGAGCTTATTCAGAAAGCCCTATGCCAAGTCATATGTTCCCAAATAAAAATACATCATGAATAAAGGGTTTCCCCCAAAATGAAATGCTAAAGAGAACTCAATACATCACATGTGAGCCAACTTAAGGCATGTCGTATGCATCCCAAGCTTGCTCTTATATATACATGGAAGGAAATCAACTAGCCAAAAGAGACAATGACAAGTGTCATACAAGGACAAGGCTACCTAACCCCTTGCCCCCACTTAGTGAACTTAACAAGGATGAGCTGAGATGATTGATGAGAAACATGATAGAATGAAAATCAATATCAATTAGAGGAACTATGTGCTTTAACACAAGGAAGAGCACCGCAATCCTTAAGATGTTGAATTTTATTACCCAAATACTTACATTCATTAGTAGAATGACCAAGAAATCTATGATATGCACAAAATGAACTCTTGTTGTGCCATTTATTTCATGTTTTTGGAGGGAGAGATATCAAGTGACCTTGGAGGAGTCTTGACAAGATACTATCTTGATCAATAGTAGGGGATATTTCTTTCTTAGCACAAGTTGTCATACACACAATAGATGATAAGTCCTTAGATGAAGATGGAGATAGAGGTGGTAAACCTAGATCTTTCTTAAAAAGGTATGGTATAGACTTCACTTATTTTCTATCATTTTGCTCCATGTTTTCATTGTATCCATGCTTAAAAAGGGTTTTGTATCCTAGACGACAACATTCTTCCAACTTAGACAAAGGGGTTTTATGCTTTAGAGAAGGGTTGCTTTCTTCATGAGAAGAAAAATCCTTTTTAGGTTTCTTAAAGTTATGCATCTTCCTCTCATCAGGGATGGGGGTTGGAGGCCCCCTATCACCAGCATGGGGTAATGATGTTTATGTAGAACCAAGTTGAGCACATGAAACACAAGGCTATTTAGGTGTATATTGTGAGATTTTGTACTATCCCATAAAGGAGGGCGTAAAATCTAATGAATTACAATCATCACTACATCATGTTTCTAGAAATGTATATGAATCTTTGGATTTGGGGGGTGAGATTTTGGATTCTTCATTGAAACGAGGTGTAAAATCTAACTATGCCCAATCATCACTAAAGAGTTTTGTTGTAGGTGGAAGACAATTAGGATTAACATCAACTTTTACAAGTTCTACTTTTGAGATTGGAATGAAAGTATTAGGGGATTTGGAAGTGTTATGATCATGTTTAACTTGTGATTTATATCTTTGTGCATCTCCTTCAATCATGTATATCTTATTGTTATATTAAAATTTCATCTCATAGTGGAGGGTGGATGGGACTCATTTCATAGCATGAATCCATGGTCTCCCTAGTAAAAGGTTGTATGAAAGAGGTCCTAGGATAGGGGTAGGAAAAACTATAGGTCTAACCTCAATAGGAAATATGATCATTCCTAATGACTACCTATTAACATTATCAAAGCCACAGATATTAACATCATTGAGTTGAAATAAGCTTCTTGTCCGCACCAATTTTATCTAGGAGATCAATGCTACAAACATTAATACCTGATTCATTATCTATAAAGGTATGCCTAACTTTAGTTTCATTAATAATCACCTTTATCATCAAAGCTTCATTCTTATGTTGTGTCTCAAGAAAAGGTAATTCATGTTTAGGGAATGTGATTTCTGACTTTGTCACTTGCATACATAGAGGAGGTTGCTACATCATTCAATTTCACAGAAAATTGCATGTTATTCTTCTACAAAATTTCTTAGACCATCCTATGGTGTGTAAGTGATACTTTTGCTAAAGACAAAAGGTAGGTGTTTATACGAAAAAATTTCTTATCAAGATCATTCTCTTTTCCACTATGTGAAGGAAAACTAGGAGGAATAGGAAAGATAGGTTGAGGCAATGGTAATGAGGAAGGTATGGTTTTTTGTTGTATATTATATGTATGAGAAACGTTATTCTAATTTGGTTTCTACAAAACATTGTTTCCACACATTTTCCTTATAATGTTCGAGATAAATTATGGAGGTAATGGTTTAGGTTGTTCTATGATGGGAAGTGACTTAGGAGGCTCACTAATTAAAGGAGGCCCAATTTGTGTAGTTATAACCTCAATTGAGTTACCTAAATAACCTTCTAATGAGGGGGATCTAAAGTGAAATTAACATCTTCATCTATGTCATCCACCTAAGTGTTTGTTGAGACACATCTAGCATTAGAAGAGGGACAAACAAGATTCTCATGATGCTCAATGATTGGGTCTTCTATCACCAAAATACCTTCATCACAAATAGGAGAGGTATCGAGAGAAGAACAATTAGGATATCATGATTGTCTATGTGTGCATCCTCTTGCATCAAAGTTTTAATGGATGATCTAGGTGAGATGAAGTCTTGGAAGGATTCATATAACATGTCAAAGTCATCACAACTAAAGGGTCCAAAATTCACCATTTAGTTCTTGTTTTGTTTTGTGTGATATTTTTTTTTTTGTTTTTTGTTTTTTAATGAATGCCAAATGTAATCTAATCTTATCAAACTATGAAATAATGCTAGAAATGAAAAAAAAAGTGTAGTAATCTAATTCTATCCACAAATGAAGTTTTTAATGCTATAAAATGTAGATTTAGACTTGATATGGGATTGATATGCTCATGTGGGTGTATGAGTCCCACTTAGGTTTTTTTGAAGGTTCAGATAGTGAGAAACAAACAACATAGAATACCTAGAAATTTGGGAAAAATACTTGTACCGGGACTAAATCACCCAGGTGGGCGAATGAGTCTGAGATTAGGGTTTTTACACCAGATTCAACAAATTCTAAGTTGATTTTAAGGTTTCTAGGTTGTATGTTGAAATAATTATTTGCAAGTATAGTTTTACAATGAAATTGAATGATGCAAGATGCAAAAATGCAACCTATATGCACTTTTCACTAATGCAAAATTTAGAATCCTTAAATGCAATTCAACTAATGCAAATATCATGCAAAGTTAATGCAAGCTAGATCTAGGAATTACAATGTTCTCCTTATAAAAAGTTAAAGGGTCCAAAGGCCGAGTTCACCAAAATGAACCAAAAGAAATAGGTGTTCCACCTTTTGGGAGATGGAACTAAGATTAGGGGACCTATTTCACTCTTAGTTCATTAGGAAACCCTAGAGATCCCTCAACCAAGTGACTCAATTGAGGGAAGGAGAACATAAGGGGGGTTTCCCTAGGTGTGATTAAATGAGGGTTCACCATAAAAAATAAGCTTCAAAAGGAGAAATTCAAACACTAATACACTAAACCCTAGAAACTTAAAAAATGAAATCAGATTACTAAATAGAGAGAAACAAAAAGTACCCAAAGAATAGGAGATGTCTAAACAAGATCTTAAATCCTTGAAAATTTGTTGTTTCTGAAGTGCATTGGGACTCATACACCAGGCTAGGTGATTTAGTCCCAGTCTAGGGTTTTTGGGCAGAATCTGGAAGCTCCCGATGACTATTTAGGATCTAAAAAAATCTAGAAAAAAGGGTATATTAGGACTCATATGCCTAAACAATTGCAAAGTGTCCTAAAAAAGTGAAAAGTGTCTTAGGAGCAAAGAGCCTCTGAAGATGGGTTAGATAAGCACTTTCCCACTAGTTTCATGTAAATAAGTTGGATATGTTGCTCTAGATCTGAGTTTCTGTGAGCCTTGAAAACTTATATCAAATTTTGCAACTTTTGTAACTTTTTCTTCAAAGGATCTTCAAGCTCCAAAACACCTAAATATGCAATCACACATCAAGAGGGAAAAATGTTGTGTTAGGGAATAGGGGTTTTCCTTGGCCAAACCCCATTTTGGTAATTAAACCTTGAAATGAAATGAAATAGCATGAAGGAATGTTGAATGAACAAATGCATGTAATAACTCACCAAACTTTGTTGAAACCTTGGATTGCAAATTTGAAAACTAGCATTGATGAGGGCCACACCACCCGAAATCCACACAAATCACAACAATAGATACCAACATAGAAGATGCTAGACAAAAAATAACTCGCTTTCAATTATTTTCATAAAATGAAATTACATATTCAAAAATTACAATGTTGCAGCCTCATGGGCTTGATTCATTTCAACAAAGTCAACTCTAAAAAATAAAATATATTATTCAGAGCCAAACATTTGCACTAATGGAGCCACCTTCTACAACCCCCACTTATCCCTTTTTGTTTTACATAATAACTTCCCTAGAATGTTCTAGAAAGTGTATCTTTCCCTTTTGTTTTGGCACCCAAAGTCTCGCCATTTGATTTCTTGCCTAGGAAGATAATTTGATGAAGTTCTATTTTTAGCAGCGCAACTTCATAGGTCCATAACTTTTGATCTAGGTGTCTGATTTTCTAGTAGAACATATCATTGGAAATCTATCGAAGAGATGTACAATGGTGAACCCATCAAAGATCAGTTTGTCCACTTTTTGAGCTATTTTAGGGCCTTTAAGGTTTTCATATTTTAATTTGAAGTTGCATTGGAGAAATATCTTAGGACATAAACTTCAATATCTCCTAAACCGTATAGGGTATTGAGATGATTCTTTCACGACAATAAATTTTTTTTAGTTTCTCTCCTTGGGGTAAATTTTTAGGCCCATATGAGCCCATTTAGGCTGACTTACTAAAACTAGTAAGTGACCATTTTTCACCTTTTTTTACTTCTAAATGTCTTACATCCCTCAAGTGCCATCATGGGACACAAAACAACTAAAGAAAATAAGGAAAAACATTTTTTGGGGTGATACAAGTTTTCCCTACACTAGTGGATGCTCCTACATCAAGCATGAAGTGGGCTCAATGAGTGTATGTCTTGATCATGAAACTTGAATAAGATAATGGATTGAACACTTTATTAGATCTTTAATGCTACATCAACACATTAGCTCAACAACATGCATGATGCACTAAATCTTTGACATGATGAAATGGAATCTTGATTGCTACAACAAATGATGAAGAAATTTTCCCTTGAATGCCCTTGAATACTCTATAATGCTCTTCTGAATGTTGGGATTTGTGTTTCAAATTATTGGCTTGATATACTCCTTGAAGTCTTTTTTCTATCTCTTATAAGCTTGACTTTGTAAGAGACCAGGTGTCTCTCAGCCCTGACTTCTGACGAGAATGCAATGTTTTGTTTGTTTTGTTGTATTTTGTGATTTTTTAAAGGTTTTTTCAATAAAGAGAGATGGTGCGATTTGGAAATAAATGCTTGTAAATATTTAAAAAATACAATACTATTGAATTCAGAAGCAAGCAACCTCTAGATGGAAGGAAAATGATTGTATTATGACAAATAAATGGTTACAATGTTGAATCAAGAACATGCAGACAAAAAAGCAACTAGATTTTATTTCAAGAACCTGGTAACCTTGTAGCCACCTATAGAAGAACAAAGATGGTACGGCCAACTTGTAGGAAGTCTTCTTCTACCAAAAGATGAATGCTAACACCTCATGGAGTCAAGGCACCAACACTGATGACAAGAAGAAGCAAAAGGCAAGTTGATTTTCCTTGGATGAAAAGGATGACTTGCAGCTAATAAGTACAACTTTTAATTAGCAATAAATATAGTCGTACGGCCTTGGGAAATATGTGAGATGATAAATAAATAACAGCCACTATTAGAGATTTCCTTCAGGAAGAAAATCAATCCAAAACCCCAGTATGAATCCTCACCAATAAGCTCTATATGAATTTTGTGTGAAGCCACTCAACTGACAAGCTTCAACTGGTATTGCACAGTCTTAGTATGTCTAATTTTGAAGAGGGAACATTCTCCAAAATCTAATGATTGAAAGAATTTGTAGAAACCCTTGTTTCACAAACCCCAATGCTCTCAGAGAGAATAAAAGACAAATTCAAATGATCATCAATAATGAGTTTGATTTTCCTTGAAGGGAAATATATAACTTTTCCTCAAAAGTTCGACCCTTTTCAAAAAATCAACTTAATTGCATTTAATAAAATAATAATTCACCCTTTTTGAGACTTAGGAAAATTATTAATAAATGGAATCCTTTTTATAAATGAGTATTAAAACTCATTTATTATTAATTTTACCTCCTTTATTATAAAGTATTAAATACTTTATAATTTTCCATTAATAATAACTTAATATTTCATTAAAGCGACTTTATATTATAAAGTAAAATTAATAATCTTTGAATAATTATCAAATGCTCTAGAAATCCCTATTTGCTCATCAAATCATCAAACTGGGTTGAAACTGAGCTGACCAACTAAACCAGGTGCACTGCCAGAAATAGTAACCCCTATTTGCCTGACTTACTATAAATAGTAAGTGTTTGTAAAACACTCTATAAGTGTCTGCCAAGACCCAAACTTGAACCAACTGATGGAGTAATGTTACCAAACATAGGATAACTACCACAAGTAACCCTCTAAACACATTTGTCAACCTACGAGGGTCTGAATGTTAGGCTAACCCCTGAATCAACTACACTGCCTAGGAAGGGGACATTATAGACTTCCTCATATCGATGGGACCTTGTTCTTTGTCCACCCGATGCTCCAATAACCTCCACGGTTTGGAACTAATAGTTTCCTCTGGCATTGTATTCTATCAGTGGGAGTTAGTCATGTTAGCAGGAGTCTCCAAGAAGTCTTTGCGATAGCCCGATGTCTTTCCTTGGTCACTTGTAGGTAGGACTTCATGTCGTCAGTGTGACTCTATCTTGAGTCCCCTCGATGGTCCGATGGAGTAGTGAATTTTATGAAAGTAAAGACTTGTCAGTGGGAGATGACATCATCAGCAATAGTCTATGAGTATTCACATCGACAACCCGATACGTAGCTTTGGATCCTCATCAGTGGAAAGTTGTGTCTTCAGGGGGACACTGAAGCTTGTCTCACCGATGGAATGATGGAGTGGTTCGTCAGTAGGAGATGCTGGTATCGGTGGAACCTTTGTGAGTGTCCCTCTAATAGGTCGATTGTGTAGGTGGTGTACGGTACATCGGTGAGACTTCCTTGTATCAGTGGGAGATGAATTGGTGGCCCCCCAATATGATGATGGATGACTCAGTGACCTATGTAGAATGTCTCAGTGGGACCTGATGGATGCTAAGGTGGAAAACAATGATTGGATGGAACCTATTGACCATTGGATTGACAATTGGAAATCGATTGGTTTTCTTGGTCAGTCTGGAACCATTGGATATAACCAATGGTATAAATCATTGAACATTTTGCAATGTGGTGTGAGAGGCGAGGTTGAAGTAGGGTTATGCTACAGGTTTCTCTCTAGAATAGAACAAGATGTAAATCTCCTATAAAGGCTTAGAGCCTGAGTTGTATTTGTAACTATAATCTTTGTTGTTGATTAATACAATGGTGATTTGGGCTTTTGGAGTGTGTTGTTTTTTTACTTGAAAAGGTTTTCCCCACATAAATATGTGTGTTCATATCTTTTGTTCCATCTTTCATGTTTAATGGTTCTGCTTGATTGAATCTCTTTAATGGTGTTGTTTGGAACTGGTTTAATTAGAATTATTTTTTCTCTAAGGTTCAATGTGGGAAATGAACTATGTTTGATTCCACTTTGTGGCATAGTAGTATGAGTCTTTGAGGAAATCTAATAAAATTAAAATTACTAAAGGCACTACTAATCTTGGATGTTTCTTTTTGAGATGACCAAAATTTCCCATCAAGTGGTATCAGAGCCTTCTTCTGGGATTCACTCTTTTCTTGCATGTGTAGGTCTGTGTGTTGCATGTACTTGCATGGATTCACATGTGGCTTGCACGTGCTTGCATGTTGATGCATGTATGAATTCTTTGTGTTTCTGGTTCTGGGTATTCCTTTTGTGAAGATTTCTTAGTGTGGCAGACTTGAGGAAATCTGAAGGAATCAATTAATGTATTGATCCTTTGGTGAGAAGAAGTTCTTTCTCTTTTGTTTGAGTTTCAAGAGACAAAACGTAGTATGAAAGATGGAGAAACTTGAGTTGGTCATATTGAAATGATGTGGCATGAAGCTCGTGAGTTGGAAGTGGTATAATCTTGATGCATGGGGTGGAATATTATTTACTCTTTGGTTGTGTTGCAGTAAAGCTTTCATACTAGGTGTCTTTGTGAGGGACTCCCTGATGATATGGAGAAGCTTGGGTTGTTTCTCACCTATGGAGAAATGTGCTTATGCTAGGTGTTTTGTCCTGGTATTGGAAGGTATAATTTCATGGCATCCCGATTGCATGAAAGCTATGGAGTTGGTCATCAGATGATTTGAAAGCTCCTACAATAGCTTGTCTCCCTCGGATGCATGCACATGTCGGTGGTTGAGGAGTTGGCTTGAAATGGGCTTAGAGTTTTTGACTACCTTTTCCTCTCATGGATTTTTTGTACCTACATGGTTCAGACTCGTACCTTTGGGTCTAAGAGTTTTTATAGGTTTTCTTAAAAATATATGGCGATGCTCATTCATGTTAATACATTTTCTGGTTTAACGGTTATGGTGTTTCTTGTTTCATATTTATTGGACTTTCAGTTGTGAAGTGGGTGTGGATGCTCATGGGTGTTTACAAACACAATGGTTTTGTAGGTTTTGCACGGTCATGAAAAAAAAAACTTGTGAATATGTGGAGTTGTTGTTAAGCTATTTTCTAGACCCTAGTCTCTTAGGGTGTGACTGGATGAGATAGTTGTAGTTCTACATACATGCTTTATGCATGGTAAGACAAGGTATGATTCTATCTCTGCATGAGAGTGTTGGTATGTGGTTTGTCACTCAACATTTTTGTGGTGATGGTTGGTGGTTTCCTAGACTATGGTGCTCATTGTGGACATGATTGGAAAATCAGGTTTGATCTTGATCTGGTGTGTGTCATGTTGTCTACATGGTAAATTATTTTTAAGATCTCAATGTTGCAGTTTCTAGTGTGATGATGGGTTTACACAATTTTTGTGGTCTACGAGTTATGTGGTTGGTGGATTAGCTACCCATTGGTTGTAATGAGATAACTCAGAAGTGGACTGTCTATATCCATGAGGTTGATTCAGTGTTTGTGTAGACTTGTTAGCTGGCCTTGTCTATGGTCACTTGTGCATTGGTGTGGTTTATTTGAGATGAGAGGATGGATGGAGTGAGTACCTAAATATTAATTTATGGGGACGTGCAATATGTGTATCACGATGTCATGGATAGCTTGGATACACTACTTTGTGTAAACTTTTGACATTGATGGTTATTTCTGCTTGGTTTTGGAGATCTTGGTGCTACTTGGTACTATTGTCAGATGGATATGTTAATGAGTGGAACTAGAGTATTTTTATTATATCATATGCTTGGTCATTTGCTTGGAAAGCTTGGTAACACAGTTCAGTGGGAGCTTTAGTAGTGACTGTGTATTCATCACTATGTGGTGAATGATCTTCTTTAGTATTGTAGATGTTAATAAGAGGAGCTCTTAGATCATGTTGCTGCAGAAGATATTTTTTGCATTTGCATGAACACTATTTGAAGATGTGCAACATCTCAAAACCATGGAGGATTCTTGGAGTCTTTGGTTGAGGTGTTGGTAGTGCTTGATAGGTGATGTTGGTTTAGAGTTTGTTTGTTTTATGTCATGGTATACTCTTGTTTATGCATTATAGTCTTGGAATGATACATTTCTCTTGAGACCATGGTTAGTTCACTTGAAGCATGGTATCTCCTAAGGGGATGTTAAGATCATGTTTTCATGACAAGTTCCTATTTAAGATATTTGGAGCTTTGACAGTGGTCTAGTGATTCTCTATGTTTTGGGTGCATTGGTCATATGCTTGAGAAATTCATGAAAGTGCAGTGATGCATTTGGATTTTAGCATGGGATGATCATTTACAGGTGCTCATGGATACATGGAGAATAAGGTGAGGCTGTAATTCTCTTGAGATGGGAGAAGTGTTGTTGATGGCTACTCTTGGTGAGATTTTAGCAGAAATTCTGAGGAGCCTACATCTTGGTTGCACATGAATTCTACAGAGACCAATGAGGAGATTGCTCTTCGATAAGTCATGATGGATTGCATATATTAGAGGAGTATTCTCATTTCCCACTCTTGGTCTATTCAATAGTTTATCGCTTGAGATGTATTGTTCATTGTTTCTCTCAAGTTTTTTATGTCATTTGTTTCATGGATATGGATCTTGAATTGCTATTATATGATTCTAAAGGATTCATTGTGAGAGATGGATAGCATGGCTATCTCCTTATGCATTGTGATTACATTCATTGATGTTGAGCTTAGGATATGCATTGGGAATATTTCCTGAAGTGGGAAATGAAATAGTTTGATCCTCTTTGAGAGGCTTACATCCATATTGCTTACATGACATATATGTTGTGTTTGATCTTGGAGATTGAACTGTTGGGTGTTGTTATGTTGTTCTCTTTGGGGTGTTGCGAAGGAGATCATACTTGACATAGTTGGCATTTAGAGGTGTATGTAGGAGGATTTTCTATAGGTACATGATGTACAATGGTTGCTCTCTTTGGTATTGGTTGTCTTCCTGGATGTTTTGATTTCACATTACATTGGTTTGAGGTGTAGTTAGAGCTATAGTGATCACTAGCTTGTGGTCATGTGTTTTCACTCATGTTCTTAGGTGATGACATGGAGGTTCTTTATCTCTTTCCTTTGTTGGGTGTGGAGAACTTGGGAGAGCTATACATACTTGTGGTGAGAGTTGTTCTTATAGGTTATTAGTTTATAGATTTTGCATATCATTGTGGATGTTTCCTTGGTACTACATGATGTTGGTTTACACTTCTATATGATGCTATTGGTAGACTCATTATTCCTTTTGATCTTTTCAAAATTATTACCCATGTAGTGGGAGTTCCTGAATATGTTTGGTCTTCTTCGACTAGTTTGTACATGGAGCTTGTATCTACGGTTGATTTGTTGGTTGTATTGTTGGCATGAGTTTACTGATGTTGATACCTTTGAGGTATGAGAGATTGGATGGTTAGCACGTGTTGTGGGTGATAATTTCAATCATGTGGGTTGATTAGTTGGATGGGAGAATTTAGTTTTTCTGGTTGTTGTTCAAGCTAGTTTTATATCTTGTTTCTTGAGAATGGCTTCATGATTTTGTTTTGTTTGGGGCTTTGAAGTTGGTCCTTCTATACAAGTTGTTAGCATAGTGGAGTGGTGGTAGTGAGCTATAATTGTTGTTGTAAGTTGGGCTTGTAGATGGTTTTCTTTTAGACTGGTGCATATACACCATGGTGAGTTCCTTTCTTGGAGATAGGGACTTCGATCTTTAATTGGTAGAATCTAATAAGTTCTTCATCAAGTGGGAGCATGTTGGGATTTGTGCCTTAAATTATTGGCTTGATATACTCCTTGAAGTCTTGTTTCTATCTCTTATTGGCCTGACTTCCTCATATCGGCAAGACCTTGTTCTTAGTCCACTTGATGCTTCAATGACCTCCATGGTTTGGCACTAATAGTTTCCTATAGCATTGTGTTTTATCAACGAGAGTTAGTCATGTCAATGAGAGTCTCCAAGAAGTCTCTGCAATAGCCTGATTTCTTGCCTTGGTCACTCATCAGTAAAACTTTGTGTCTTTGGTGGGATTCTTTCTTGAGTCCCCCTGATGGTCCGATGGAGCAGTGACTTGCATGTCAATAAATATTTATTGGTGGGAGATGACATCATCGATAGGAGTCTATGAGCGGTGACATTGACAACCTAATATGTAGCATTAGATCCTCATAGGTGGGAAGTTGTGTCTTCGATGAGACACTAAAGCTTGTCCCACTGATGGAACAATGGATTGGTTCATTGGTAGGAGATGCTGGTATCAGTGGAAGCTTTGTGAGTGTCCCTTTGATAGGCCGATGATGTAGGTGGTGTATGGTACATCAGCGGGACTTCCTTGTATTGGTGGGAGATGAATTGGTGTCCCCTTGATATGATGATGGCTGACTCGGTGACCTATGTAGAATGTCTCGGTGAGACCTAATGGATGTTGAGGAGGAAAATGATGATTGGATGGAACCTATTGATGGTTGGATCGACAATTGGGAATCAGTTGGTTTTCTTGGCCGGCCTAGAACCATTGGATAAAACAAATAGTATAAATATTGAACATTCTGTAATGTGGAGTGAGAGGCAAGATGGAAGTAGGGTTATGCTACTAGTTTCTCTCCAAAATGGAGCAAGATGTAAATCTCTTGTAAAGGCTTAGAGCCTGAATTTTATTTGTAACTATACTCTTTGTTGTCGATTAATACAATGGTGATCTAGGATTTTGGAGGGTGAGGGTTTTTACCTGAAAGGGTTATCCCCACATAAATCTATGTGTTCATATCTTTTGTTCCATCTTTCATGTTTAATGGTTCTGCTTGATTGGATCTATTTAATGGTGTTGTTTGGAATTGGTTTAATTAGCATTAATTTTTCTCTGAGGTTCAATGTGGGAAATGAACTGTGTCTGATTTCACTTTGTGGCATAGTAGTATGTGTCTTTGAGGAAATTTGATAAAATTAAAATTACCAAAGGCACTATTGATCTTGGATATTTCTTTCTGAGATGATTGAAATTTCCCATCAATGAAATCTTAGGATGCTTGAATCAAAATTGCTAGGTGAAACTGAGTGAAATAGCCTTGTATTTATACTTGTTTATGCCAATTTTTTTGAAATTACAACAATACAAGCTGGCATCAAATCTAGGTTAATAAAATACCACCAACACTAGTAGAATTTGGAAAATAAATGACTACGTGACTAAAAATTTTAGTCACGTGACTAACACTAGTAGTATCTTGAAAATAAATGACTAATTTGGTCATTTATAAGTGACTTATTTGGTCATTGGGTCAAATCACAACTAAATGACTAATATCAAACAAATAAAAATGACTAAATATATGGCTAAATTAATGACTAAATAAATGACTATTACTCCTTTATTCTTTATTCTTTCGAATTTGATCATAATCCATAGAGCTAATTAAGCCCTCCTCATGGGACCCCTACCTAAGTCATTTGGCTACCTAGGTTGCTTGGTGCACCAAAATACCCCATTACCTCTCAGTGCAGTCTTAAGGGTTAATGAATCCTATGATTTGAAGCCAGTTTGATTTTCCTATTGTGTTAGTATGTCAAATGTATCAAAGAGCTGTGGTCAATTTCACTAATAAAATATGATTTAAACAATCCAATTGCAAATTGATTCACTTCTATTGTGTGGAAGGCATTATCCTCTCAGTGCAGTCTTAAGGCCTTCACATATTTTATAAAAAAAATTATAAACATTTATATTCTTTAACTTTTATTACTCATTATGTTAATGAATCATTAATGTTTTTTACTATGATTTGAAGCCAGTTTGATTTTCCTATTGTGTTAGTATGTCAAATGTATCAAAGAGTAATTGTGGTCAATTTCACTAATAAAATATGATTTAAACAATCCAATTGCAATAAAAATGAATAAATTGATTCACTTCTATCTTTGCTTGCTGATATACTCGACCATCTTAATAATGCAAAATAGAAATAATAATTATGATCTCTTTTGGTATGCAAAAAATTTCTCTTTCAAGATTTATATTCTTAATCATTTTTTAAAAATAGAATTATTTTATAATCTATGAAATCAATTATGTGTGGATCATTTTTATAGATGTTATTTTTTATACAAGTTTGAACTCTAGTAATTTTAGGAGCACATCATGCTTATCTTAATTTTCACAACCTATATTAAAATGACAATGTAGATAGATGAATTTTTTCCCCTAAAAATAAAGATTAATTTTTGCATGCCTTCCATACAATAGTTTTTTTTGGTGCATTTTAGCAATAGGTATTTTTGGTAGAATTTTTTTTTTTTTAAAGGTATTTTTGGTGCCTTGGTCGATTGGATCATGTATGCATTTGGAGGGAATCTCAAGTAGTTGATTTTTGGCATAAAACATTGTGATTTCACATTGGAGGGAAGTTTCAAAGTTTAATCAACAATTTGGTATTTCAGCTCCTGCGTGCATTTGAAGGTTTTCCAATTGCAAGTATGATGAAGGAAACAACCATTGAATGCAAAGAGTGGTGGTTTCCATTTTTTCAATGCCAGAGCTTGTTGAGCATCTTTTTCTGAGTTGCAACACCAATATCATTCAAGAAAGGGCAGAACATTAAACAAGGTTACAATCTAAAGGTAAGTGGAAATATTGAATCTTGAAACCTTATGTTGATCTTCATGCTTTATGACAGCGATCTTAATGTTGCATATACTATTCTTTCTTTCCATTGCTTCATTGTTACAATCTTGTGTTTTCACTGATATAATGATAATGCTCTTTGACATTAAATTAATGTTATTGACTTTGACCCATTTTCACTTTGTTCCATGGTTTTTTACATCTTCTTTGTGCATGATATCGAGTCACATGGAATTCATAACAACGGCTATTATCTCCTTCATTTTTCTATGATCCTCTGGCACTGATATGATTTGATATAATAGTGATCATTTGCAACTACTTTCCCTCTATATATTGTCTTTCATTCCTATCCCTTGCATGCCTTGGACTACTGTTATCATGCATTGAAAATTGAAACTCTTTATTCATTGTATTGATAACTCATTGGCACTATCATTCTTGTATTCACTACTATCTTTGATGATTGTTCTTCATAGTCAATCCTTAAAATCATTGTTATGATAAAAACATATTTTTTCTCTTTTGTTTTTACATTATGATCTCATTGTTTTGAACCTTGTGCTTTGTGATTATCAAATATTTGCTACCATCTCTTCAAGGAATAAATTTCTTTCTGTATTGACTACAAGAGACCCCTTTGATCTTACAACCCTAAGCCTCTTAAATAAAACTTAGAATCAATTGGTAATAGTGAACAAAAAACCATCATAGCTAATTTCATTTATTTTCCAAGAGAATTCAATGAAAATATAATGGAAAACACACATCACTCTGTGTGGTAGGGTTTATTTGATTTGAAAACCTACCTTCAACGTTCAAGTTAAAAAGTCAACCTACCAAGTATGTGTTGAGTCCTCCAAGTCTTAAGTAAAAAATCAGCCTGCCAAGACTGTTTTACGTCCAAGTCTTGTACCTATCATACAAGTATGATAAATGTTTGAAAATATTGTACACAACTGTATGATACAATGCATAAATTTGTATGCTTTCTCATTATATCAAAAGCTTCACACTACAACTCACATAAATTAGAAATGAGTTATTAAAAAAACTTATTGTCAAGTACATTTTGCTCCAAATCAAAATTGCATTATCCAATTTACATAATTTTTTGTTTAAATGATTTTTGTGGGAAAAAACACTTAGTGTACAAAGTAAAGCAAGAGTTTCTTTCTAGGATTTCAAAGGCCTGTTGTTCACAAGGCCAATAAGATCATTATTGACCATAACATCAACCACCTGCACTAATAGTGTTAAGTCAGAAAATATTCCACAGAAAGAAATATATTTTAGATAAACAGAGCCAGTTAGCCTTCTAAAATCCAGATAGCTGAATATAAGAAGGATGGTAAAACATAAAACATTAAAAGACTTTAAGACGTTGAAAATGTCATGCAATTAGTATTGAAGCATAACATTAAGATAGGAACAGTTCATTTTTCTTAAATATTCATCACGAGTTTTCTCCCATAGAGAACTCCCCCCGACATGATCAATGAGAAGTGCATCTGCCATCTTGTTTGTTGACAAGAATTGCATTACTGCTCCCTTATAATCACCAACAACTAAAGAACTTTGAATGGCTTCATTGCATTCTTAGTATTTAGTTGAATCTTTAGTAGCTTCATGTTGCACCTCTTCTCCATTGCCTATGGTATCCTTCCCAACAATAATCATTTTTAGTGAGAACAAGTGAGGAATCTTCTTTTGGACTGTGCAAATTATCAAAAAATCCTCGCCATTGTCTCTGGGGGATGTAACATCTTGTCCACCTTTTGACTGAACTGATGGATCTAATTGTGTTGTATCATCAAGAGTGACATTGTTGATTATTTCACGGCTAATATCATCAATGTTGGAAGATTGAGCTTCTTGTAAGTCTTGATTCTGTATTGACTGCACTTGAAATCCAAGGTGCTCAAGTAGCTTTGTCCTAGCATTTCCTTCATCTTCAAACATGACTCTTAGGAAATTTCATGTCTCCCTCTCTTCTTCCAAACTAAATCAATGCAAAAACCAAGAATTTGCAAGTGAAACAATACAAATTAATGTAAATTATTATTAATCCCATTCAAAAAGTATCCACAAATAAGTAACTGAGAATCCTAAGACTTCTTATTGCATAAAGCTCGTAATGATTATTTTTCACCATCTTCTATTGTAGCTTCAAACTTTGTTGAGCAAAGCAGTAGACTACCCTCGGTAATGAGATTGTGTATATATACCTATGAAAATAGCAGAAAAATAATACCATATATATCTTAATGACATGTACCAAAGAATAAATTGTACTCTACCTTAGAAGAGCCAAAAAAACTCTATGATGTTGTATTGGGCCGAAATTGAGCAAGATTTCCTCCAAATCCAAAAATGACACCAAATGGTCTCTTCAACCACTTAGGAGCTTTCAAGAGTGCACCTGAAAAGGGAAAAATGAAAAAAGATAGACATCATGTATTTGCATACAGGATCCCAATTCATTGGGGGATGTAACATCTTTTCCACCTTTTGACCGAAATGATGGATCTAATTGTGTTGTATCATCAAGAGTGACATTGTTGATTGTTTCATTGCTAATATCATCAATGTTGGTAGATTGAGCTTCCTGTAAGTCTTAATTCTCTATTGACTGCACTTGAAATCCAAGGTGCTCAAGTAGCTTTGTCCTAGAATTTCCTTTATCTTCAAACATGACTCTTAGGAAATTCCATGTCTCCCTCTCTTCTTCCAAACTAAACCAATGCAGTAACCAAAAATTTGCAAGTGAAACAATACAAATGAATGTAAATTGTTATTAATACCATTCAAAAACTATCCAAAAATAAGTAACTAAGAATCCTGAGACTTCTTGTCGCACAAAGCTCGCAATGATGATTTCTCACCATCTGCTATTGCAGCTTCAAACACTATTGAATGAAGCACCAGACTATCCTCGGTAACAAGATTATGTATATATACCAATGAAAATAGTAGAAAAATAAGACCATATATCATCTTAATGACATGTACCAAAGAATAAATTGTACTCTACCGTAGAAGAGCCAACAACACTATGTGACATTGTACCAAGCCAAAATGAAGCAAGCTTTCCTCCCAATCCAAAATTGACACCAACTGGTCTCTCTAACCACTTAGGAGCTTTCAAGAGTGGACCTAAAAAGGGAAAAATGAAAAGATAGACATAATGTATTTGCATACAAGATCCCAATTCATTGAGAAAATCTTATAAGTGAGATTCCGATTTCTAAATTAAGTCATGTATGGCTATCACATAAAGAAACACTTACCACCCACTTTATGTTTGAAAGCAATTAAAGCACTATACTTGGGTTATTCACAGAGAGTCATTAGTCAAGTACTGTAGGAAACAAATCATGGGCATATCAAACCAGTAGAGAATATATAACAATAGTGATCATGCATAAATCTCATGAACAAATTTGCATCAATTAAGGTAGACATATTTCAACAATGAAAAAAATCTAGATGAAATAGACCTACCTTCCTAACACTTTCACTTATGCCTGTGATTTTCATTAATACCGAAGGTATATGTAGATTGGGCAGGTACAATTGGGCTCTAAAAGCCCCTTATTGTGTGATTAAACAATACAAACAATTGGGGAAATGCCATTATATGTAATGACATAAGTTGAGGTTGGAGGTATTGTTTGATGCCAATTCAAACAATGGAGCCTCTTGTTGAAATCTACCTCTACCTTCTCATCATGGCAAGGACAGTGAGATGTAGTTAGACCATGGAAGTCATGCATATATTTTGATGAAAAATCCTGGGCCATCATCACTAGTGTTAGGTCTTGTTGATGGTTCGGGTGAGCACAACAACAGTAAACAAAATATTACTATTCTACTCTCCTAAAAGAGAAAGAATAACACATGGATATCTAACTCCCAAGGTCTTTGTAATCGGTTCTCAACTGTGCTGATTTCACTCAATGGTTGATGTGAACTATAATGTTCAAGGGGCCTGCTGGTGTTGAGCTTGTGGATTGTTCTAAGATCAAAAATAAATTTAAACCTACTTTAACCAGGGTTTTTAAAGAAACAGAAAAAGATAGATCAAAGCTTTGGAACCCAAGATAAACACCATTCAGGAGCACAATATGAAGTAGATTTTAATCTGGTTGCTTCTACTGCTAGTGAAACAGATAAGAAACATTTACAAATCTGGCACAATCACTAGTGTACAAAAAAGCTATGTCTTCAAACTGTTTCCATCTATACTAAGAGAACTTGAAAGATACATTACTACCTTCTATTGAATCTAACTCCTATTCTACTACTACTCTTAAATTTCTCTAGTGCTACTGGCTTATGAAAAATCTCCTTTTTCTCCTAAAAATCTCCCTCTATCTTTTCTAAAACTCGTACCCTTAGTAAAAGAGGCAAAAATTCCATATATACAGAACATGCCAAAAAGAATGTGCTAGCCCCTATTTTAGGGTTTACAAAAATATCAGTTGGTTTCAGAAGGGTCGGCCCTTAGATCTTTTTGGAATGAAATTAATGCTGCATTCAATGTGCATCCCCATTATCCATGTCAGTGAAGGATTTCCCTCAAGAGAAGCCTTCAGATCTTTTACAACCACAACATTAACTTCTGGCCTCCGTGTCCATCCTCGAACTTCCATCAGAGCTGCTTTGAATTCCCTAGAGTATAGACATTAATACCGATCTACCTTCTACCAGTAGAGATCCCAGCTGTCACTGAGACTCGTGGTTTCTTTTCTTCCTTTCATCTTTCTTCCTACTCAAGATCTTTTTGCAAGTTGACCTCTTCTGGAAGCAACATCTGACCTCCCTTGTTAGACCCAAACGTCACTGATTCACCGAGTCGACCCAGGCCACACACATTATGTTGATCTTCTTCACAGGGGTAGTCAATCAATCAAACTGCCAATGGTTTGCCTCTAGTTCTCTCTGATTGGTTGAACATATGCCACACAAGATTCCCAGGCGGTCAAAGGTCATTCAAACAAAATCGCATGTCGGTGAGACACTAGTCGTGTCTCCCAGATGGGATTATGCTCTACAACAATGATCAAGATAGCTTACCACTATTGGCAAGACTTCTTGTTGAATGCAAACTCTCGATGATGAGCCCTACCACAGCCACATATCTATCGATGAGACTCTATTCTCTCAGAATGACCTCATATCGAGCCCTTCATCCTTCGGTGAGACACCATTGGGTCAACGAGATATTGTGCCGAGATCATCCCACTCTCGCCGAGCTCAAACCCAAAATCTTTCAGTGAGACCTACAGTTGTCGAGAGGACATATAAAAAACCACGATGATTAAGATGTTTGGCTGACCGGTATATTTCAGAAAAATAGAATGCACGGCTAGTCGGCAAGACAATAGGAGGGTCTCAACGACTTTCTTCATCAGGAGTTTTATGCCAAACTTGATTGAGGTATGCTTCCTAACTGACTTCCTTGAGAAATATCATCGGGCAAATGATTTAATCCTGCAACACAAATGCCTCCATTAGTCCTCAAAGCATATAGAATACACTATTGTTCATCATTCCTTTAATTTTAACAAAAAGAAACCCAACTCAGGCCGAAGCAGAACCAAAATTTGACAGGACAAAAGACAAAAATCAGGAGGAAAACAAAAGAACTCCTAAGACCAAACCAGACAACCAAAGGCAAAGAAAACAAAAGAAAAGGGGAACCCGTTTTGTTCCAGAATAAAATGGGGTGGCTATGCAAGGCATAATAGGTCTCAAAGTTCAGGTTTTAAACCATAAGGCGGTGCCAATCCCTTAATACACCTTTGGCCCACGAACAAGGTAAGTAAGACTAATTACCTTCTACTCTTCAAGCTTTTCTAGAACTAGGTGGGTATACCTAAATAATAAGGCATATTTGCAGATAGATATGGTTCCTAGATTGAGCAATCTACTTACAATGGCATGTGAGATGAAGCAGATGTAGAGTTTTAACGTCTAAATACTAGTGAGAGTAATTGAGAGTTCAAGTTTGTGAGTTGTATTTTGTATGTAATATCTAATTATTACTAGTTCCTACTTCTATTAGGTGGACGTAGTGGAGGGATGAATGATGATTTTTGAGATAGGGTTTTGTAAGATAGGTAGATTCACTCTTTAGTTTAACTCGAATAGTTGGGCACTTTGAATGTTTGCACCTTATGAAAATGTACAAGTATGTCAGTTATTTGGACTCTTCTTAGTAATCCTAGTGATATCCCCTTATGCTACTGTGAAGTTGTGAAATGATTTAATTCAAATATGAAAGGAAACCAATTAAGACAATCTATTCAAAAGGACTTTAATCCAAAAAAGAACCTATCAAATTTGATTTCTTAAAAGGAATTTTAATTCTTTTGCACACCAAAACCAGTCAACAACATCACACAACTACAACAAATGTGTATTGACAAATTAAATGTATTTCCAAACACTCAATTTGAATAACATAAACAACCACTTTAGAGACATCCAAATAACATATAAGCATATAAATCCACACAATAGTTGAACACATGAAATAAAATTAACAATTATGCATAACCTTCTCCATTATATTTATCTTTGAATAATATGCATTATAACAGTAGTTTATGATATGAGATGGATGATCTATTCGGGTCTTGGTCTCTCTTATATATGTGAGAGGAAACAAGCTACAGACCTGTTACAAAAATTAATGTTGTTTGATAACTAAACATAATTAAGAAAATGAAATATTGCAGCAACTAAATGCATTGATCCATTAATCTACAAGTAGAAGCCCGTGACCACCTAAGATTTGTTCAAAGATTCTACTCCATGATATGGTGCTCATGCTGTTGGTTGACTCCTTTCATCCTGATGGTTTCCTTGTTGTGTTTGGTGTATCCATAGTTTGGTTGAGGAACAAATTGAATGCAGAGAGGTGATGGATGTATTCTTGTTCAACATAAGTATCTACATTGGAGATCACCTCTCATATCATACTCCCTATACATCATCTTCTCGAGTTGGTTGTGAGTATTTTGTAAAATCATATCCTCGTCATTGATCTCTTGTAATGCAGCAGTCAGAATCGCATTAAAATATTCCTTCCAATCATCATATTCGTGAGGATTTCCCATATCATCATAGAGTGTCAGAGTCGAATTGAAGCACTTGAAATCCTCGATGAGCCTATTATGATATCCATTCTATGATTCTACCAATTTTTTATGTGTCTGCATTCTCTATCCTTTGAGGATTTGCTTGTCTTGAAGCTCTGGTCTCTTTTTGATTATTCTCCCTTGTAATCATTCATTCTCCTCTATTGCTAACAGTACATATTTAAATTGCCTCTAATATTCATCTACACATTTTATCATCTTATTGAATCTTCCCTTGATCATTTCGGATGCAGTATTATACTTGATGGTTTTGACTTCCTTCTCCAATTCTTTACATTTTTCCTAAGATTTCAAGTGGCACTACTTCCAATAAGTTGTATAAGCCATTGCATCCAATACTCTCTTATTTTTCTCAAGCCATGGGGAATACAATTATGGTGTGGAAGAGGAAGACGATCTTTCTCTTTGATGTGCTAATTCCTTCTTCAACATGTCATTTTATTTAACCAACTTATCAATCTGTGCCTTGGTGAACTTTTCCACATTGAAATTCAACTCTATTGTCTCCATGGGGTTATTATCCCCTACTCTTTAAACCAAGAGATGTACAAACATTTGGTTTAGATTATCAATCACAAATAGTCTTTTGTCATGGGGGTATAGTGACCAAATAAGCAAGGTGGTCTCATCTGGATTGTATCCAAATCCTGAATACATCTTGTCACTTGCTTCGTCTGTTAAATTCATTATGTTATCTCCTCTCTTTCTGAAACTATCAAACACAATTGCAGAGCTTATATCCCATCCGGAAAAAAGCAATACTCTAGCTTCTTGGAGTAACTCTCTCCCTCTCTTAGGAGTGATGGACTCCATCTCTTTGTCTATTTATTTTTTCAATTCTTTCAAAACAATAGCTTCTCGTTTAGGAGTGACATCCTACATCTTTTGTCTCATTTTCTTGCCTTTATATTCGTAAACATATGATTTAAACTTAGGAGACTTAACAAAATATCCATCAGAAATGAACTCCAGTCCATCCTTGAACCTAACATCATCTGATAATTCATTTGATGCTTCAAATCTTACAACATTGTGTTCCAGAGGAGGCTCATGTTGTACAATTACAGGAGCACTTATTTGTTGTACTTGCTCTTCCTCATCACTTTCCTCATCACTCTCCTCTTCTTCACTCATATCAGTATCTATAGAAAAAATCACATTATGTTTTGGTTGTGAAGGGATATAATCTAAGGGCTCTATATCTTCAGCTTTCACTCCTGAATAGGTTACATGAGGGGCATCAAAGACAAATGAAGGCACATTATTTACCACTTCATCAATATGAGAAATCAGTTGCTCAATCCTTGCTAGAGGATCTTGTATTTCACCAAATGCCTTCAAATAAGATGGGACATTTCTTCTTTTCCATTCATGTGCAAGCATAACCCTATTATATGTAGTCATTATTTTAGTGGTAGAGGCTTCATCATGGTTTCTTATTACATCTTCAACAAGGAATACATGCTCATATCCTGATAACATCTGCGATAACCTTGCTTTGTGAATAAAGTCTTTTGCATCAAAAATTTTCCTTTTTTTACCTAGAGGGAGGTTATACTGTGCTAATTTAGTATCAATTTCCTCATATCCCTCATCTGCAACCATTGTAGAGTCTCCAAAACATAAGGTACTAGGCATGATCGATTATTTTTTGTGTCCTTTGAGGTCTTTGGAATCATATTTTTCCAATTTCCTCACAATTTCTAAGTAGGAAATTATTTCAGGAACTACTTGTGGCAACAAGTGTGGAGTTCCTTCAAACCCATAAAACCTAATCATTGTGCATTCAAGAAAAGCATACTAGTCTCCCCAGTTATGATCCACCTTTTTCCTTGGGTCATTTTCCTTTGGTCTTTGAAAATTTTGCACTTTTGGGGATAAGTTATAATCACACAGATATCCCGACCACTCCATTAATGGTTTCACAAAAAACTCCTCAAAATAAAGATATTGAGATCTACCCAATCGACTATCCCATAGTGAAGTCCACATCTATACAAGTTTTAGGTTCCCATTTTCATATGTATCTTTTATTCTTAATTCTTGACTCTAGAACCTTCTAACATGTCCCTCATACATGAGAAAATGCATGAACAGAGAATAATGTTTGAAATGAATATATTCACTATTGTTTTTAATCTTTTCAAGCTCCCTATTTAGGTCATTGGCCAAGTATCTAGCACAATTGAATGACTTGGCACCGTTTATTTGTATGTTTGTAGATAATACCATTGGGGAAATAGACATGAGGGGTGGGACCTCTACCCCGAAGATTTGACCAACTGATTAATAAGTGTATCTGAAATATTCCTCAAACAAGTCCTCATGAAAAGGAGGGTTTTCATTACTTGAAACCCTCCTGAGTTGGTCTCCTTCATTCTTAGGCCTATGCAAGGGTAGTTTCCATCATTTGTAGCTAGTATCCATATGGTGATACTCTGTCAAGAGATCTCTAATCATGAATGGAAAGTTCATAGGACACTCCAACTGAAACACATTAGAAATTAAATCCTCAAAAATAACAAGCATGTCAGCCCCATTATGTTCTTGGATAGTTCTCCTCTTGGGGTCATATATGCTAGCCAGAGCTTTAATTATTTGTACATTTATGAACACATTAGACACCGTGAGTCTTCCCAAGTTCAACCTCCACAGGTTGTAGACTGGCTGAAACCTATATTGTTTCTTGTAATGATACATGAAAATATCATACCCGTGTCATGGTGTCCAAATATCCCCCAAACCTTTATGTTTATCTAATAATCTATCCATTGAAGGATTCATTTGAGCAACCCTCTTGGATCTTGGCCCCAACCCAAGGCATTGATCTATTAGGTCTTGATTCAAGAGTCTCTTCTCAGTTTTGTATTTCTTAGCTTTGGGTTTTTCTACATTTTCATCCATTGTTTGAATTCTTAATCCTTTGAAAAATACTTCTTAGCCAGGATTGGTGTACTTACTTGGGTCTTGCCTCCACTGGTTTCTATTATGTGAGAACTCCTAGCTTTTCCTTTCTACTCTGTCCTCAGTGAAATCTTCCAGACTGTGCAACAATTATGTGATCAACTTGTGATATAATTCACTTCAAATTTGGCTCATAAGTACACTACCCATTTCAATCTTGTCATTAGGGGGAAGCATTTATTTTTAAATATCTCGACGATTCCTTGAGATGTCACATCAGTTAGCAATCAATCATGATCATTGTATTGGTGAGACTACAATCCTTATTCCACCAATAGCCACCCTCTCTAGCGATGAACAATTTTCCTTCAGTCTATTAGTGGGATGCCAAAATATATTACCTCGATACACATTAATTCCCTCGACATATAATAATTCTTGATAATTTATGATCATATCGGGCCATCGAGGGAATGTAGACATTCATTCCACTGATGTTCATGTGTTACAACGATGTTCTTACTTTTGTTGACTCTATCGGTCTATTGGTAGGAATGCCTTAGGAGTTAGCCCGATAGGGTGTTGTTACACTGATACTAGGTTATGAACTGTTTTTATCGGGCCATCGGCGAGGCTATTATGGGGGTTTTGTCGATGATGCATTGTTAGGCTGATAGTGCTAATTTTTACTTAGGAAAAATTATGGAGTCTCAAACTTATTTATGGGTGTGACAATTTGGAAATGTGGGCTACAAAATGGATCTTGTCACAAAAATTTCAACAATTTGTGTTGATCATAAAATTAAAATGTGATTAATTTCTATGGAATGTGGAGGATTGGTGGGTGGAGGCTAGTGAAAAATGTGAAATTTTTCAATTGTAACAACTAGCACAATGAAAAATAACATGCATAGATCATACAAAAAAATAAGAGAGAATAAGATTTAGTAATGGATAATTGAATAAAGCTTGTTGTCTCCAAGAAGAAAAATACCACATATATATGGTGTTCATTACCTACCTTGACCAGATCAATGTTAATCCTTTAATTTATAATATTATTTATAGTATCCCCATGTTACTACAATTATTCCAAAAAATTATGACAAGATGAATGCTAGTTCTTCAATAATGAAGATACCATTTCAAGCTAGTTACAAATTTGCAATGGTTGAAAAAACTCTTTGTTAGAGAGACAAATGAATCTCCTAACATTTCCCATGATTGAATAGGCTATGGTACACTTGAAACTACTAATGCATGCATATCTAGTTAGTCAAATTTTCCAAAGTACTTTTGCAGGAACCAACTCAGTTCTTTTTTGGACAACATATACATCGCATCCACTGAGCACACCTCCCACACCCTCCTATAACCATAGTTTTAAGGGGATTTCTCATGGTAATTTGGATCTAAATTTTGGAGACACTCTTATAAAGAAAGCATGACTTCTTCATAGAGTTGTGTAAACATTTAAAATACTTATCCCTAGAGCCACTCTACCAAATAGAATAAAATTATATAGAAAATAAGGATATATTTTCCAATTAAAGAATTACTCCAAAATATTACCTGATGAGCCTCCACAAAACACAACCTCTTTGGAATACATTTGATTGTAGGCTTGAAATGGATGCACGTCAAAAGAGACAAACTCACATTAATTATAAAGATGTTCCTTATGAACAAAAAGGAACACAACTAACTCACCAAGGAAAAAACATGGTAGCATCTGGCATGTAATTCTAAGTTAGGTGAAACTAGAGATAAGCTTGTCAAGAAATACTTGTAGCATGCTGGAATACTTGTAGAAGATATATATCATGTACTTCTAAGAGATTATTTTGAACACAAATACTTGTGATCCAAAATCAATTATGAGTGTACGACTATGTTAATTTTTTCCTCTTTGACAATCAGACAAAATACTCTTGGCCTTCAACTCGATTATATATAATAAATCCTTATGTCACATTTAGATTCACTGATTAACACCATATGACTATTACTGGTATATTTAAATATTTTATATCACCTTCACTCATTCATGACCCACAATGAACATTACATTCTAGCACTCGCCATAAGGTTAACTGTGGATCAATCCACTTTCAAGGCTCAATCATTTTTTGGCTTTAAGTATCTAGAATTTGAAAGATCCACATCAATCTAGATAAAGATCTGGACCTATATATTAAGACTCAAAATTCAAATATCACAAAAAACAAGTAAACAACTGAAGACTCAAATTTTATTAGTAGGGGCACTTTCAAGTTTGATCCGGGGGATATTTTCATGAAAAATTAAAGTATCTCTAATGCTCCAAAATTCAACACCATTAGAAAGAACTCTGAGTCTTGGTTCCAATGCAACTTCAATAGAGTGAAAAGGAGTCTATTTGCTCAAGTTACAGTAGTCAAAATTTGGGTCAAACTGGTACCAGGTGTTGTCCAGAAAGCAAAAAAAATGATCATCTTAGAAATCGATGTAAGTAGCATCAAATCAAAGGGCTCATTTTGATGATTCTGACAACATTCATTTGATCGAAATCTGACAACATATGCTCAAGATAGTGGCAGTCAAAGTTCAGTTGACTTGGTGGTATGGCTAGTGATGTCAGCATGCTGAGGTGTCAGTCCGTACTATACAGAATCTGACTTGGATCAATTGTGGTGTGACACATGGCAATCGAGTCGGCTTGTATGAACCAATCACTGGGTGACATGTGGCATCCGTACAACAAGTCATCGACATCATCAGCATATGGGTTTGCTTTGCCAGCATTGATGTGTCTTCAGTGGTGAATAGGATGTTGACATGTGGCACCTAGTGATCATCTCCTCTGTCGGTCATCGTTGAACCTATTAGCTCTCAAAAACACAGGCTGAATGCCTCAAGAGGCTACCAATCTCTTGATACGTTTCAGGGTAATAGACAAGGTCAAGAGAACTCAACCTTCTACTCTTCAGGTGCTGCTAAACCTAGGTGGGTGTACCTTTCTGAATGAAGCAGAATTAACTTATGATTTATCCTTTTGAAATTCTTTGTCCACAAGGGTAGATGAGAGTGAAAAAATGAAATCAAACTTGATAGCAATCTTCTGATCTAAAACCTAAAATGCTCAATTAACAGATATAAAGAAACTGAATGAATTCAAAATGATGAAATGCAGAGACCAGTACCTTGTTGGGTATGTAGAGTCAGATGAAATAGAAGTGAGCAACTTATTCTGGCAGAAAATCAAATTGATGGCATATGATCTATTTATAACTTGTATAAGCATGCAATATTTTGACCACTAAACTCTACTTTAATAATCTAGATGAATTCCCCCTGATTACTGTGATCAACAAAAGGATTTAATCTCTGCTTGAGAGAACCAATAGATTAATCACATAGATATAACAAATGTGCACTGGTAAATTGAAAATAACCTTGTTACTTCAATTTAAATAACCAGAAAGAATCAAATTGGAGACAGCTTAGCAATACTTTTCAATAAACTCAACATACAATTGATACCAAAAATAAACTACCACACTAGCTGAATTTCATTGAAATCGCCATTTGAAAACATGCACCATAGTCTGTAACATGAGAAAATTATTCTACTATATCCATCTCTACCTACTGCCTCTAATCTAAAATATAATCATATCAATTACAACCGGGGTGCATATTTATACACCAACATTAAGAAATAAAATATTTGAAACTCTATGTCGGCCCTCCACAGAATTTGGGCCCAAATCAAGTCAGCCTGCAACGGTAATTAAGCAATTTACATGTCAGCCCACAACATTTGAAAATAATTAATCGCCAATGGAACAGTCGCTGAGACCCCCAGAAAGTATGTCGAAGGCAATTCAATTGTCAATCATTATTAATCCTGTGTTCCTCTGTTCTATGTGTTGTTTTCTTTCACTGTGACCATTTGCTCGCCATGCTGAAGTCAAGAAGTACCTACATCTTCCCTTTTTGTTTCACTATAGCCCTATTATATCGGGGAAACCTCTCATAGACCACCCCAAGTGTTACCAATATGCATAGCTTTACGTGCTTTCCATTCGCTGAGACATAGGAAGTTTCTTACCAAAATATCCCCCCTTCACTTCATCTACTTTGCTGTAGCCTTATGATGTCGGGAAGACCTCTTGCAGATTATTACGTCTCACCAAAAATCTTCATTCATATCGAGTCGTTGTGACACATTTTTTTTCCTGCCGATGAGTTCATCTGTCTATATATGTTGCTGTAACTTATCGCTCTCGGGGAGACCTCTCGTAGATGATATTGTTATACCAAAAGCCCCAAGCTCACACCTATTCGCCAAGACAATATTACTTTCATACTGATAGAGACCTTTTGCAATCTTCCATCGGTGAGACCGAAGGTCACTCACTGAGACCTCTTACCCATAGAACACCTCTCACTGAAAGCCGTTCAATAGAAACCTTTCGTGCTCCATCGGTGAGACACATACGCTTCGCTGAGACCACTCACCGAAGCATTAAACCTTTGCCGAAATGTTCATCCACCTTGTCGGTCAACAAGACAAGGGATTATTGCCATGACATAATACCGAAGCCAAGACCCTTTTCCGATATGCCAATTCTTCCACCACTGGTCGGTGTGACAAAAGAAACTCGTTGTAACCTCACACCGAAAGCAACCCGCTTGGCCGAAGTGAATCCTTAATGTGATGTCGGCAAGACCGAAGGTCACTTGCCGAGACCTTTCATCGATGTCATAACACTTGCTGATGTATCCTCATTCAAGCCGATCGCCAAGACATATAGCACTCGGTGAAACATAATATTGATGACCAAACTCCTGTCGAAATGTGTATCATCCTCTGTTGTCACCGAAACAATGCAAATGTCCTGCTGAAAGCTGCCTGCATACAAAATTTGATCGCTGTAACATCAAATGAGTCTTGCCGATAGGAAACATAGACTCATGTTAGCAGAAAACGCAAAATGGGTCGGGGAGACAGCCATGAACCTATGCCGATACAGACTATGATGTGAAAAATATAGGACTCGATAGATTTATGGGGAAAATATAGGCCAAAATGCAAGTAAAAATATCACGAAGAGAGGAAAATGCACAAGGTAGGACTCAAATGGAAAATGCATAGGCATGGATAACATAAAAATAATCATTAGAAATATATAGTTCCAATAGTGGCTCCGTCTAGGGATGAATGATAGTAAGATCATTGCAAGGATCCAGATCCTTGGGTGAGCAGACCAGACACAAAATGAGCAAACTGGAAATGGACAGAGGGCATGAATGGAAAGCGAATGCAAAATGGAGATGGACCAAAATCCTAAACTACTGTGCATGGAATTTTTTTTTAAAGAGGATAAGCAAGAGTTGTCCATGCACTGGCAACCCTAAATCCTCTGTATTTCAACTTCACTTGTTCTGAGCTGTTACGATTTGAAACTCAAACCAAGCTTTCCCCTATCAAATACCTGGTTTTTTCTTGAATTCATCATATTCCTCTTGAAGATACTCATGCAATCTTTCTTGTCACTGTCATTGCAATTTCTTAGAGTATCATTATGCTCGGTTTGGCCCAAAATCCATACACCATTATGTAATTTATATTCTTCATCATCATGGGACAAACCCCTATTATTCTCAACATTCAAAATGCATGCATACGAAATACAACATTTTATATTATCTCTCTCACTATTATGAATTGTGAAACATTCTCTTAGCTGTATTAAAATTTCACCATCAAAGTACTTTTCATGAGAATCAAAAAATTATGTCAGACCAACATTGTCTGAAACAAACAAATCTAAAACCTTTTACACCTCTTCAGTATCTATATTCAGAGACAACACTGGATCATGACTCATATCCTTATTATCAAGCATGTGTGAACGAATCAAAGCTGGAATTATATCATCCTTGGCATGCAAATAAACATCTTCTTCACATGATTTAGAAATTTCAAAATCACATACCTCATCCTGAATGGAAACAGACCTTTGATCAACACCAAAGGTCTCACCATCATTCCAATAAATACACAGGGAGTCATAAGAATATTTACACAAAGATCTTTCACTGTCAAAATGAATGTAAGCTGGACACAAAACTTCAAGATCACCTTCATGTGTATATCTCTGATATTGAAGAGTTAGCAAATCTCAATTTTGCTCACTACTGAGTAAACAAGCTTCCATATTTTCATTATTACAGTCATACTCATCACTTTTGTCATCATCAAAAAGAGGCCCAGGATCATCAAAGAATAAAAAATTAGAAACATTACCAGCACAGTCATTCGTTCCATCCCTTTGTTTATCTAAAAATACCTTTTGCTCAACATCAAGTGGATCTGAAAATACCTGAAAATCATTCTTGGGCACACCTTTGCAAAACATCATCTGATCCTCTTTTAAATCTTCATCATGCAATGGGCTTGAAATTTTTTGGAAACTATTATCAAATTTACAAACCTCCTCTTCATCAAATGTATCTTTGTAGCTTTCAACCGCATCTGGAGGTATTATATATTCACTATCAAATGAATCGACATTTCCCATTACCTCTTCATCCTGATCTTCATAAGAGGTAGAAGGATCCCTTGATTGCAGATCAAAATCCTCAGATGCATCATCACAATCTGAATACTCACTGAATTCCTCACAGCATGCACCGCCATCCTTGTCACAATTTGTTATGCAAGAGAGATATCTTGTACCTTCATCTTCATTATGCAAGCAATCACAGGAACCATCTTGACTTGCACATGTTTCATCTTCTACTGGATGCGCTGTTTGATCAATTCCTCTATACTCATCAGAAATACAACAATTGGATTCAACATTGATAGTTTTCTCATACCTTTTCTCCTCCATGGCATCGATGAATTTATTCACTACATCAAAGGCATGCTGTATTGCCGATTCAAACCAATAGGCTGATTTAGGCTCCCATGCTCTTACAAATTTCTCAACAAACATGGCCCTTGTTGGCCTACAATGAGAAGGTTTTTGTAAACAAATATTTGTCATTCTATTGTACAGAGAACCCAAGTCCTCTCCTTCATACATCCTTATGTCAAAAAATGCATCCAAAGGGGAAAATATGCACTTTGATTATGTGATGGAGTCCTGGCTTCGAGTATACTCATCTTCTTCTGCTTCAAGTTGTTGATCCTGGCATACATATTGCTACAAATTTGACTAAAATCTCTAAGTGGGCTTGAGTTGTGCTGCATTTGACATTGATCACATTGACATTGCACTTGAAACTGATCACATTGACATTGCACTTGACACTGATCACATTGAAATTCTTGATAACTTGCCAATCTTTGTCCAAGAGGGACTGGATAAACACTTACTTGCTTTGATGGCTGTGGAGGATAAGTGCTCTGCTATGCATGATATGTATCACCTCCATTGTAGAAATTTCCATTTGTAATATCAGGCACTCGAGGGGCCCAACACCTTCCCACATTTGTGTATGCATCTTCATTGAAAAATTCTCCTAATTGTAATGGTTGCTGGTCCAATTGCAACCTTTTCCTTTGCCATTCTTCTATTTCCTTTCTCTGAGACTCATATAGTGCTTTAACCTCTTCATAAGTTAAAGATTCATAATCAACTTGAGGAGTATCATTATCAAGAGGTCTGCCCTGATTACCCTCCATTTTCAAATGAGTGTATGTCAACCTACTGCTGCCAGGAGGAGCTCTAGTATGACCTCCCCTGAACTGAGATCTTCTTCCATTCATGATTAACAACTACAAAAATTCTTTCAAAGTTGTCACCTACCTTTCCAAAAGTAGGAAAATCATTATTTCTGATCTTTTTCCCAGTGGAATCACTCTCTCTGAGATTTCTCAAATTACAACTTTTCCTCCAATGACTCTACAATGTGGTCTTCAACCAAATTTTCTGATATAGTCCCCAGCAGAGTCGCCAATTTGTTAGCTCTCAAAAACGCAGGTTGAATGCCTCAAGAGGCTGCCAATCTCTTGATACGTTTCAGGGTAATAGACAAGGTCAAGAGAACTCAACCTTCTACTCTTCAGGTGCTGCTAAACCTAGGCGGGTGTACCTTTCTGAATGAAGCAGACTTAACTTATGATTTATCCTTTTGAAATGCTTTGTCCACAAGGGCAGATGAGAGTGAAAAAATGAAATCAAACTTGATAGCAATCTTCTGATCTAAAACCTAAAATGCTCAATTAACAGATATAAAGAAACTGAATGAATTCAAAATGATGAAATGCAGAGACCAGTGCCTTGTTGGGCATGTGGAGTCAGATGAAACAAAAGTGGGAAACTTATTCTGGTAGAAAATCAAATTGATGGCATATGATCTATTTATAACTTGTATAAACATGCAAGATTTTGACCACTAAGCTCTACTTTAATAATCCAGATGAATTCCCCCTGATTACTGTGATCAACAAAAGGATTTAATCTCTACTTGAGAGAACCAATAGATTAATCACATAGATACAACAAATGTGCACTGGTAAACTAAAAATAAGCTTGTTACCTCAATTTAAATAACCAGAAAGAATCAAATTGGAGATAGCTTAGCAATACTTTTCAATAAACTCAACATACAATTGATACCAAAAATAAACTGCCACACCAACTGAATTTCATTGAAATCACAATTTGAAAACATGCACCATAGTCTCTAACATGAGAAAATTATTCTACTGTATCCATCTCTACCTACTGCCTCTAATCTAAAATCTAATCATATCAATTACAACTGGGGTGCATATTTATACACCAGCATTAAGAAATAAAATATTTGAAACTCTATGTGAGCCCTCCACAAAATTAGGGCCCAAATCAAGTCGGCCTGGAATGGTAATTAAGCAATTTACATGTCGGCCCACAACATTTGAAAATAATTAATCACCAATGGAACAGTCGCTGAGACCACCAGAAAGTATGTCGATGGCAATTCAATCATCAATCGTTATTCATCCTGTGTTCCTCTGTTCTGTGTGTTGTTTGCTTTTGCTGTGACCATTTGCTCGCCATGCCGAAGTCAAGAAGTACCCGCAATGTTCCCTTTGTGTTTCGCTATAGCCCTGTGATATCGGGGAAACCTCTTGTAGACCACCCCAAGTGTTACCGATATGCATATCTTTACATGCTTTCCATTCGCTAAGACACAAGTAGTTTCTTACCGAAATATCCCCCCTTCGCTTCATCCGCTTCGCTGTAGCCTTATGATGTTGGGAAGACCTCTTCCAAATTATTATGTCTCACCGAAAGACTTCATTCATATCGAGTCGCCATGACACATGTTTTTTCCTGCCGATGAGTTCCTTTGTCTATATATGTCGCTGTAACTTATCCCTCTCGGGGAGACCTCTCGTAGATTATATTGTTATACCAAAAGCCCTGAGCTCACACTTGTTCACCAAGACAATATTACTTTCATACCGACAGAGACCTTTTGCAATCTTCCATCGGCGAGACCGAAGGTGACTCGCCGAGACCTCTTACCGATAGAACACCTCTCACCGAAAGTTGTTCAATCAAAACCTTTTATGCTCCATCGGTGAGACACATACGCTTCGCTGAGACCACTCACCGAAGCATTAAACCTTTGCCGAAATGTTCATCCACCTTATCGGTTGGCAAGACAAGGGAGTATTGCCATGACATAATATCAAAGCTAAGACCCTTTGCCGATATGCCAATTTTTCCACCACCAGTTGGTGTGACAAAAGAAACTCGTTGTAACCTCACACCGAAAGCAACCTGCTTGGCCGAAGTGAATCCTTAATGTGATTTCAGCGAGACCAAAGGTCACTCGCTGAGACCTTTCATCGACGCTACAACACTTGTTAATGTATCCTCGTTCAAGCAGGTCGCCGAGACATAAAGCACTCGATGAAACATTATATCAACGACCAGAGTCCTGCCGAAATGTGTATCATCCTCTATTGTTGCCGAAACAATGCAAATGTCCTTCCGAAAGCTGCCTACATGCAAACTTTGATTGCTGTAACATCAAATGAGTCTTTCCAATAGGCAACATAGACTCATGTTAGCAAAAACCACAAAATGGGTCAGGGAGACAGCCATGAACCTATGCCGATACAGACCATGATGTGAAAAATGCAGGACTCGATAGATTTATGGGGAAAATATAGGCCAAAATGCAAGTAAAAATATCATGAAGAGAGGAAAATGCAAAAGGTAGGACTCAAATGGTAAATGCATAGGCATGGATAACATAAAATAAATGATCAAAAATATATAGTTCCAACAGAACCAATTTAATAAAAGTCTTTTATGGGGCTCGACACCTTGACTTGCTGCGTGGGAGCCAAACCATCCACCGTTACGCTGTAGATGACTATTTTAACATATATAGAGCCCGTATTGATTTTGTTAAGAATTTTGATAGAATGTGAAGACAAAAGGGTGGTCAACGGGGTTGGAACCCCCGACTAGCCTTATACCAAAATAATATGCTACCGACAAACCACCGATATGTACTTAAGTATATATAGGGTTTGTTTTATTTTGTTGTATGATTTGGCCCGAGTCCCCAACAAAATGGGCTATTTTTTGTTTTAAAACCCCCTAACCATTTAATCTAAAGGGGTCTAAAGGACAAATGAGGCATTGTACGAATTGTTAAAGGGGGGTTAGGCATTTATTATTTTGGTTAAGTCTTTTTAGGCATATTTTTATGTATAAAAGAGGGGGGTAAGCTCTTAGGAGCTAATGAGAAAAATAGGTGACAGGTGATACGAAAGAGGGATTTTAAGGAGATCTTTGAGCCATTTTTGTATGTTGGAGTATTATCATGCTACCGAAGTGCTAGAAGGAAATGGTCCTAGTGCAATTGTAACTAATTTTTGGGAATTAATCGGATTGGTCTCACTCTATTGGAGCAGACCTAGAGACGTAGTCACAATTGTGGCGAACTCTGTTATTAGATTGTTTGCACTTTCTCTCTTCTTCTCTCTCACATTCTGGTTTTCACCTTAATTTTTAATGCATAATTTCAATAATGTACACATGTATTAAATTTCCATTAAGTTGTTTAGATTAAGCATTCAATTATGCAATTAGTCTAGATCCTAATCAGATCAAAGTTTTACTTTCATAACATAGCCAATGCAGAAGAAAGAAATACAGAAAGCAATTCAAAGGGATATGATATTACAATTTACATGAGTAACAACCATGAAAATAAACCGAAAAAAACACCTGTATTAGCTAAACTCAAAAATAGATTATAAGTTTGAGACAACAAACCTTTAAATGCTATTTATCTAGTGGTTTACATAACTTGGCATGGGAATGAAATAGGATTGTTGTTGGCGTTTGTTATTCTCATGGATATGTATTGAAGCACTTGCATAGGTGATAAAGCTTGTTTGGATAGGACTTGGAGACTTTTGAAAAGGTGGGAAAGGAATTCGGAGTTTGTTGCAACGAATTTGAAGTAAGCGAGGTCCTCTACAACGAATTCAAAGGTAATTCAAAACCCTCATTGCTGAAAGTAAGTTGATAGGAAACATAAGCATATTCCATTCTTAGTAGGTAAACTTCAAATTAATGAAAGATAGATCTCAGAACAATGACTCATTATATCCTCTTCTCTTTATTATGGTTTGTACTAAAAGTGACTACTTTCAACAATGTTTTGGCGTCTTTGTTTTCATATTTTTTTTCTTTAAATTAGAAACTAAATTAATATGGGAATGAAAAATATTATAGATGGATGAGCATCAAAGGTTGAATATGGATCAATATCATGCATATGATGAGAGAGTATTTGACGAGAGGGACATTGAAAAATATCCATGTCCATGTAAAAATTGTCTTGGTGGAAAGGTGAAAAAAATAAATATGATTTATTGACATATGATAAGATATGGGCATAGTGGTATAATACCTTAGGCTTACAATTATTATGAAGATATGATAGAATGTAAGACTATGAGAGATGAAGAGGCAATTGTTGGAAAATGTGCCTCAATCTCACAGGCTGAAACCTCTTGTGAGCAATTTTGGTGAGACTATGGAGATGTCTAGCCGACCTACTAGTTGATTATGACTATCGTTGTGACCTCCTAAATGTCTTGGTGATCAGTATCTGAAATCTTCAGCGTACCCTTTGGACAATCGGGATGATGTCTCGTCGACAGTAGAAAGTCTTGCCGATATCAGCATGACCTTTGGTCTGTCTAGCCGATGTGGTAATCGACATGAGTTGCTTCTATCGGTATGAAGTCCTAGCGATCAAGAAGGTGTCTCGCTGACAGAAATATGGAGTGATCGGGGTAACAAAAAAGGGTTCACTATGAACTCTTGGTGACAGGGAGAAGTCACACCGATGAGCTTTCACATGGAGTCTTCGGGGTAACACAAAGAATTCGCTATGAAGTCTTGGCGATGGGCGTTTGTCTCACCGACAGTGTGGGATGTGTTTGGCATGACTCTTGGTGAAAGGTGGGCTTGGCATAACCTAAAGACTTCAGCGTGAAGTCTTGACGACAGGTGTTGGGTCTTGTCAATGGCTGTGTGACTTCAAAAGCTCAATGTAACCTCTTGGAGACAATGGTATGTCTGGGCGACAAAGCAACATGTGATTGGGTGTTTTCGGTGAGACTCCTAGTGAATGGAGTCATTGGAGAAACACAAAGGACTTCGGTATGAAGTCTCAACAAACATGGAAAGTCTGGCCAACAGTCTTCTTCGGTGTGACTCTTGGCGAACAGTGAGTTCGGGGTAACATGGAAATCCTCGGTAAGAAGTCTTGCTGAAGGTTGATTCTCTTGCCGACAATAGGCACTCAGAGTAACACATGAAGGCTCGGTGTGATGTCTCAGTGAAAGACATAAGTCTTGCTGATTCGGTAAGACTTGGTTGTGCTCAGAGTGAAGTCTTGATAAAATACGAAAGTCTTGCTGATTGTCAAATGTTTCGGTATAACATGAAGAGTTCGTTATGAAGTCTGGGCAAAGAGCGATAGTCTTGCCGATGGGATTACTAAGGTCGATGTGATTCTGGAGCCTCGATATGATGTCTCATCGAACAACGATGGTCTTGGCGATAGTAATACAAGTGGTGATCATCGGTATGAGGTCTTGGTGACATGGCGAAGTCTTAGCAATAGCTCTCTAGACTCGATGTAACCTCTTGCTAATAGGGATAACTCTTGGCGATATTGAATGTTGGTTGTGTTGGCATCGGGGAGACACGGTTAGTGTCTCACCGACATGCCAACACAGGTTGAATTCCTTTTGACCGAATGAAGACTATTCGACGTGGTGGTTTGTGGACCAATCAGAGGGAGCGAAATTCAAATGGTTGGTGGTTGGATTTTTGCAGTAGTTGTGATGGAACTGAACATTCTACAAGGAAAAATCTAAACCAGAATGTAATGATGATAATGATGTTGAGCTGGAGATTGTTGTTTTGTGATCTTGAACTGATTCACAGAGAGCCTGTTAAGAACGAATGGATAGAGGTATCCATTGGACATTCTAAAGAGAGAGCATTGAGTGCATGAGAGTCGAAGTGGAGAGTGATAGAGAGAAGGCCGAGAGGCTGGCTTGAGGCCGAGGCCTTGAGGCCAAAACAAAGGAAGTGATCAGATGCTACCAGTTGTATCAGAATGAACAAGATGTAATCTCTGAAAAGGCTATGAGCCTGAATTGTTTTGTAACCTTTAGTTGTTGATTAATACAATGGCTCGATCTTTGGAGAGGGGTTTTTTATCCGAGAGGATTTTTCCCACGTAAATCTTTGTGTTTTGTTTTCTATCTTATCTTTCTTCTGTATTGATTATGTTACTAGAATCTATTATATGCTTGTTGTTGAATTTACATGTGCTTCTCTCAGAAGGATCAATGTGGGAAATAAACGGTGTCTATTATGCTTTAGGACATAGTTTTACGTGTCTTCAAGGTAAATCAAAATTGAAATACCGAAGGCACCACTACTCTTAGATATTTCTCTGAGATGCAACATAGATTTCCTTACAAGTGGTATCAGAGCCATCTTTTGGTTGCTGGTTCTAGGTATTTCTCATGTGAAGATTTCTCAGTTTGTTATGCTGGAGGAAATTTGGAGGAATGAACTGATTTATTGATCCTTTGGTGAGTGGAAGTCTTGTGGTATTCTGGGAGAGCATGCAGCTTGAAGGATGGTCAAGATGGAAAAGGGAGTTGATCATGTTGTGATCTGTGTCTCCTAGTTGGTAGCAGTTGTTACCCATTTTTCACCTATGGGCTCAATCAGGCAGGATGACCCATGTTTTCAGGGGTTCTCGAAGACCAAATAAAGGAACACTTGCATCAGGATCATTTTTTTTACTTGTTTGCTTCTTGTGTAGATGCAGGGGAAAATGATGTTTTAATTCAACATGTGGATTAAATGTGGCTCCCAAGAGGGTTGAGCCCAGCGTGCAGGTCTTCAGTTTGGGGATGGGTTTCATTTTATGTTTTTCCTTGTCTTTTCCCTCTTTCTTTTTGCTTTCTTCTTGCCTTTTCCTTGTTCTTCCAAGGGTGAAACCAGGTCTGAATCCGAACTTGGAACTTTTCTGAAGTTCTGGATTTAGTTTCAATCTCGGTTCTGCCGGGCTTGTTCATTTGTTTTCCCTTCTTTCTCTTTTCTATGGTCGGGGATGTTTCCTTCCCTTCTATTTCTTCTTTTTTCCATCCCCTTTCCCTTCGTCCTTGTGTATCGTCGGAGGCGGGTTTGGGTTGGAATCTAAACTTGAAACTCGATGAAGGTTTCAGGTCTGGATTTGGCTCCGGTTCTGGTTCCACCTTTTATGTTTTTCCTTGTTCATCTTTGGGTTCCTATTTCAGTTCCGTTTTCATCTTGACCCCGCTTCTACCAGCCCTTTTTCTTCCTTGTATTTTGTCGGGGGATGCTTTTTCCTTTTTTTTCCTTCCTCCTCCTTTCCTTCACCGTCTTTGAGTTTTGTCGGAGGCGGGTTTAGGTTGGAATTCGAAATTGAAGCTCGATGAAGGTTTTAGGTCCAGATTTGGTCCCGGTCTTGCTTCCGCCAAGATTCATTTGTCTTCACTTTCGCCCCCTTTCTTCCCCCGGTCCCGATTCCATTTTTGTCTTGGCCCCGCCCCTGCCAGTTTTGAAAAATCTCAGTGTAAGGGAGTGCCTTCGCCAAAAAATGAGGACATCGACATGAGGTCTCGCCAACCCGATGGGGTCTTGCCGATGACTTTTTGCGAGATCGGTATAACTCTGGTTGCTCACCACAAGGTCTTGCCGACCGACGGGTGTCTTGCCAAGTGAAAGTGTCATCGCTATGACTTCATCCACCCGCTATGACTTCTCCTTGACAGGCCAATGTCTCTCTGACAACAAAGGGTTTTTGCCAAGAGTCTTCCCGAAATGAAGAGTTCGCCAAAGGAAAGGGTATTCTACAAGATGTCTCGATGAAGTTGTTACCTATTTTTTCACTTTACGCTCAATAGGTAGAGCTGAATGAAGTTCAACTATTATAGGTACATGAAGTCTTCAAATTTTGCTGATAAAGTGTTCATTGATCATAATTGAGATCATCTTACAAATGTGACATAAGCTTATTGTGCAAATGTTCAAAACAGAAAATTAAGAGAAATTTGCATAATGATATTTTTATTCATTTTGTGAAATGTTGAATCTCGCACAAGCCGCGAGAGTAACTAAGTTTGTTTCTGACAATCAAGAGATGAATACTAAATCTAAATGGACAGACTACACTGCTGAAAATAACATAAACTTAAAAAAGAGAAGCAATTCATCATTTCCTGTAATGATGAATCACTTCATTGGTGCTTCTAGCCGTCGTGCCTCCAAGCAGTTGCAGCCTCGCCTCATCGCTCCATGTACCTACAAAATCGTTAAGGAAATGGTATTAGAGTTATCCTCTAAGCAATGGTGAATTACTTTCTGCCTTACGCCTATGCTACAGACAGAAATGTAGTTTGCGTTAAACCAAGCATTCATCAGTTAATTGAAAAAAAAATCAAGCAGAAAGACATAATTCAATGGAAGCTTTCAGCTTCTTATATTTTTCTGACATGTTTGTTTCAATGTGTAGGAACAGGTTTATCATATTCGAGTTCATTTCATCAGATATGTGGAGTAAAATGGGCTCCCACAAGGGTTGAGCTCGGCACATCAGGTTTTCGATTATAGAGCAAGAAAGGATTACTGTACTATAATATCAAATGATAAAAATAGTTTAAATCAGCATGATGGAACTGATTGAGCAATTATCTTTTTCTCACAAATCAAAGGAACAGTAAAGTAGCATGGCAGTTGAGTATTGATTACAATTATCAACTCTTGTTTTAGCTCTGTCTCTCATTCACATTCACCTTGTGATAAGACATTGAGCTCCTTTTCATTACAGGATAAATAGACCATTCAACATTTTGTTTTGTTTCTTACACCATCAAGTGCATGCACGGTTTACAAAAAATATAAGATAATAGTTTAACTTCAACATTATGAAAAGAATTTCCATGTTTAGCAAAGAACAATGGGTGGAAGGAGACAGTAAGCTTATTCATACATTGAGCTAGGTAAATGAAAGTATTACATTCATAAGTAGAAGGATTGCTATTCTAGAAAATGCATGATACCTTGAACTTTTTGTTTGAGTCAAAGATGAGAAACAGCAGAAAAGTACAACACTTATTAATTTGATGAGCATGATGGTGAAAACACATTCAATGGTACACACAGTAAGAGAAAAGCATCATAATTACAATGCGTAATACAGATTGCTAGAAAATATGTGCCAAGTCAAATAAGAGCATCCTTGTCAGTAACTTTGAAGGATAGTGAGAAGTTTGAACTGGTAGAGCAGCAACGAAGTATGCAAAATGAGAGATATCAAAACTAGTTTTTATCATGAATCATCATTGTATTTGAATTTCTATGTGTTAAATATAATGATTGAGCATTCAAATCAGCTTTAGACTTTCATTTTTATGAGACAGCAAAGAGAGGAAGGCATTTTCTCTTTCAGTCAAATTCCTAAGTGAGAAAGCATCAACAATAGAAGAATGGCTCAATATCAAGACAATCTTGTGCATTTTTAATCTTCTTATTAGTTACAAAATGTTGAGGATCTGTCTCTTTGAAACAGTGTTGTATTTGATTTTTTCTAATGAGACAAGTTGTACATGCTTCCAGTGTGTAAGGAAGTATGTTCTACAAGGAAAGAAAAGTTAAATCTTTTTCATCTATAGTCAGTATCAAGGAAACAATGTACAAATTTTTTCTTTATTGTTGTCTTGAGGCTCATCAAAAGGAATTGTTCAGGCGTGCCTTGCCATACAAACACAACTACAACCATGAAGGTTTTGTTTTTTTTTAAAAAATAGGAAATATGATGAGTCAAAAATACCCAGGTCTAATATCATTCATGATGGCCTGGAGGAGTTTTTTTTGCATATACCCAGATGAGATTTCAAACTAGGAAATACATTTTCTTTGCTATCATAAATATTTGAAGCTTCATATCAAGAGAAAACGTGGCTGTATGTCTACAGAAAATTAGATTCAAAGAAAGAAAGTGCCCAGCTTCAGATTTTAAGCAAAAAGGTGACTGTTTTTCACAAAAAATCAAAGCATTTTTCTGTTATGAGTTCACAAGTGCTATATTCTTTGAAAAATTTGAAAGAAGGCATCATGGCGCAGCTTAAAGAGTGAAGTTTTTGCAGAAAAATGAAGGAAATAGACCAGATTCATTTTTAAAGCAAGTATGTTTTTTATTTCTAAAAAATACTTCAAAGAGCTTGCATGGCAGCTTCAAAAAAATACAGATTCATTGCCCAGATTCGCACAAAAGAAGGAAAAACAGACTTTTATCTAAAAATACCTCTTGAAATCTTCACATTTTTGAATTTGAAAGGTCTCTACAACAGTTCGTGGCTTTGAGATTTCATGGCAGCCAGAAAAATGTGATTTCATGCCCAGATTCGAAGCAAAACCACAGATAAATGGCAGAGCATCATCTAGGAACAGAAATCGCGCCCCAAAATACTTCCACATTTTTCATAAAAAACGTCATATTGCAGATTCACCCAAAATAAATCAGATTTGAACTTCTTCATGACAAAAAATACACAAAAACATGAAGTTCATGGCTTCAAGATGACAATGGCGGCCAAGGAAAGACCAGATTCGAGCTCTTTAATGGTGTAAAAACCAGAAATATCAGCAAGTGCGGCTAGGGTTTGTGTGGCGGCGGCTATTTTCTTCAAAATCCTCTAAGTCTAATGCAGAGAAATGATAACGAGTTTAGGTTTTGTTAGCTCTTTTTGCTCATTTGCCCTAAAGTCAACATTGAAAGTTGATTATTGCCTTTGAATAATAATTTTGTATTATTATATGAGAGCAACTTTGTCGAATATTCCTAAAAAATGGGCTAATGGTATGGTCAAATATAATTGAGTGAGTGTGGTCGGCCACTTCTATCAATTAAATGTGGAAATATTTAGAAAAATATGCCAAGTATGTATGTATGATTTTGGGTTTTCCAGTTAAGTTTTGTTTATTACTTTAATATCTGTTATGTGCATTGATCAATAATAGCTAAATTTATTAAATGATTAAATTATAGATCATTTAATTAATTTAGTCACAAATGCAAATAAAATATATTATAATAAGCAAAGTTAACTGAAGTGAGAGATATTTTTATCATGCACATGATAATAGAGTTGGATTTTCAGTTCCCATGGGAGAAATTGGTAAAAACGAGGCAGTTTTGCATACTTTAAGCCACTTTTTTAGGGAGTTGCAGTTCAGTTGGAATAGTGCATGTATCAGTTATGACTTGGTAGTGAGTTTGAGCTTGATTGGGTTTATTTTTGCATGGTTTTGGGCCTCCTTTTCAGAGATATTTTCTTTTACTCAGATTTGGCTTTGGAGTTATCACTCTTTCTTGGAGTTTAGACTTTCAGTTCTTTTTGCATGCCTTTTGGAAAGGTTTTTGTATATATTGAAAAACTTAACTATTTTTCATTCCAGTTCTTGTTTTCTACCTTTTCCTTCAGCAAAGAAGACTATCTTGTAACTCAGCATTTATTTACAGATTAATACAGCAGTGTTATTACAGGTTCAGATCATGTTATTGCAAAGAATTCCTTCAAGTTTCAGTATTTTAGAATTTGCCTTCAAGTTTCAAGCATCTTTGTCATGTGGGATTGATCGAAGTTATTGTGTTGCAGTTTTTGAAACCTTTAAATATTTCTGTCTCCTTAGTGAATTCTGTATGCATCCAGGTTTAAATCCACTGGTTAAACATTGTGTTGATCGATAGTCAAACAGTCTAGTTGTGGAAATCATATTTCCCTTCTGTGATTGTTTCTTTAATAGCCTTTGTTTAAAATATTCAAGTGTTTAAACTTCTAGATCTAGTTGTGCGAATGAAAATAGTGAGTAATTGTTCTGTGAGTTAAGTCTGCAAGTTGGATTCTTCGGTGCATCACCATAAATTAACAGTTTCATAGTTTAGAATTCAGACTGTCTTTCTGCCTCTTTCCCAGCCAAGTCAATTAGATTTTAGGGGATTTTTATCAGGGAACCAGCCCTCTCTGGAGATTGATTCTCAGTTTTAGGCAACCCACAGGCCTGAGAATCATTCCATGTTTCAACAGATTGCTGAATTTAACTATTCAAGCGTTCAGGTGCAATTTGAATTGACAACAAATGTGAGGTGGTCTCAGTGACGGAAGCAGGAATCGATATAAAGAAAAGAGACCGCTATGAGGTCCTGCCAAAAGAGGGAGTCTTGCTGATAGCGATCACCTTGCCCACGGAAATGAGCATCGATCTAACTTCTGTAGCTCGGTGAGAAGTCCCGCCGATAGTCCTAAGTTACGCCGATGGCTACTGTATGACATGCTCGCATCAAGGAAATGTGATTCACCTCTCGTTGACGTGCGATCCTTCTGAAGAAACCTTTGACCACCATGGAATCCACCTAGCACAAACTCGACCAATCAGAAGGCGCTAGGACAAATCACGGGCAGTTTGACTGTTTGGCTCCCCTCTGTGAGCGAGATCAACTCAGCATGACGACATCGCTCTACTCCAAAAGCAAGGGTGATTAATCAGTAATGGTGTTGAATCTAATGGATAGATTTGATACCTCTTCTCGAAGGGGAGGTAGCCGTGAGTCACTATAGCAGCTGGAGATGACGACTGGAGGAGCAAGAGGCATTAATGACCATGTCGCAGAGCATTGAAGGTGACTCTGACAAAATCTTAATGGCAGACTCGAAGGCTGCAAGATAATAACGACAGTTGTAAAAGATCTGAAGGCCATGCCCATGGACGAGCTTTCACAGACATGAGTAGGGGGTGCACATTGAGTGCTTCATTGACTTCATTCCAAGCTGTCTAGGGCTGCTGTGTCCAGATGCCAACTCATTTTTTGAAACCCTAATGCAGGGGGCCGACCTTTGGTTGTATATATGTCATTTTTTCCTTTTTGAAAAGTAGTTCTTAGTTAGGAGACTGCCGAAAGAGCACTATTCAGACTTTGTAACTCATTTTTTATGAATACTATAGACCTGTAACACAGACACTCCTTATTTTCTCAATAGAAAGTTATTTCCTTCATGGTTTTTCTTTGTTGTTTAGTAACTGGTTATGAGTTACATGATTAAATTCTGTGTAATCCCTTTATTTGATCAAATTCCTTCAGTGCTAAATGCAAAGGATATTATATCACAAATTTAGTTTATGTTAGTGATCTCTTTCTTTTGCATATTATATCTGTGAAAACATCTTGTTTTCCTTGTGCTAAGCATTAGAACAGTCAGAACCTTACAGACTCATTTTTGTGAACATATATCTCTGTATTGTGAGATTTTTTAGCTCTATTGAGATTTTCTGTGAGTTTTCTGCAGTATTGTCATATGTTTATCTTTGGTGTATCACCTGTTAGTGATAGGTTTTAGATTCAAGTACATCTTTCTTAATCTTTTCCTTTATCATTCTTTAGTTTTTCCCAAGATATCTTAAGGGGAACCAGCCCATAATCTGGAGGTTCACTTCATTCCCAGGTCACCCACAACCTCGAAGTGTCCCCATGTGTCAATAGGTTGCTATAGTTGATAGCTTAGCAAGGGTGCAAACTTTATTTGACAACAGTTTTTGGCACACCCAGTGGGACTGAGAGTTGTTTTCAGTCTCAAATCAAAATTATCATACTGTTGTTTGGTATGTGCAACAGAAATTATAGTCTTTAAGAGACAAATTTAGCATACTTGGTGACTCTAAGCTCAGGTTTAGCAGTTCCAGCGCATTACTGCTCATGAGAAGAGTGCAGACTAGGAGTAATTCATTTATTTTTGAGTATTTGTAGTTGTCCCCGCCTAGAAGGAGGGGGAGAGAAATCCAAAAGGTTCAGAAGAAAGTCATTTATTTCAGGAGGTCTAAGTCACATCCTGTTGTTAGAAGACTTACTGCTATTCCTATTGTTGTTACTAAGAGCATCCCAGCAACAATGATTCCAACAGTGAGAAACTAGCCATTTGTTGCTTTTAACCAAGGTAGCCCACTAAATCTAACTCAACATGATGACATCCCTGTTGCTGCCTTAAGAGGGTTGCCATATTTTTTTGGGGAGGATCATACCACCCCAACATAGCATATAAAAGATGTTGCCAACCTGTGTGTTCTTCATCATGTGACTGAAGAAAATGTTACACTCAGATTGCTAGCAGCGTCCTTTAAGGAAAAAGCCTTACAGTGGTTCAGAGGCCTACCTGTCAACTCTATCGCCACATGGGATGAGTTAGGAAGCCAGTTGTGCAAGTTTTTTGAAGATAAATCAGACCATTTGTCATTGGTGGAGCAACTGTTTATGATCAAAAGAGCTCCACATGAAGATATGTCAGATTTCAATTACCGTTTCCAAAGGACATGGGATAGAATCCCACTAATGGTAAGACCTACTGCTAATCATGCATTTTTATACTATTTAAGAGCTTTAAATAGCAACATTTCTATGATGATTCAATCAATGGGAGGTGATACACTTCTTGTTGCGTATGGTGTAGCTGTTAGAGCTGAAAACAGCCTCATACAGGCTGGTAAAATTGCCCCAAGACCACCTATGCCAATATTTCCTGCTCTTCAGCTTATGACCCCCATGCAAGTTCCTCCTTTGGCTATTATCCCAAGTGCACCCACATTACCAGCACCTGATACTCAGCCTAATGGTCAATCAAACACATTTCCAGTTCAGTGTAATGAACTGCAAGAGATTAAAGGCCTTTTGACAACCTTTGGCAATGAGATGGTTAATCTAAGAAAACAACAAAATCAAGGTTTTAAGTTGTATCAGCCCTCATTCCAGTCTAATTACCACCAAAATTAAACCAGCAGACCATCTTATCAGCCTTATAATCAAGGCCAAAATTTTTCTCCCAACCAAAGGACACATCAAGCTTATGACTCCAGCACCGCAAGCACTTCCAAAGAGCTTGCACCTGTCCAGAACAATTTAGTTCAAGATTATGAGTGGTGCTTCCCATGTAATCAGACCCATAATCAAAGTACCTATGTAAATGGGATGCTTAACCAAGCCTTGATGGTTCAAAACAATAATGTGCCTGTAACAACTAAAGTACAGCAGCAAGAGCAATAGACACATGAGTCTACATTCCTAAATTGGCAAGGGGAAGAATTTTGTGGAGTGGTCCACTCTGATTCTTCAGTTGCAGACAATACACGCAGCAAGAAGAGGGCAATAGATGAGGGACATCAACCTAATATAGTTCAAACTCAATCAAAACAAGTGTAGGACCAGGATCAAAGTGCCCCTGACTCATCAAAAGCTGACCAGATTCGAATGCTACCAAGGGGCCAGCCTTTGGTAGTCAACCAACAGTCTAATTTATCAGCCCAAGCTCCTTCAGTGAAAGGTAAGGTTATTCCCCCTAAAAGTCAGGTTAAACCTGCTACATCTTTTAATATATTGGAGCATATGAAGAAAATTAATGTACCCATGTCAATATGGGATTCTCTGAGTATCCCAGGTGAAAAGGACCCCCTTCAATCCACCTTATTAGGTTTAAGTGTCTCAGACGAGCCTAGTGTAGAAAAGGAGAAGGTTGCATTGGCTAACGTTATAGTTGGTAATAAAGACCAGCAAGCTGGTAAGGCCAAGCCACCTCCTTTTTATTTATCATTAATCATAGGAGATCATCTAGTTCACAACTGTATGATTGACTCAGGGGCTAGTAGTTCAGTTATGCCCAAACAAATTGCCAATAAGTTGGAAATTGAATATGAGCCACTAGAAAAGGGGGTAGTGCAATTGGATGGTACTGTTGTGAACATAGTAGGGGTCATTAAAAATTTGAGCTTAACTCTACATGCCTGTCCCAATTTCGCAATACCATGGGATATATACATTATTGAGTTGCCCCTGTACTTCGCCCTTTGTTTATCTAGGGATTTTATGGCCAAGATAGGTGGTTATCTATCCTCTGATTGGTCTCACATGCTATTCAGAACTAGATATGGCACTAGAGATACTATTAAATTGGAACCCATAGCCAAGGTTCATGTTGAGCCTTACAATCCTTCCCCTATCAATGCCAACTTGGTTATGGATGAACAAGTGGAGCAACCTGCAGTTCAAGAGGCCGAGATTCAAATAGAAAGAACATCAGATGTTCTTCCTAAGGAGTGGGAACCTCAAGCTCATGAGGCGGATACGGGAAAGTAGTTGGAGGAGGTTGACATCGGTGTTTATATGATGCACGAGACTGACTCTTTTGTGCCTAATATTGAAAAAAGTAAGGAACTACGTAGTGAGCAGCATGAAAATGATTTATGGGAGTTGTATTTTGATGGTTCAAGGAGTAGAGTAGGTACTGGTGGCGGATGTATGCTGGTATCACCAAAAGGACAAAAGTACTATCAAGCTTTCAAATTTTGTTTTAGCTGCTCTAGCAATGCTGCTGAATATGAAGCTCTAGTTCAAGGTTTGGAATGGGCAAGACAGAGAGATAGCTGTTGTCTAAAAGTTTATGGTGACAACAAGTTGGTCATCAATCAGGTGAGAAAGTTGAATGCTGTTAAAAATGATATGCTCAGGTCTTACAAGAATAGGGTATGGGACCTCTTAGATGGATTTGAGGTATTTAATTTGATTTCCATTCCTAGAGCTTGAAATAAACATGCTGATAGATTAGCTGTTCTGGGAGCCGAACATGATATTCCAAAGGAGATTTGCAGTGATAAAGCTAACCGACATATCAAGATTATAGTTAGGCCTATCGTCCCTGATAATGATATGCACTGGCAAGTCTTTGATAGCGACCAACAGATTGTCAGATTTTTAAGAGAAGAAACCAAATTCTTACATACCAATCAGGAAAAATTACAACACCAGTACAGTGACCAGATTATTCAGCTAAAAAACAACAAGTTGCCCAAGGGCCTGGTCACTTTAGAATCTATTTTTAATACTGATGATGAAGCTAGAAAGCCCAAGGGGAGTATTCACGTTCAAAAATATCACTACAAAGAGGTTGAAGTCTTCAAGGAGAGGCTTCTTAAGTTAGGCAAGGTATGTACAGCTGAAGAGAAGCATGTTTTTATTCAGCTTTGTCAAGAATTTAATGATATCTTTGCCTGGAAATATAGTGATTTAAAAGGATTTAATCCCCAGCTTGCTCAACATACTATTGAACTTGAGCCTAATGTCAAACTGGTTAGGAAAAAATAGAGGCCCTTGAATCCTAAATTAGAACCTTTGATGAAAAAGGAGCTAGATAAGTTGATTGAAAGCAACATCATTTTCCCCATTAAGCATACCTCATGGGTTTCAAACCTAGTGCCAGTGAGAAAGAAAAATAGTGAGATAATACTTTGCGTAGATTTTCATGATTTAAATAGGGCCTCCTTAAAAGACTGTCATCCTCTACCTTCCATGGAGCAGATACTTTAGATAGTTTCAGGGTCCGAAAGGTTTTCTTTATTAGATGGCTATTCTAGTTACAACTAGATATTGGTGAAGAGGGAAGATCAGTACAAAATAGCCTTCACCACAAAATGGGGAACCATGGTCTACCTGAAAATGCCCTTTGGCTTATCTAATGCTGGGGCAACCTTTCAAAAGGCCATGGATATGGCCTTTCAGAGTTTAATGTACAAGATAGTCTTATTCTATCTTGATGATATCACTGTTTTTTCTAAGGAGGCTAAGGATCATCTGAAGCATTCGAGGTAGATTTTTGAAAAGTGCAGGGAATTTGGGATATCACTTAATCCCAAAAAATGTGTGTTTGTTGTTCATGAAGGAAGATTGCTCAGTTATGTGGTATCTAAACAGGGTATTACTATCGACCCTAAAAGAATAAGTGCCATCTTAGCTCTTCCCTTACCAGCGCATAAAAAGGGTCTACAAAGTTTTATTGGTAGGATTAACTTTGTTAGGAGGTTTATCCATAACATTGTTGATTTATTAAGCCCACGAACTCACATTCTAAGAAAGAATGTACCTTTTAGCTGGACTAAGGATGAAAAAATAAGTTTTGAGCTTATAAGAGAAGCATTGGAAACCGCACCTACACTTCTGAATCCCGACTTTTCTAAGGATTTCATTTTATATGCCTATGGAAATATTGATTCGCTTTCAGCTATACTCGTGCAGCGAAATAATGAAGGATCTGAACAAGCCCTGGCGTTCTTCAGTCAGGGACTCAAAGATTACGAGCTCAAGTATACTTTTGTAGAAAGAAATGTTCTTACTGTCATAAGAAGCTTAAAGAAGTTTAGGAACATGCTCCCCAATAACAAGATTATACTGATGGTTGCTCATCCCAATGTGAAGGAATTTTTGTTAGACAAAGATTTGAGTGATAGAAGAGCTGGTTGGGTCACCAAGGTGATGGAGTATGACCTTGAAATAAAGGTTACCAAACTAATTAGAGGGAGAGGTCTCTACGAACAACTTACTGAGGGAAGCAATAACAGTATAACAGAGGAGGACAGTTCTGTTTTAGCACTCCAAGATGGACAAAAAACTTCCATACCTGCCCCTACTAGTTGGATCACAGAAATGACAAATTTTTATTGACTAGTGAGTGCCCTCCCGATCTGACTAGATCTAGAAGAAGGTATTATCGGCTACAGTCCATACCTTATGTTCTTTTAAAAGGTTTGCTGTTTAGAAGAGATTTTCATGGTGTCCTTTTAAGGTGTATTGAAGCTGATCAGGTTGATAGAGTATTGTATGAATTCCATCAAGGATCAGCTGGCGGACACTTTTCTCTGAGAGCCACGGCTCTTAAAATAATGAAAGGAGACTATTATTGGCCTACCTTATTCAAAGATGCTCATGCATGGGTAAGAAGGTGCAAAGAGTGTGCTATGTTTGCTGGAAAAGAGAGATTAGTAGCCCTCCCACTGCAACCAATTTAGGTTGATCAGCCCTTCATGAAGTGGGGTTTGGATTTTATTGGGGTTATAAACCCGCCATCAAGTGCTGGCCACAAATGGATACTCACAGCCACTGATTATTTTTCAAAATGGATTGAAGCTATGGCACTCAAAGAAGCTAATGAATCTACTGTCCTAAATTTTTACGAAGAGCTAGTTACCAGATTTGGTGTCCCAGATTCTATTGTATCAGACAATGCCTTGGCTTTTGTGAGTGTTAAAATTTTTGACTGGGTTGTCAAAAATGGCATATATCTGAGCACATCCTCTAATTATTATCCGCAGGGGAATTGATAGGCTGAGTCCACTAACAAGAACCTCCTGAAGATCATTAAGAGGACTATGGAGGACAATCAAAAGGCCTAGTACACCAAGTTAAAATCAGCTTTGTGGGCTAATAGGATTACATCAAAAAGGTCTACATGACTTTCTCCATACAAGTTAGTGTATGGAAAAGAGGCGAGGCTGCCCATTTCAGTTGAACTCCCAACCCTCGATTTGGTAAATCAGCTTGATATAATTGAAGAGGAGCCTATGACATCAAGGTTGGCTCAGTTGATTGACCTTGAAGAACTCAGAGTTGGAGCAGTGAAAAGGATTGAGCAATATTAGGCTCAAGTGAAAAAGTCATTCGATAAAAGGGCAGCTCCCAGAGTGTTCCAAGAAGGTGACACAGTGCTAAAGTGGGATGAATTTAAAAGTAGGTGTGGAAGGCACTCCAAATTTGATGCACTTTGGACTAGCCCATATATCATTACCGAGGAGAAGCAGCATAATGCTTTCCAGCTATCCAAGTTGGATGGTGTAGTGGAACCAATCCCAGTAAATGGGATTCACCTCAAACATTGCTTCTGAGGTATGGACCTAAATCTGTACATAACTGTTAAAGTTCTAGAGATATTTTTTTTTTCATTCCCTAAGTGCTATCCCAGCACGGTAAATAGTTTCACTTTAGTTTTTTCTATCTTCAATAAATTTTTGACGGCCTGCTATGTCCTATGAGTCTCAAATGAGTTACAGCCATGCACAAGGCTGCTCCGAGGCTTTTCTAAGTCTGTTTCTGAGATTTCCCTTGACTCCATGCCCAACGGATAGGCCTAGGCTACTGGTTTCCATGTTTAGCAGGCAAATATCAAGCAAAGGTCGCCAGAAATGTTACCTATTTTTCACCTATGGGCTCAATCAGGCAGGATGACCCATGTTTTTAGGGGTTCTCGAAGACCAAATAAAGGAACAGTTGCATTAGGATCATTTTTTTTTACTTGTTTGCTTGTTGTGTAGATGCAGGGGAAAATGATGTTTTAATTTGGCACATGGATTAAATGTGGCTCCCAAGAGAGTTGAGCCTAGCGTGCAGGTCTTCAGTTTGGGGATGGGTTTCATTTTATGTTTATCCTTGTCTTTTCCCTCTTTCTTTTTGCTTTCTTCTTGCCTTCTCCTTGTTCTGCCGGGGGTGGAACCGGGTCTGAATCTGAACTTGGAATTTTTCCGAAGTTCTAGATTTAGTTCCGATCCTGGTTCTGCTGGGCTTGTTCATTTGTTTTCCCTTCTTTCTCTTTTATGTGGTCGGGGCTATTTCCTTCCCTTCTATTTCTTCTTTTTTCTGTCCCCTTTCCCTTCATCCTTGTGTATTGTCAGAGGTGGGTTCGGGTTGAAATCCAAACTTGAAACTTGATGAAGGTTTTAGGTCTAGATTTGGCTCCGGTTTCGATTCTGCCTTTTATGTTTTGTCTTGTTCATCTTTGGGTTCTTGTTTTGGTTCCGGTTTCGTCTTGACCCCGCTTCCGCTTGCCCTTTTTCTTCCTTCCTTGTATTTTGTTAGGGGATGCTTTTTCCTTGCTTTTCCTTCCTCCTCCTTTCCTTCACCGTCTTTGAGTTTTGTTGGAGGCGAGTTCAAGTTGGAATTCGAACTTGAAGCTCGATGAAGGTTTTAGGTCTGGATTTGGTACCAGTCATGCTTCCACCAGGATTCATCTGTCTTTGTTTTCACCCCCTTTCTTCCCTTGGTCCCGGTTCTATTTTCGTCTTGGCCACACCCCTGCCAGTTTTGAAAAATTTCAGTGTAAATGAGTGCCTTTGCCAGAAAATGAGGACATCGACATGAGGTCTTGCTGACTCGATGGGGTCTTGCCGATGCCTTTTTGCAAGATCAGTATAACTCTGGCTGCTTGCCAAAAGGTCTTGCCGACTGACGAGTGTCTTACTGAGTGAAAGTGTCATCGCTATGACTTCATCCACTTGCTATGAATTCTCCTCGACAGGACAATGTCTCACCGACAACAAAGGGTTTTTGCCAAGAGTCTTCCCAAAATGAAGAGTTCGCCGAAGGAAAGGGTATTCTACAAGATGTCTCACCGAAGTGAGGTGGTCTCAGCGACAGAAGCAAGAATCGATATAAAGAAAAGAGACCGCTATGAGGTCTTGTCGAAAGAGGGAGTCTTGCCGATAGCGATCACCTTGCCCACGGAAATGAGCATCGATCTAACTTCTGCAGCTCGGTGAGAAGTCCCGCCGATAGTCCTAAGTTACGCCGATGGCTACTGTATGACATGCTTTCATCAAGGAAACACGATTCACCTCTTGCTGATGTGTGATCCTTCTGAAGAAACCTTTGACCACCATGAAATCCACCTGGCACAAACTCAACCAATCAGAAGGCGCTAGGACAAATCACAGGTAGTTTAACTATTCGGTTCCGCTCTGCGAGTGAGATCGACTCAGCATGATGACATCACTCTACTCTGAAAGCAAGGGTGATCAGTCAGTAATGGCGCTGAATATAATGGATAGATCTAATACCGCTTCTTGAAGGGGAGGTAGCCGTGAGTCACTATAGCAGTTGGAGATGAGGGCTGGACGAGCAAGAGGCATTAATGACCCCGTCCCAGAGCATTGAAGGTGACTTTGATGAAATCTTAATGGCATACTCGAAGGCTGCAAGATAATAATGACAGTTGTAAAAGATTTGAAGGCCATTCCCATGGACGATCTTTCACCGACATGAGTAGGGGGTGCACATTGAGTGCTTCATTGACTTCATTCCAAGCCGTCTAGGGCCGACATGTCCATGTGCCGACTCATTTTTTGAAACCCTAATGCAGGGGGCCGACCTTTGGTTGTATATATGGCATTTTTTCCTTTTTGAAAAGCAGTTCTTAGTTAGGAGACTGCCGAATGAGCACTATTCAGACTTTGTAACTCATTTTTTATGAATACTACAGACCTGTAACACAGACACTCCTTATTTTCTCAATAGAAAGTTATTTTCTTCATGGTTTTTCTTTGTTGTTTAGTAACTGGTTGTGAGTTACATGATTAAATTCTATGTAATCCCTTTATTTGATCAAATTCCTTCAGTGCTAAATGCAAAGGATATTATATCACAAATTTAGTTTATGTTAGTGATCTCTTTCTTTTGCATATTATATCTATGAAAACATCTTGTTTTCCTTGTGCTAAGCATTAGAACAGTCAGAACCTTACAAGACTCATTTTTGTGAACATAAATCTCTGTATTGTGAGATTGTTTAGCTCTATTGAGATTTTCTGTGAGTTTTCTGTAGTATTGTCATATGTTTATCTTTGGTGTATCACCTGTTAGTGAAAGGTTTTGGATTCAAGTACATCTTTCTTACTCTTTTCCTTTATCATTCTTCAGTTTTTCCCAAGATATCTTAAGGGGAACCAGCTCATAATCTAGAGGTTCACTTCATTCCCAGGTCACCCAAAACCTCGAAGTGTCCCCATGTGTCAATAGGTTGCTATAGTTGATAGCTTAGCAAGGGTGCAAACTTTATTTGACAACAACACTATAACCTTGCAGTATGAGGTGGATTTCTATGCTTCATGGCTGTGTAGTAGTAAAGCTTTCATAGTGGGTCCTAGATGATATGGAGAAGCCTAGTGTGTTTCTCAACCATGGAATAGAGTGCTTATGCTAGGTGGTGGTTCCTGGTGTTGGAAGGCACTGTTTCCTGTTAACCTCAAATACTTAAAGGCTATTGAGTTAATCATTAGTTGATTTGCAAACTTCTGAAATAGCCTTTTTCTCTTTCTCGGATGCATGTACATGGTGGTGGTTTAGACTTGACCTGAAAGGGGCCTTGATTTTCTTGAACTGTTGTTTCCTTTTCTAAGGATGTTTTGTATTTGCATGGCTCAATGGTTTTGTAGGTTTTACACGGTTAAGCAAAACTTGTGGTTATGTGGAGCTGTTGATAAGCTATTTTCTAGAGCCTAACTTTTGGGGTGTTGTTGGATGAGATAGTTGCAGATTTTGCATGCATGCTTTGTGCATGGTTTGAGAAGGTGTGATTTCTTCTCTACATGGGAGTGTTGGTACCTGGTTTGTCACTCAGCATTCCTGTGGTGGCATTTGTGAGTTCCTTGATTATGGTGCAAGTTGTAGACATGATTGGAAAATCAGGTTTGGAGTGATTTGATGTTTGAGTCATGTTGTCTACATGGTTATTCTCTTTGATATCTCAGAGTTGCAGTTTCCAATGTGATGATGGGTTTGCATGTTTGATGCTTGTGATCTACGAGTTATGCGGTTGATGGATTAGCTACCCATTGGCTACAGTGAGATAACTTGGACGTGGACTTTCTTTATCCATGAGGTTGATTCTTTGCATGTGTAGATTTGTTAGCTGACCTTGTTTGTGGTCACTTGTGCATTGGTGTGATTGTTTTGAGATGAGAGGATGGATATTCTTGAGTACTTGAATTATGGTTATGGGAACCTAAAGCAGTTGGTCATGATGCTTGGAGAGCTCAGGTGTCACGTTTCAGTGGGAGCTCTAGCAGTGACTGTGGATTTATCACATGGTGGTGAATGGTCTTCTTTGGTGTTGCAGATGTTTCTAGGGAGAAATTTTAGATCTTGTTTGCTGCATAAGGGTTCTTTTGCATTCACATGGACATTACTTGAAGATGTGCAACATCTTGGAACCATGGAGGATGCTTGGAGTCTTTGGTTAAGGTGTTGGTGGTGCTTGATAGGTGATGTTTGTTTTCAAGTCAATTTGTTGTATGTCATGGTATACTCTTGTTTGCGCACTGGATTTTTGGTATTTGCATTGTACTTGAGACAATGGTGAGGTCATTTGAAGCATGGAATCTCCTATGGGGATGTGTAGATCATGGTGTCATGATAAGTTCCTGATTCAGTTTATTGGAGCTTTGACAGTGGTCTGGTAATTCTTTGTGTATTGGGTGCTTTGATTATTTACTTGGTACTTCGTGATAGTGCAGTAATGTAGTTGAAGTTTAGCATGAGATGATCGGTTGCTAGTACTCATGGATACATGAAGAATAAGGTGAGGCTGTCTTTCTCTTATGAGAAAAGTGTTGCTGCTTGTTATTCTTGGTGAAGTTTTCAGCAGAAAGTCCAAGAAGCCTACACCTTGATTGAACGTGAGTTCAACAGATACCAATGAGGAGATTGCTCTTGGATTAGTCATGATGGCTTGTATATCCTGAAGGAGTATTCTCGTTCCCACTCTTGGTCTACTTGGTAGTTTATCTGAAAGGTATTTGGCCCTTTATATCCTTTAGGTGTGTTTTATTAAGTTCACTTTCATGATATGGATCTTGAATTATTGTCTAATGGTTTTGGAAGATTCATAGTGAAAGATGTACAATTTTTGTTTTATCTCCTTGTTACTAATGAGAATTTTTAGGAGATGTTGTACGGGCTGATTTCTTGAAATAGGGAATGAACTAGCTTGATATTCTTTGAGATGCTTACATCCATGTTGGTTTTAAAGTTGGTTTGATCTTGGTGATTGATCGGATGGATGTTGTTAAGGTTTCTCTTTTAGGATATGAAGAAGATCATTCTTGACACAGCTGGCTGTTAGAAGTATATGTAGGAGGATGCTCTAAAGGAACATGATGTGCAAAGTTTCTCTCTTTGGCCATGAAGGTTTGTGGTGAGAGAAATGTTTCTTGTGGCAGGTTGTTGCAGGTTGTGCATATCATTGTGGTTTTTCCCTTGATACTACAGGGTTTCATTTTCTATGTGTTGGTATTGGTAGACTTGCGATGCCTTTGATCTTTTAGATCTGGATTACTCAGGCAGTGGGAGTTTCTGTATGTGTCTTGTCATCTTAGTCTGTTTGGCACTTGAAGCTTGCATTTATTGTTGATGAGTTGGTTTTGATCTGGCATAAGTTTACTAATGTTGATACCTGTTTAGGTATGTGAGATTGGATGGTATAGCACAAGTTGTGAGTGCTATTTTCAGTCATGTGGGTTTATCAGTTGGATGGAAGCAGTCAGTCTGATTGTTGTTCTAACTGGTGTTGTTTATCTTGATTCTAGAGAATGACTTCACTGTTGTGCTCTGTTTGAAGCTTTGAAGTTGATATTGCTTCTGTATAGCGTTTGAGCACAGTGACGTGGTAGCAATATCCTGTTGATGAAATCACTAGATCTTTTGCTTGTGTTCGTTGGAATGGTGCTTATTCACCTTGGTTTGAATCTTTCTTCCACATGTGGCATGTTGGAAGATGACAGGGTCATTGCCTGAATGGTGGACATCTTGGATGTTGGAGTAGAATTCTTGATGGAGCATGAGAGCATGTTCGAGATCTATGTGGTTTCCTGGAAGGTTGTGATTAATTTTTCTTTGTTGGACATTGAGTTGCTGTTGGATGCTTGGTCTTGGTTGCAGATTTTTTGTTGGACTAAATCTGTTGAATCCTGTTGATTGGGTGTCTTGAGTGTTGCGGGGTCTGAACTGGTGGAGCTAGTGTGATCTTTGTTTTTGGTTGCTTTGGAGATTCCTGTGTGATCTTCGTCAAGTGGGAGATTGTTGGAAAATGTGCCTCAATCTCACAGGATGAAACCTCTTGTGAGAAATTTCGGTGAGACTATGGAGATGTCTGGCCGACCTACTAGTTGATCCTGACTATCGCTGTGACCTCCTGAATGTCTTGGTGATTGGCATTTGAAACCTTCGGCATACCCTTTGGACAGTCGGGATGATGTCTCGGTGATGGTAGAAAGTCTTGCCAATATCGGCAGGACCTTTGGTCTATCTGGCTGATGTGGTAATCAGCATGACTTGCTTCTATCGATATGAAGTCCTAGCGATCAGGAAGGTGTCTCACCGACAGACATATGGAGTTAGCAGGGTAACGAAAAATGGTTCGCTATGAATTCTTGGTTATAGGGAGAAGTCACACCGATGAACTTTCACATGGAGTCTTTGGGGTAACACAAAGACTTCACTATGAAGTCTTGGCGACGGGTGTTTGTCTCACCGACGGTGTGGGATGTGTTCGGCATGACTCCTAGTGAAAGGTGGGCTCCGGGTAACCTAGAGACTTCGGTGTGAAGTCTTGATGATAGGTGTTGGGTCTCGCCGATGGCTATGTGACTTCGGAGGCTTGTTGTAACCTCTTGGCGACAGCGGTATGTTTGGCCGACAAAGCAACATGTGATCAGGTGTTTTCAGTGAGACTCTTAGCGAATGGAGTCATCGGAGAAACACAAAGGACTTCAGTATGAAGTCTAGTGAACGTGGAAAGTCTGGCCGATGGTCTTCTTTGGTGTGACTCTTGGCAAACAATGAGTTCGGGGTAACATAGAAAGCCTCAGTAAGAAGTCTTGCTGAAGGTTGATTCTCTCGCCGACAGTAGGCACTCAGAGTAACACATGAAGGCTCGACGTGATGTCTCAGCGAAAGACATAAGTCTTTCCGACTTGGTAAGACTTGGTTGTGTTCAGAGTGAAATCTTGGTGAAATACGAATTTCTTTTCGACTGTCAGATGTTTCGGTATAACATGAAGAGCTTATTATGAAGTCTGGGCGAAGAGCGATAGTCTTGCCTATGGGATTACTAAGGTCAATGTGACTCTGGAGCCTCGATATGATGTCTCATCGAGCAATGATGGTCTTGGCGATAGCGATACAAGTGGTGATCATCGGTATGAGGTCTTGGTGACATGGAAAAGTCTTAGCAATAGCTCTCTGGACTCGATGTAACCTCTTGTCGATAGGGATAACTCTTGGTGATATCGAATGCTGGTTGTGTTGGAATCGGGGAGACACGGTTAGTGTCTCACTAACATGCCAACACAGGTTGAATGCCTTTTGACCAAATGAAGATTGTCCGACATGGTGGCTTGTGGACCAATCAGAGGGAGCAAAATTCAAATGGTTGGCGGTTGTATTTTTGTAGTAGTTGCGATGGAACTGAACGATCTGCAAGGAAAAATCTAAACCAGAATGGAATGATGATAATGATGCTGAGCTGGAGATTGTTGTTTTGTGATCTTGAACCGATTCACAAAGAGCCTATTAAGAATGAATGGATAGAGGTATCCATTGGATGTTCTGAAGGAAGAGCAGTGAGTGCATGAGAGCCAAAGTGGAGAGTGATAGAGAGAAGGTCGAGAGGTTGGCTTGAGGCCGAGGCCTTGAGGCCAAAACAAAGGAAGTGATCAGATGCTACTAGTTGTATCAGAATGAACAAGATGTAATCTCTAAAAAGGCTATGAGCCTGAATTGTTTTGTAACCTTCAGTTGTTGATTAATACAATGGCTCAATCTTTGGAGAGTGGGGTTTTTTATCAGAGAGGATTTTCCCCATGTAAATCTATGTCTTTTGTTTTATGTCTTATCTTTCTTCTATATTGATTATGTTACTAGAATCTGTTATATGCTTACTGTTGAATTTACATGTGCTTCTCTCAGAAGGATCAATGTGGGAAATAAACTGTGTCTATTCTGTTTTAGTTCATAGTTGTACCTGTCTTCGAGGTAAATCAAAATTGAAATACCAAAGGTACCACTACTCTTAGAGATTTCTCTATGATGCAACATAGATTTCCTTACAGCAACACACATAGATGAAGTGGCACCAAACATAGATGGAGAGGTAGAAATTTTTGACGAAGGGTTTGAAGTTGATAGAATGTTGAATGAGATTCTAAACAATGATTGGGCCATGTCAATGGACAATGCTTTAAACCCTATTTATGCTAATTGAAAGTTAATTCATTTGACAACAATCCTTCAAATTCTTAACTTGCAAGTGGTGCATGGTTGGACAAATGAGTGTAGATCAGTTATTGAAATTATTAATTTCATTATTACCAGATGACTCCACATTGCCAACAAAATGAAGTCAATGTAAAAATAAAATCAGTAAGCTCAGCTTGGGGTATGAAAACATCCACACATGCGTGAGTGGTTGTGTATTATTTTGCAAAAATCTTGCCAATGAGATTGAATGTCTGAAATGTCATGAACTGAGGTATAGACCAAGGTTGAAATCAGCTATGGTTCCTAGAAAGGTTCTTCACCACTTTTTGATAATCCCATGATTACTCCGAATGATAGGTGCAAAGACATTGCTAAACTTATGAAGTGGCATTCCCAAAATAAGAGCACTAATGGAAAACAACATGTGCCTGATTCTAAGACATGGATGGAATTTGATAATATATGGCCCAATTTTTCTCAAGATCCTCATAATATAAGGTTAGCTTTGGCTCTAGATGGGGTGAACCCATTCTTAGATCAAAGTACTAAATGGTTAACTTGGCTAGTGTTTCTAATAAATTATAACTTGCCTCCATGGTTAGCAACTAAACCATTTTTCTTAGTGTTATCGTTGATTATACTAGGAAAGAAAAGTGTGACTTCAGATGCAATAGATGCTTATCTAGAGCCATTATATGATGAGCTAATGGAATTGTGGAAAGGAATTGAAGCAATTCAATCTTTAAGGGATGGTCATTCAATCAAATTCACTTTAAGAGCTTCCTTATTGTTTATGATTCATGATCTTCTTGCATATGGCACATTATCTAGTCTCTTTGTTGATGGATACCATGCATGTCTTGCTTGCAACTTTAAGGATTTTGTGAGGCACTCAAGAAGTTTGCGTAAGTGTATTTATTGTGTAAATCGTGCTTACCTTAAAATGGATCATCCATATCATTAAAAAAAACATGTTTCAATGGTCAAGAAGAGAATCGTGAAGTGCCACTGCTAATAATAGGTGATTACATTGTTAAGAATGGACAAAAAAGAATGTCATTTATTGAAAATGATGGGATTGTTGGCAATAGATATGATCCATGTAATGAAAGCGGTGTAAAATGGTTGTGCATATTGTATAAGTTGCCATACTTTAAGGATATATCCATTAGGCATACTATTGACTTTATGCATACTGATAAAAATATAGCTTATGCTATTATATAAATTTTTTTTGGTGATCTTGATACTATTTCATCATGTGAAGACTGATAGGGAGGTTGGATGAATCAATCACTGATTCATGCTCTAGGTTTTGTTTGGATGACCTCTAAGGTGTCACACTCCACCACTAAAACCTATAGGACCTTCCTTTACTTAGGATCCCCTGGTTTTGTCTTGCCAACCCCAACTACCAACATAATTCCTCCTACCAAGTCCACCTTGGTACAATCTTGCAATTCTAACCTTAGCCCTTAATCCACCCTAAAGGCTACAATCCTCCAAAATCTTGAATTTAGCTTTGCAGGGGTGTGGATGTGTTTCTAATGACTTCAATCCATCCTACTTTGGTTCCTAAAGGTCCACCTAACTCCATTTCTTATTCGCTTCTACCAAACCCTCATTTAGGCCTAAAAGGCTACTAGCCCTAGGAGCCCCAATTAGGCCTCCTCTGAGAAATTAAGTTAGTTCTCCAAATATTTCCAAAGAACACCCCAATCTTTTCTTGGGATTCTTGGTTCATATGAACACCTCTCAAAGATTTTTGGGGTCTTGGGTCTCAGTTGTCCGTACAAAGGCTTAACCCACAATTTGGCAAAACTAGGCCTTTACAAACCCTTCCCTGACTTCACTGTAAACTATTAGGTATTTCTCACACTAGAGGGATTGATGGAGCTTCCTCCTCCATGCTAATTCTTGGCAAGGCACTTATCTACCTTCTCCAAAAGATAATTTTTCAAGAATTTGACACCCCTGCAAATTAAGTGCTCTGCACTAAAGTCTTTCCTAGCCGGACTCTTCCTGGCTCGCCTAGGGCAAGACCTCCACAGTAGCTCCTATGTTTTCAAAGGCCCTAAACCCTACCATATGTACATACATGGAGTCTAGTCACTGTTCCCAAAGGGCCGTACAATTTGTATGGTAGGAAAGTGAACTAACACTCCATTTTCACAAAACTGCCTTGTTAAGACGAGCAACAGTATGAAATCAAAACTATTTACAAACAATGCTTGAAATTGAATAAAGAAACTAACTAATGTCACAAAATGCTTGAAGAACAACTACACTACACCCTACACAAGTTACAATTCCATTATTAATCCATTAAAACAACACTTCAATGCAAAAATCAAAAAATTTACTCTCAAACACAATTGCTTTTTCTTGAATTCTCAAAACTTCAAAACATAAAAAATGCTTCCAACCCCACTCCAATGCTGAGGCATCCCATAAATAGGTCACCAATTTAGTTATTCTCTCCCTTGGGCTCTTCTTGGCCACTTGTAGCTCCAATTGAGCAACATTTTCAAATATTTTGCAAGAATTCCTAAAAATCCAAGACCTCATTTTGAGCTAGAACCTTATGACACCTATTCTATGGTCAACATGACCTTCATCAGATGATCAACACCCAATCAAAAATTCCACTAAGGCACAACCAAAATATGAACATGAATAGATGATAAGTTGGCCTAAACAAATTGCCAAAACAAGACCTTCTAGACAAACTATGGTAACCTATGGGTGCTCCTGCACCATTCTCCCCCCCCTCTGCACAAGCACTAAGTAATGTGGGGAGAGATCAGAGATAAATCAATACCCTACTTCTTGAACTAAGCTTCATCCACCCATGTAGCCTCAGATTCTGGTTTTTCCTTCCATTTGATGAGATGTTCCATGTATTCCTTATGCCGGGTAGACTTCTTCACCCTTGGTTCTAAGATCCTCTTTACTTATAACTTGTCTTTAGGAGGTAAGGCTAAGTTACTCACATCCTTCAAGACATCCACACTTTTCTGATCCAAGTCAGTGACTGGTCCTTTATACCTGATCAAATCAGCCACATTAAACATTGGTGAAATGCCTAAGTTTGCAAGTAGCTCCACCTTGTAGGCATTCTTTCCATATTTTGCTAACACCTGACATGGTCCCACTCTCTTCATCTGCAACTTGGTTGATGTTTCTTTCTGCAACCTAGATTTGTTGAGATCGACCATGACATAGTCACCTACTACAAATTGGAGATCCTTTCTAGACATATCCACCTTAGCTTTCAGCTTGTGATTAGCCTCGGTGATTGTCTTTTTCACTTGCTCCTGAATCTCCTTCATGGTCTAAGAGAAATCCTCTGCATGTCCACTCCTATGCTCCATAGCTCCTAGATCTCTAAGTTCACACACACCTCTTGGGTGTATTCCATACACTATTTCAAAAGGACTTCTGCCTATGGTCCGATTCACACTGTCATTGTAGGCATATTCAGCTTGTGATATGACCGAGTCCCATGTCTATCCATACTCCTTGGTGAGGCACCTGAGAAGGTTACCTAACAATCTATTTATCACCTTAATTTTTCCATTTGTCTGAGGATGGTAGGATGATCCAATAGACAAGTTAGTACCTAATCTGCTCCATAGAGTCTTCCAAAAATGACTCATGAACTTCACATCCCTATCTGAGACAATGCTCAATGGAAATCCATGGATCCTCACAATCTCTTTGAAGAAAAGATGAGCAATATAGCTAGCATTATGGGTGGTCTTGCAAGGAACAAAGTGACTCATCTTACTGAACCTATCTACCACCACATAGACACTATCAAACCCTATCTTAGTCTTAGGGAGTCCTACCACAAAGTCCATGCTAATGCATTCCCATGGTCTATTGGGAATGGGTAGTGGTTGATACAAACCTACATTGCTAGCTCCCCCCTTGTCTTTCATACAAACTACACACTGCTCCACATACCTTCTAACATCCCTTGGAAACTTGGGCCAATAATAGAACCTCTACACTAATTCCAGTGTCTTGTTGATATGAAAATGACCACTAAGACTACCATTGTGCTTCTCCTGGATAAGATTCTATCTCATTCAACCTTTTGGAACACATAACTGATTCCCCTTGAACAAAAGTCCACTCTGCAATGTATACTCTAAGAATTGACTATGAAAGTGATTCTCAAAATTAGAACATACCTTATATGCCTCTGAGAAGTCTTCATCTTCTCCATAGAGATCCTTGAAACTCTCTATCCCAATGCTCTTTATTTGTATCTCTTGCACTATCAACAACCTCCTACTTAATGCATCTGCCACCTTGTTCAACTGTCCCTTCTTGTGCTTGATGCTAAATGTGAAGGCTTGGAGGTATTCCATCCATTTCAAATGTCTATTGCTCAACTTCTCTTGTGTGTTGATGTAGCTAAGTGTCTGGTTATCAGTAATCACTACAAACTCTTTAGGTAGGAGATAATTCCTCCACTTTCTAAGTGACTGTACTAGAGCATACAGTTCTAGGTCATAGGTAGAATACCATTTTTTAGCTTCATTGAGCTTTTCACTAAAGAAAGCTATAGGCCTACCTTCTTGGCTTAGTACTCCTCCTACTACAATTCCACTGGCATCACATTCCACAGTGAATAACTTAGCAAAACTAGGTAACAAAAGGATGGGTTGAGTTGCCACTTCTTGTTTCAGTTTCTTAAAAGCCTTCTCAGCTTCAAGAGTCCATTTGAACTTAGTTTTTATGCCACCTTTTATTGTATCAAGTATTGGTGCACATATGCCACTAAAGTTCCTTATAAACTTCCTATAAAATTGAGCTAACCCATGAAATCTCCTTACCTCTGTCCTGGTGGTTGGTGTAGGCCAATTTAGGATAGCTTCTACCTTGCTTGGGTCCATCTTCAATGATCCTTGGGATAAAAAAACCCCAAATACACAACCTCTTGTTTGAAGAATTCACACTTTTCTAAGTTGATGACTAACCTCTCCTCCGGAAATCTTTTAAGAACCAACTCCACATGCTTTAGATGTTCTTCTGTTGTCTTGCTAAAGATGAGTATATCATCTAGATATACCACCACAAATATACCTGTGAAATCCTTAAGCACTTCATTCATGAGCCTCATGAATGTGCTAGGGGAATTTGAGAGGCCAAATGGCATAACTCTCCACTCATATAACCCATCAGTTGTCTTAAAGGTTGTCTTCCACTCATCCCCATCTTTGATTCTGATCTGATGGTATCCACTCTTGAGATCCAACTTGGTAAAATATTGAGCTCCTCCAAGAATCCATCAAATCCTCAATCCTAGGAATAGGGAACCTATATTTGATAGTAATTCTATTTATAGCCCTAGAATCAGTGCATAGCCTCCACTTACCACCCTTCTTGGTTGCTAAGACCACTGGTACTACACACGGACTGATGCTTTTCCTAATTAGTCCTTGGTCTGCCCAATAGAAGATGACATGCATCCATGGGCAACACATCACAAATCAACTTGTCCTTGTACCCTCCAATAGAGAACTCCACTATTGTCTGCTCATTCACAAGAACAATCTGCCCTTTGTTCAACCATGTCACCTTGTAAGGGTTATTGTGGGGTACTTTCGCCAACTTTAACTTCCTCACTGCCTCCTCAGAGATAATGTTATCAGTAGACCTTGTATCCACTATAACTTTGCACACCTTTCCAAGTATGTTGCATCTAACCCTAAATAAGGCTCTCCTTTGCTTTGGCTCCTCCTTTACTGGTTGTCGGATTAGAACTCTTCTAAATATCAGGTTCTCCCCCATTTCTGATTCTATGTGACTAACCTCTCGTGAATTGATACTCATGGTGTCCTCTTGAGAATATGCTACTCTCTTTTCTGTATTTAATGAAGATGCTTTCTCCGGGCACCTATAAGCTCGATGTCCTACTTGACCACAGTTGTAACACTTCATACTAGCAAAGTATGAGTTACTTCTGCCTACTCCTCTTCCTCTATTTGAACCTACTTGAGGTCCTCTACCTCTTCCATAACCTCCTCTAGAAGTTGTTTCACTTCCATGCTCTGTGATTTTAGACTCTCCCTGACTTCTTTGTTAAGTCCCTCTACCTTGGTATCCACCTCTATGTCCTCTTTGATCTCTACCTTTACCTCTGCTCTTAGAAGCCTAGTCTTGTTTTCTCTTACTCCTCTCTTCAATCTTTATAGCCAATTGATAGCATTGGTGCACTGTTTTGGGACTTAGAAGAGTCATCTCCTCTTGAATGTTCCACTTCAAACCGTTAAGGTATCTAGCCACCTTAAGATTTTCATCCTCAGATACATTAGACCTCATGCAAAGTTTTTGAAACTCCTCCATATAGGAATTTAAATCTTGGTCTCTTTGTCTCAAGCTCTGTCTTTTCTTATGCAACTAAATTTCATAATCATCTGGCATGTATGCTTCTCTCACTTTGGCAACCATTCCCTTCCAAGTAGAAATAGGCTTCTTGCCTTCCTTTTCCCTCTATGTTTTAATGAACTTCCACCATGTCAAGGCAGAACCTCTTAATCTTGACTTTTCCACCTTTAGCTTATGTGCTTCAGTGACTCCATCACATTCAAAATGGTTTTCCATTCCCTCTATCAAATCCATGACTAGATCAGCTTCCATTTTCCCACTAAACAGTGGTATGCCTTCAAGTGCTTTTCCACTCAAAGCCTTCAATGCCTTCAAGAAAGGCTCTTCTTGCAAAATAGGGTCAGGTTCAGGGTTCTTGTCTTCCTCTGCAACCTCTTCCCTCTTGGGTACCCTGCCTTCCAATCTATCACTGACCTCATCGGTCCTGGTTTACACATTATTCATTGCTTGCTCAAGTTGGGCTATTCTTTCCCTCAATAGCCTATTGTCTTCCTCTTGTTCTTCAACCTTCTTGGCCAATTCTGCATTTGTCACCATGTCTATAGAACCACTAGACTCAATCTTTGACATATAATATTCTATCCCAAATCTTTTGTTGCTCTGATACCAATCTGATAGGGAGGTTGGATGAATCAATCACTGATTCATGCTCTAGGTCTTGTTTGGATGACCTCTAAGGTGTCACACTCCACTACTACAACCTATACTACCTTCCTTTACTTAGGATCCCATGTTTTTGTCTTCCCAACCCAAACTACCAACATAATTCCTCCTACCAAGTCCACCTTGGTACAATCTTGCAATTCTAACCTTAGCCCTTAATCCACCCTAAAGGCTACAATCCTCCAAAATCTTGAATTTAGCTTTGCAGGGGTGTGGAGGTGTTTCTAATGACTTCAATCCATCCTACTTTGGTTCTTGAAGGTCCACCTAACTCCATTTCTTATTCGCTTCCACCAAACCCTCATTTAGGCCTAAAAGGCTACTAGCCCTAGGAGCCCCAATTAGGCCTCTTTCTCTGAGAAATCAGGTTAGTTCTCCAAATCTTTCCAAAGAACACCCCAATCTTTTCTTGGGATTCCTGGTTCATATGAACACCTCTCAAATATTTTTGGGGTCTTGGGTCTTAGTTGTTCGTACAAAGGCTTAACCCACAATTTGGAAAAACTAGGCCTTTATAAACGCTTCCCTGAATTCACTGCAAACTGCTAGGTATTTCTCACACCAGAGGGATTGATGGAGCTTCCTCCTCCATGCTAAGTCTTGGAAAGACACTTATTTTCCTTCTCCACAAGATAATTTTTCAAGAATTTGACACCCCTGCAAATTAAGTGCTCTGCACTAAAGTCTTTCCTAGCCGGACTCTTCCTTGCTTGCCTAGGGCAAGACCTCCATAGTAGCTCCTGTGTTTTCAAAGGACCTAAACCCTACCATATGTAAATACATGGAGTCTAGTCACTGTTCCTAAAGGGCCGTACAATTTGTACGATGGGAAAGTGAACTAACACTCCATTTTCACAAAAATTCCTGGTTAAGACAAGCAACAGTATGAAATCAAAACTATTTACAAACAATGCTTGAAATTGAATAAAGAAACTAACTAATGTCACACAATGCTTGAATAACAACTACACTACACCCTACACAAGTTACAGTGCCATTATTAATCCATTAAAATAACACTTCAATGCAAAAATCAGAAAATTTGCTCTCAAACACAATTGCTTTTTCTTGAATTCTCAAAACTTCAAAACATAAAAAATGCTTCCAACCCCACTCCAATGCTGAGGCATCCCATAAATAGGTCACCAATTCAGTTATGCTCTCCCTTGGGCTCTTCTTGGCCGCTTGTAGCTCCAATTGAGCAACATTTTCAAATATTTTGTAAGAATTCCTAAAAATCCAAGACCTCATTTTGAGCTAGAACCTTATGACACCTATTCTATGGTCAACATGACCTTCATCAGATGATCAACACCCAATAAAAAATGCCACTAAGGCACAACCAAAAGATGAATATGACTAGATGATAAGTTGGCCTAAACAAATTGCCAAAACAAGACCTTCTAGACAAACTATGGTAACCTATGGGTGCTCCTGCACCAAATACTTTCAAGAAATAAAGATTCGTTGCAATCTTTGGGTTGAAAAATATGATAATGAAAAATATAGAAAACCTAGTGCTCCTTATGTTTGGACAAAGGAACAATGTGCACAGTTCTTACAGTTGATGTCTGAGACTCATTCTCCCATTGGTTATGTAAGTAGTAGCATCAAAAGCCAAACTGACATTAATAGCATACGAGGCCTCAAGACCCATGACTATCATGTCATAATTGAGAATATTTTACCTATTGTGGTAAATATATCAAGTTTGGAAAAGGGGCCAAGATTGGAAATTATAAGGTTGGGCCTAATATTAAAGAGAATGAGTTTACATGTATTAGATCCTTCAAACTTTGATAGTTTGAGGGAAGAGGTTGTTGAAGTCCTTTGTCTATTAGAATGAGAATTTCCACCAGCAATCTTTAACATTTTTATGTATCTTTTAATACATCTAGGATATGAACTAGAGCATTGTGGCCCAGTAAGAACGAGATAGATGTATCCTATAGAATGATATATGAAGGTTTTGAAAAAAATTGTCCGTACTAGGGAAGAACCAGAAGGCAACATGTCTAAGGGATATCCAATGCAAGAGGCCATGGGATTTTGCATAGAATATATGAAGGATTTAAAAAATGTCAATCAACGTGTATGGGATGATGACGAAGATAAGAGAGTTGCAGGTGAAGTATTAGAAGGAAATGGATGTCACTTCAAGCTATCATATCAAGAAAGAAGTCCAATACATGCCTTTATTCTTCAAAACACATCTTCGTTCGATAAGTGGCATGGATTAAAAAAAGAGTTGGAGTTAAAATGACACTGAGAGGGGGGGTTGAATCAAAGTCTTAACATATTTGAACAATTTTTCAAAAACTTCAAAACATATTAAAGATTTGTTCTCAATATTACTCTGATTAATGCATTCATGAGTTGAATGTAATCATTCATAAACAGAATTGAGAAAAGAAATAACTCAAAAGTGAACAGAAACAACAACAACATAGTAAAAAAGAGAGAACATAGAAGAACAAAGAGGTACAATATTTTTCTGAGTGGAAAACCCTCCCGGGGTATAAAAACCACTCCCTAAATGGCTTCCTGGCTTAATCTTATAATCAACTGTTCACAATGCCTTATAGGCTGATTTTTGAGCACCCACTCAAGGAGCACCAACCCCTCATTTAGAGACACCAATCTCAAGGAGTACCAACCTCTCAAATTATGTTTTGAACAATAATAATGATTCAAAGGGTTTCTCATTTTTCAGTTAAGCACATATCTCTCCATTTTCTCATCTACATAATACCTTAAAGATTCAATAACTGAATCCCTAAAATACCTCATAGAGAAGAAACTCACAATCTCTGCATCTTATTATACATATTTAATTGCAGAGTTTTATCCATATATTTTTATATAGCCAAGGAATGATAATCATAGAATTATATCAACAGTCGAGCAGAAAAATAAGTTTTCTACTTCTATATATACATCTTGATTTACATGCCAGATAGGTAACTGTCTTCAGGAGTAACGACAGAACAACCAACCCAACTAAGAGTCGTTCTCAACAAATCTGTAACGAATGAGTTCATTTTTCTGCATAAAAAGCACAACTTTCCACCATAGAAAATCATAACCTCTAATGCATGAATGACAATACTTAGTTAGGGCATCATTTGCCACATTCGTAACTGAAATGCAAAGAGCCTTAAAATGGTGAATACAAACCAGTAAGTGTAGTATGAAACGTATGAATATCAGACAGAATTTGTTGCTGCCATGATTTCCTTCAACCACTATTGAGCTTCCAGCTAGTGAGGTGCACCAATCATAAGCAGCCATACCATTCATTACAGAAACAATAATGAATTTCATCTTTTCCCTAATCTCTCCTTTTCCATCACTGTAATGTTATGCCAAAGGCAACTTTAACACCAGACAATCCCGTTAGTTATCGCTTTCGCTGTGACACATCAGAGTTAGGGAGAAGACATAACGAATGCATCATGTTTCATCGATGGGCTTCCTTAGAGTATTATTCATTCGTTGGGACATAAGGAAACTTCTCACCGAGATGCCCTTTAGTTTCATTCACTGTCGCTGTAACATACAACCTTTGGGGAGACCTCTTGGAGAAAACTTTGTCATACCGAAAGACATTCGATACACATTATCATTGTGACAATTCAATACCTATGTCGAAGGCCTTTATCATTTCCAAGTCGCTAAGACAATAAATATCTCACATCGACAGAAACCTTTTTCCTGATGTGCATCGCTATAACATTATGATATTGGTGAGACCTTTCGTAGAAAGTTTGAGTCATACCAAAAAATTTCATTCACTCGGAGCCACTAAGACCTCCTTTTGAATATCACAAGCTCTCACTAAAAATTATCCATCCACCAAGGTTGGTGTGACATTGCACATTCGATATAACATTTCGCCGAAGCAGTAACCTTATGCCGATAAGACATTCAATGCAAGAATTGGTGAGACTTAAAATCTTTGGAGAGACAATATACCAAATACATTATATTTGGCCGAAGAAAACTCCTCCATGTGATGGTTGGTAAGACAAAACCACTTTGCCAAGACCTATTCTAAAACCGCTCGGCTCTTGCCGATGAAACTCCATAAGCACTAGTCAGTGAGACATAATCCTTTTGGTTAATACCTTTCACCGAAGCCTTAGACTCTTGCCGATATACTATATTCTGAAGTGGGTCAAGGAGACATAAGGAAATTGATAAGACCTTATCCTGACGGTATAACATATGCTGATAGAGAACACATTATGTTGCCGAAACAAAAGAGAAGTCTTGCTGACAGCAGCCTGTAAGATAAATTCAATCACCATGACATCTAAAATGTCTTGCCGATAGGCAACTCAGACATTTCAAAGTAGATTGGGGAGACCCTGCCATACTCATGCCGATATGTGTAAGCCCGAATGAGAAACAACCAATACCTGTGATATGCAAAAGGAACCATCCTGACAAAGAAACCATCTTCCAAACTCTGTCAGTCAAAGAGATAGCATTCATAACTTGAACCAGAATTCTCATCACCATGAAATTAAAGCATAACAAATAACTTTCTATAATAGCCAAGAGACATCAAAGAAGTGACATAAGAAATAATAAGGATCAAAGATTTTGTCATCAAGGACAAACCATAAACACAACTGAGATCCAACAAACTCCCCCTTTTTCCTTGATGGAAAAACACAAATGACTCTCCCCCTTTTTGCCTAAATGACAAAGAATAGAAGAGAAGAATGTGCATTGCCATGAAACACAACTGAGAAGCCAACCAAAATATCATGAGAAACAGTTGCAAAAAAGAGAGTAGTAGTGCAGCAACCAAGATTGTAGGAGAGCTGTAAGTGAATCAAAAACTATAACATGCTCCCCCTAAGCAGTAGCTTGGAGATTCAGTGAAGTAATGATTGAGAGATAACTCCCAATCGAAGTCTCAGCCTTTCAAATAACTCTTTTGCTAAGGGCTTTGTAAAAATATTGGCTACCTGATCTTGAGATCCAACAAACTGTAAGCAGACTTCATTAGCCAAAACCTTTTCTCAAAGAAAATGAAACTTAATAGCAATATGTTTCGTGCGAGAGTGCATAATAGGATTTATTGAAATATTTATCGCACTAGTGTTATCACAAAGAATAGAAACAGGTTTAGGAACTTCAATACCCATATCTGAAAGAGTCTAACTCATCCATAGAACTTGAGTACAACATGAAGTGGAAGCAATGTATTCTGCTTCAGCAGTAGAGAGAGAAACAGATACTTGTTTCTTGCTATGCCATGCCACTAAATGATCACCAAGAAAGAATGCAGCACCACTGGTGTTTTTCCTATCATCCAAACAACCAGCCCAGTCAGCATCAATATAAGCAATCAAAGAGAAATCATTGCTCCTAGGATACCAAAGACCATAATCAAGAGTGCCCTAAATGTATCTAAAGATCTGTTTAATAGTAGTAACATGAGAGTCTTTAGGTGATGCCTGAAAATGCGCAACAGTGCAAACTGCCTGCATAATGTCAGGTCTAGAGGTAGTTAAATATAAGAGACTGTCGATCATTGATCTATATTTCATTTGATTTGTATCAAGAGAATCATCAACCTTAGTAAGTTTGCAACTAGTAACCATTGGAGTGCTAACTGGATGGCATTCATCCATCTAAAATTTCTTAAGCATCTCTCTAGCATATTTGGATTGAGAAATAAATATTCCATTCCCACATTGAGAGATTTGAAGACCCAGAAAGAAGTTTAATTCTCCTAACATTGACATTTCAAACTCAGATTCCATTATCTGAGATAATTTTTTACTCAAAGTGACATTATTGCAGCCAAAGATAGTATCATCAATGTAAATTTCAACAACTAAAATATCAGAACCTTCAGTTTTAACATAAAGATTACTATCTACACCTCCTCTAACAAAGCCATTAGAAATTAAGTGACTGTCCATCCTAGAGTACCAAGCTCTAGGTGCTTGTTTTAAGCCATAGAGAGCCTTTTTCAACCTGTAAACATGGTTAGGATTATCTTTGCATATAAATCCTTCAGGCTGTTTAACATAGACCTCTTCATCTAAATAGCCATTCAAAGAAGCAGTTTTGACATCCATTTGATAAATAGTAAAGTTTTTGTAAACAGAATAAGCCAAGAATATTCTGATAGATTCTAGTCTAGCAACAGGTGCAAATGTTTCACCAAAATCAATACCCTCTTGTTGAGCATAGCCTTTGCAGAAAAATCTTGCTTTGTTGCGAATAAAATTACCATTTTCATTAACCTTTTTTCTGTATATTCATTTTCCTCCAATGAAATTCTTGTCATCTGGTCTTGGGACTAACTCCCAAGTCTGATTTTTCTCAATCTGATCAATTTCTTCCTGCATAGCATTAAGCCAACATGAGTCTGTGAGAGCTTCATTAAAAATTTTAGGCTCAAACTAAGTAACTAGATAGAAAGAAATTTGTGCCTTTTCATCAGATTTTGCATCCTTTCTTCTAGTTTGAACTCCTGCATTTTTATCCCCAATAATCTGATCTTTGGGGTGGTATATAGCTAGAGTTTTCGAAGGAGCATTTGATGCAACCTTTTTAGGACTTGCATTTTCATTTTTAGGGCTTGTTGATTCAGCAATAGACTTTTCTGTTCTAGCTTCTTCAGAAATTATTTCAAATTCAAGTTCTTCTTCCTCATTATTTTGCAAAGATTCAGCATTCAAATGTGGTCTTTCATCAAATTTTACATTAACAACTTCAACAATCTTATTAAGCCTTTTTTTGAGACATTTATAAGCTTTGTTGTGAGTTGAGTATCCCAAAAAGATACCCTCATCACTTTTGGATTGAAAACTTCCAAGATTATCATCATCCTTTTTGATAAAACACTTCCAAAAATTTTAAAGTATTTGACAGAAGCAGTTTTTCCATACCACAGTTCATAAGGAGTGTGTTTAGATTTCACCCTAAGCTGCACTCTATTCAAAATGTATACAGCTATATGAACAACTTCTTTCCAATACATATCAGACAACTTAGCTTCATCTAGCATGGTTCTAGCCATTTATTTTACAGTTTTGTTTTTACGTTCAACTACCCCATTTTGTTGAGGTGTTTTAGTTGCAGCATACTGCCTTTTAATACCATGTTGTTCACAGTAACCAATAAAATCTTGAGAGGTGAACTCACCTCCTTTGTCTGATCAAAGGCATTTGAGTTTCAGATCAGATTCCTTTTCAACCATTTTATGAAAGATTTTGAACCTTTCAAAGGCTTCTGATTTGTGCTGAAGAAATGTGACCCAAACCATTCTAGTATAATCATCTACAAAAAGCATAAAGTATTTTTCACCATTAATAGACCTTGTTCTAGTTGGTCCACATAAATCAGTATGCACAAGCTGTAAGGGTTTTGAAGAAGAATGTTCTTTTGTCTTGAAGCTGATTTTAGTTTGTTTATCACTTAAGCATTCTTTGCACACAAAATTTTTTGGCTTGTTAAGAATTGGTAAACCTCTAACATTCTGATTCTTACTGATTCTAACCAGATTTTCAAATTTTATGTGTCCTAATCTTTTATGCCATAACCAGCTCTCTTCAATTTGGCCCATTAGACACATACCTTGAATATTGTCATTGCAAGATGAGTCAAGGAGATTGTACACATTTCCTTTTGTTCTTCCAGTTGCAACAACCTTTCCAAGCTTGTTCTTAATCTCACATCCCTGCGAATTAAAAAGAACATGATAACCACTATCATAGATTTGACTAACACTTAGAAAATTGTGCTTGAGACCTTCCACATAGTACACATTATAGATAGGAGTGTCTTCATTCAGAAGAAGTGAACTTCTACCTTTAATTTGAATACTAGAATTATCACCAAACTTGACATATCCACCTACATAATCTTCAAGTTTTATAAACTTGTCCTTATTGCTAGTCATATGGTTAGAACATCCACTGTCCAAGACCCATAAGTCTTTTTTCTTGGAATGAAAAGCAGTTTGTACTAACATAGTTTGTTCAATGTTGTTGACAGTCTTAGGTTTCCAAACGTTTTTAATTTTTTGTTGTTTAGATTGCAGATCAGTTATGCACTGTTTGACAGAATGTCCTAAAGTATTGCATTTAAAACATCTGACCTGTCTAACAAAACCATAGTGTTTCCAAAGACCAAACCTGGGTATTCTACAATTCATAAGCCTACAAGTTCTCACGTTGTGACCAAATTTGTTGCAGAAAAAATAGTAACCATAGAAAAAAGAATTGTCTTTGTATGAAGGTCTATTACCTCTAAAAAACTTAACATGATCCTTTCCAGATTCTGAGTGATTTGAACCCGAGCCTTTGACTTCAGTAGAGGGGTTTTGTTTTGCTTTGTCAGTTGAGCATTCACCCTTTTCAAAACCAACACCAGATTTATCTTTGTACATCTTCTTCTTGCTGAGCATATCATTCAGTTTTAGAGTGCTTTCATATTTTTCAATTTCCTTCCTAAGAAGGAATACTTCTTGTTCCAGTTTTTGAATTTCTTGATCTTTGCAGCTTATAGTCTCTCGAAGACAAACTTCAACTCTTTTAGCTTCTTCAAGCTGAGTTTTCAGAGAGACCAATTCTTGATCTGGTTTATGTTCTTGAGCAAGAACTTGTTTTTTGAGTTTTCTAATCTCTTGTAAAGCACATTTCAGTTCACTTTCAAGATCAACTTCACCTTCTTCAACATCAATGGTGTTAGAATCATTTTGCTGAGTAATTTCAGCCAAGAACAAAGTTTCAACTTCATCAGCTGATGAATCTTCAGACTCAATATCATATTCATCCTTACTAAATAGACTTTTCTTCTTTTTAAAATTGAAGTTTCGTTTAGGTTTGAAAGCCTTCTTCTTAGGCTGTATTTCAGTTGTCTCGTTGTTATAGATTTGATCATCATAGGGACACTTTGCAGCAAAGTGACCTATTTTGCCACAGTTAAAACATTTAAAGGGAATTTTTCCCTTATATTTTCCTGATCCCTTTTTAAATCTTCTAACAAAATGAGATTCTTTACAATCAGACAACTCTGATTCACTGACATCGACTTTTTCTTTCTTTTCATAAATAAAGGCAGTTTCTTTTCCTATTGAATTGTTTTTGCTAGTTCTCATTTCATAGGCAGTAAGTATTCCTTGTAGGCTGTCTATGGTAAGCTTGTCAAAGTGTTTCTTTTCTTCTAGGGCTGAAACCTTAGACTCAAATTTAGATGGTAAGGACCTAATAACTTTTGTGACCACATCAAATTCATTAACCTCTTGAACTAGACCTTTCATTCCATTGACAACTTCATCAACTCTTAGGAAATATTCAGCCACTTTCTCATCATCCTTCATTTTCAACTCCTCAAACTGATGTTTGAGAGTAATGATTTTTGACAGTTTGACTTTCTCATTCCCTTGATATATAGTTTCAAGTTTTTCCCAGATTCCATGAGCAGATTTTCAATGCATGACTTTAATGAACACATCTTTAGTTAATCCACACAAGATGGCATGCTTAGCTTTGACATTTGTTTCATACTTCTTTTTCTCAGCAGCATCAGTGGGAATAGTGGCTAGTACATTGTAATCTTCTAAAACAATGCTCCAAACATCAACATCAAAAGAAACAAATCCAGAACACATAATCTATTCCATCAAATAATAGAGCTCTGGTTACAGAGGCACCGTCAAGAGAATGTTCCATTAAAAACAAACTCCAAGACTAAGATAAATCCAAGGTAATTAAACCAATCAGAGGACCCTATGCTCTGATACCAATTGTTGGAGTTAAAATGACACTGAGAGGGGGGGGTGAACCAGTGTCTTAACAGATTTGACCAATTTTTCAAAAACTTCAAAACATACCAAAGATTTGTTCTCAATATTACTCTAATTAATGCATTCATGAGTTGAATGTAATCATTCATAAACAAAATTGAGAAAAGTAATAACTCAACAGTGAATAGAAACAACAACAACATAGTAAAACAAAGAGAACACAAAAGAACAAAGAGGCACAATATTTTGTTGAGTGGAAAACCCTCCTAGGGTATAAAAACCACTCCCTAAATGCCTTCTTGGCTTAATCTTATAATCAACTGTTCAAAATTCCTTATAGGCTGATTTTTGAGCACCCACTGAAGGAGCACCAACCCCTCATTTAGAGACACCAATCTCAATGAGTACCAGCCCCTCAAATTATGTTTTGAACAATAATAATGATTCAGATGGTTTCTCTATTTTCAGTTAAGCACATATCTCTTTGTTTTCTCATCTACATAATACCTTAAAGATTCAATAACTGAATCCCTAAAATACCTCATAGAGAAGAAACTCACAATCTCTGCATCTTATTATACATATTTTATTGCAGAGTTTTATCCATATATTTTTATACAGCCAAGGAATGATAATCTCAAAATTACATCAACAGTCCAACAGAAAACTAAGTTTTCTACTTCTATATATACATCTTGATTTACATGCCAGATAGGTAACTGTCTTCAGGAGTAACAGTAGAACAACCAACCCAGCTAAGAGTCGTTCTCAACAAATCTGTAATGAATGAGTTCATTTTTCTACATAAAAAGCACAACTATCCACCACAAAAAATCATAACCTCTAATGCATGAATGGCAATACTTATTCAGGGCATCATTTGCGACATTCGTAACTGAAATGCAGAGAGCCTTAAAATGGTGAATACAAACCAGTAAGTGCAGTATGAAATGCATGAATATTAGACAAAATTTGCTGCTGCCACGATTTCCTTCAATCACTATCGAGCTTCCAGCCAGTGAGGTGCACCAATCATAAGTAGCCATACCATTCATTATAGAAACAATAATGAATTTCATCTTTTCCCTAATCTCTCCTTTTCCATCATTGTAATGTTATGCCAAAGGCAACTTTAACACCAGACAATCCCCTTAGTTATCGCTTTCGCTGTGACACATCAGAGTCAGGGAGAAGACATAACGAATGCATCATGTTTCATCGATGGGCTTCCTTAGAGTATTATTCATTTACTGAGACATAAGGAAACTTCTCATCGAGATGCCCTTTAGTTTCATTCATTGTCGCTATAACATACAACCTTCGGGGAGACCTCTTGGAGAAAAATTTGTCATACCGAAATAAATTCAATACACATTGTCACCGTGACAATTCAATACCTATGTTGAAGGCCTTTATCATTTCCAAGTCACCAAGACAATAAAGATCTCACATCGACAGAAACCTTTTTCTTGATGTGCATCACTATAACATTATGATATCGGTGAGACCTTTCGTAGAAAGTTTGAGTCATACCAAAAAAAATCATTCACTCAGAGTCGCTAAGACCTCCCTTCAAATATCACAAGCTCTTACTGAAAAGTATCCATCCACCAAGGTCGGTGTGACATTGCACATTCGATATAACATTTCGCTAAAGCAATAACCTTATGCTGATAAGACATTCAATGCAACAATCAGTGAGACTTAAAATCTTCGAAGAGACAATATACCAAATACATTATGTTTGGCCGAAGAAAAATCCTCCATGTTATGTTCGGTAAGAGAAAACCACTTCGCCAAGACCTATTCTGAAACCGCTCGGCTCTTGCTGATGAAACTCCATAAGCACTAGTCGGTGAGACATAATATTTTTCGTTAAGACCTTTCACTGAAGCCTTAGACTCTTGCTGATATACTATATTTTGAAGCGGGTTAGGGAGACATAAGGAAATCAATAAGACCTTATCCCGATGGTATAACATATGATAAGTAGGAGGTATTTTTCCACAGCGTGTCAAATTATGATATTGCTATCAGGATTCAATCGTGTAGTTTCGAGTCAAACTCATTGACCCATGTTTCATGAGTAGTGGTTCAACAAGAACCCATCTCTCATGATATCGAATGGTCACTTAGCACTCATTGCATCTAGGTGATCTTGTGGAAGGTGGTGGTCCGTCCGAGGTCACCCATCGATGCTTGCTCAAGCTTAACTGGGAGTTTTCTCCAAGGTTAAGCCCACTTGAGTTGTTACCCATTTGCAAAACCTTCAGCAAGTGTTGTGCCTTATGAACCATTCATAATAGAGCCCCTTTAGCTCATCAATTGATAAGTAGGAGGTATTTTTCCACAGTGTCAAATTATGATATTGCTATCAGGATTCAACCGTGTAGTTTCGAGTCAAACTCATTGACCCATGTTTCATGAGTAGTGGTTCAACAAGAACCCATCTCTCATGATATCGAATGGTCCACTTAGCACTCATTGCATCTAGGTATAACATATGCTGATAGAGAACACATTCTGTCACTGAAACAAAAGAGAAGTCTTGCTGACAACAGCCTGTAAGATAAATTCAATCGCCATGACATCTGAAATGTCTTGCCGATAGGCAACTCAGACATTTTAAAGTAGATCGGGGAGACCTTGCCATACTCATGCTGATATGTGTAAGCCTGAATGAGAAACAACCAATACCTATGATATGCAAAAAGAACCATCTTGACAAAGAAACCATCTTCCAAACTCTGTCAGTCAAAGAGATAGCATTCATAACTTGAACCAGAATTCTCATCACCATGAAATTAAAGCATAACAAATAACTTTCTGTAATAGCCAAGAGACATCAAAGAAGTGACATAAGAAACCATAAGGATCAAAGATTTTGTCATCAAGGACAAACCATAAACACAACTGAGATCCAAAAAAAGTACACAATAATTTATTTAGTCAATTGCATTTACACATTTATATTATTAATCTTACTATTTGTACGTCATTATTCTATGTAGGGAATATGAAGAAGATAATCAAACTTGGATGCAACATCGACCTCAATGGCACAGATGTCATGATTTTATTGGAGCTAATTCTTTTCCAAAATTTGGAGAATGGATTGCTAATGCAATCAGTGATGAAAAAGAATAAGGTCAAGGTATAAAAATAGAGGAAAGTGAGCTTTCACAACCTCCACATTTATGGGCTATGCGTTTTAGTGGAATGTGGGCCTGTGGTAGTCATTTAAGAGTGGAAGAAAAAGACAAAGGAAAGACAAATTGTGATTGTGTTGTTAGTGCTGAATTTCTTCATGAAATTGAGAAGAAATTTTATGTTGGATTCATCCAAGAAATTATTCAGGGATTTTGGTGAAAATAGTCCTATATTATTAAAATGTAAGTGGATCTGACCATCCACAATAAAATTTGATGAGTATGGATTTGTACGTGCAAATACACGACAATTTTTATCAAAGACAGATGAGTCGTATGTTTCCCCTCTTCAAATTAACCAATCATTTGTAATTGATGATGTAAGAAGCCCAGGTTGGTCATATGTGATTCAAACAAAGTCTCATTCAGGAAAAAAATTCATGTAAGTTGTTGATGTAATTCCTGATGGGAAATATGTTAATTTACAAGAAACATTCAAAGAAGTGGATGGAGACAATGAGGGACTGTTTGAAGAAGAGATTTTGATTACCAATGAAGAAATTGGGAGAGATAATGTATTGCATGTCACAAATGAGGATGAGGAGTAAAATCAAGTAGATGCAGACATGAGTGATCATGATTCTGATCTTCCTGGAAATGTAGATGATTATTGATGAGCCCCATTTTATGACCTTTTATGTAAGACTTTTATGTTGTTTTAAGACTATTTTATGTTTTAAGGACACAAACCATCAGACTAATACCTATTTTAAAGCTTTAATGTTGAACAAATTTTCTAGATGAATTCAATATGAATATGTTTCATAAATGAATGTTGTATGCAATATGAATATGTATACCATCATTGCTTTACTTTGACAATGATCTTTTCTTGATAGCTCCTCCGAACTATTTAATGCTTCTATATATTTGTTTATCATAGTCATTGTTCTAGCATCCTTTATAAAAGCCATCATTGAAGCATTGTTAAACATTGTTTCTATTTTTTTCTTTTACACTTTTTTACTAAAATAGCATTGTCTTCCCTACACATGGCATTATCTTTAGCCCTATTTTGTAATATTATTGTATACCATTTCCTTGTGAATTGCTTTTCCATTGACTGCTCATTGCCATGAATTTATTTCTCATTGTTGTCTTCATTTTTTGGATCTTTCACCCACTGTGGCACTCGTTTCCTCACTGATATGGTCTTTTGTTCTTTATTCCTTCACTGTTTATAGCAACAATATACAATCCTTGATGATTGATCACTATTTTTTGTGAATGCACAAGGCATCAATACAATGATTCCCCATTGTAATAGAAGCATTTCCTCATTATATCCTCACTATTTTGGCATTACATGCTACTCACATCCTTTTTTTTGTTCACATTCTTTTTAACAGTGATATCACTATTATCAACATTTGTGCTTCTGACTTTATGCACTAGAAATCACTATCTCATATGTATCTTTATATATTGTAAGGTCAATGCTTTTTTTGCTTTGATCAAATGTTCTTCATTGTTTTGCATATATCTTTAAGTTCACTGCTATTTGACTACTTAGTCCTCAAATAATGGTGTTCCTTGCTTATAACTCACTGTCCACTCCAACATATCTGTTCTTTTTCATGAAATCTACCCCTTAATCAATGTATCTAGATGTTATGAACAAATTATTATGTAATAGAACAATAGAAGTACGAATCACCAAATATCATAGACATTTCTTAGTGATGGTGCTATCACCTAAGAAAAGCATTGGTTTAGTTGTACAAAATGGTTTCCATGCTAGAAGTTCATCCAGTTAAAATTTGGTAATACAATTTTTTTTATTGAACCATGAATGAAAACATTATTGCTAAAGATTTTATGGATTGATTCAAATACATTGCTAAGTTTTTTATGCAACTGGAATTTCTGTAAGGCACCATTATTTAATATCCATTGACTGAAATACCCACAACATCTAATGACCATTGTTGTTTGCAGTGCTTTAGACTTCGTATGTGTTTTAATGACTATTCATTAAAACTGAGACCTCATAAACTTGTATTTATGCAATTTCTATTATGGTTAATTATCTTTGTATCAAGTTGCTAATTTATACATTATTATTTTTGTGGACATTAGGAAATGAAGAAAAATAAATTAAGGCAAAAATTAGATGATAGTGATCACAATGTTGAAATTCCAGTGACAGATTATGAGTGCTTTCATGAAGAACGTGTGGCCAATAATAATGAATATTTATCACGTATTGGTTTGACGTCAAATAGGCAAGTTGTAAATCCACTAAGTAGTAAATTATTTGTTTAATATTGTTTAATGAAATTTTATAGGAAAGAGCTTTATGTATGTTAGACATGATATGATTTTTTTTTGTTTTATAGGAAAGAAAAAGAGAGTAGAGAAAATGAAAAGAAAAAACAAAAAGAAAGTAAAGATATAGTGCTGCTAGCTCATAGAAGCCAACGCTTTTTTGATTCAACAAATGAAGTTGGTGAAAAAAATAGTTGTGATGAAGTGAAATCTGCAGAGACCACTACTGATCTACCTACTCATGCCACATGTGATGTGGCCAAGGAGCATGAAGTTCTGGTTAATCAAAGTCATGAAGAGAGTCTATTTGCATCTGATGTGCCTGATAGTGCACTTGTCGCATCTACAACTTTTCAAGGAATTAGTGGATCAGCTAGAAATATTTGTAGTGGTGAAAAAAAAGATGTGCCTGCTTATGTTAAAAGAAAAAGATTGAGTCAAGATTTATATAGATCTATAGAGAGGAATTCAAAAGAAAGAATATTAGAAGGGAAGAAGCCATTCTTGGTTGAGGTATCAAGAGATGGTGAACCCATTGGGAAAAATGTTGCAAGGTGGGCCTCCCAGTTGGGCGCAATATGTAGGGCCCATTTGGATATTTGCAAATCAAATTTTGTAGAGAAAGGTCCACAAAATGTGGAATATGTTATACAAAAATTGGAAAATGCCTCTGACACTATTGGTGGAAAAATATCTAAAAAATATTACAAGCACAAGATGAGACTTTTAATGAACAATTTTAGATACAATTGCAGATGAACAATTTTAGATACAATTACAGAAAAAAAATCATGGAGGGAAAGGAGATGTTAGACTCCACTCTATCTCCCAAAAAGTGGGAGAAATTGAAAGAAAGTATGTGTTCCAAAGAATATTTGACAAAGAGTAACAGAGGCAAGAGAGAAAGAGATAATGTGAGGACTAAATATACATTTAGTTGAGGTGGGTTGCAGTACAAAATGGACAAATGTGGAGTAAGTGTATGGATTTTTGGTTCAATTTACATTGTGTTATTTATTTCAATTTTTTATTGAACTGACTATATGTTGAAATTGACATTGTATTTTAGGTGGAAAAAAATAATAGAGAAGCAAGTGTAGAAGATGTTGTCAATTATATGGCAGCACTAGATCGTACTAAATCTAGTACTACTATCAAGAGAAAATCTAGTTCGTTAATAGAGATTTCACAACCATCTGTTGAACGCCCAGTAAGAGCCTCTCCAAATCATGTCAACTCAAATGAAGACTACCAACATATAATGAGTTGCTTAAACTATCTCACTGAGAAAGTTTCACAATTGGCTATCTCTGTTAAGCGTATAGTTTCTACATGGAATGACCAAAATTCCATGGGTTTAGATCAAGTAAGAGGCTATCCCTTAATATTTTCATTCTCAACTATATCATCTTTATATTGTATTTTAAAGATGTCTACAAATTTCATAAATGTTTTCCACAACATGCCTTTATAAAATTACTCTTGTGATCTCTAGGCAAAGTATTATGATCATATATAGAACAGTGAATCTATAAAAAATTTCCTTTTGTTTCATTGAAATCCATTATGACTGTCCTTAATGTTGTGAATGTGAGTTTTATGACAAAATAACTATCAGATCAATGAATGATCTATTAGGTCTCAGAAGTGTAGGTTTTCAAACCATAAGGGGGTGCCAATCCCTTAATACACCTTTGGCCCATGAACAAGGTAAACAAGACTGATTCCCCTGATATATATCAATTCATGATAATCCATGGTTATATTGGGCCATCAGGGGAATGCAAACATTCGTTCCACCCATGTTCATGTGTTACAACAATGTGCTTGATTTTGTTGACTCTATTGGTCTATCGGGGAGGACGCCTTAGGAGTCATCTCGATAGGGTATTGTTACACCGATACTATGTTATTAATTGCTTTCATCGGGGGAATGCAAACATTTATTATATCAGGCCATTGAGGGAATGCAAACATTCATTCCACCGATGTTCATGTGTTACAACAATGTGCTTGCTTTTGTTGACTCTATCGGTCTATTAGGGAGGACGTCTTAGGAGTCAGCCCGATAGGGTATTGTTACATCGATACAAGGTTATTATTTGCTTTCATTGGGCCACCAGCGAGGCTATGATGGGGGTTCCACTGATGAGGCATTGTTAGGTTGATAGTGCTAATTTTCATTTAGGAATGAGGAAATATTATGGAGTCTAAAACTCATTTATGGGTGTGACAATTTGGCAATGTGGGCCACAAAAGTAGAAATGTACAAAAATTCCTGATTAATCCCAATTTTTAAAAAATCTATAGGCTTTTAGCCAAGCATCCATAGTCTGTTTGAAAGCACTTGTTTTAGTCTTTTAGCCATATCAGCAAGGCAATGAACTATTTGATAAAATTATTTGATAGACATGTATGAAAAATGTGTTAGCATAGACAAGGCAGTGAACTCTTTGAAAAATGCCTCAAAGAAATGAGGTCTCATGCTAATGGAATTCCATGACAATAAAAAGCAATTTGTTTGTCATGGCATTCCATCACCATGAGACCTCATTTCTTTGAGGCATTTTTTCAAAGAGTTCACCGCTTTGTCTATGCTATTGCTTACTATTATGCTTTTGATATATTTTTTCCAAGCATCCATAGCTTGTTTGAAAGCACTTGTTTTAGGTTTTTAGCCATAGCAACAAGGCAGTGAATTGTTTGAAAAAATGCTTTGGAAGACATGTATGAAAAATGTGGTAGCATAGACAAGGTAGTGAACTGTTTGAAAAAATGCCTCAAAGAATTGTGGTCTCATAGAATGCCATGACAAGCAAATGTAATTGGAAGTTGGTCCTAGTTCTTAGTTATACAATGTGAAGTAATTGCATAACTCCTTAGGTTGACTTTGTAAAAACTATATTGTAATTGAAATTTTCTCATCTATCAACATCTAGTTATTAGTTATGCAATGTGAAGTAATGCTTTGAGTTTGAAAGATGTGCAATGCAATGTAATCAATGATATGAATATAAGCTACAAAAATCTATTTTTTAAAATTAATTAGTTAAACTCTTTATTTTATTTTGTCTCTATATCTCTATGCTATGGAAATGCCTTTAAATTTCAAAATAATAGTTTTTATCTCTTGTTCTACAATTTTTACCTTTTTTTCTAAATCCGATTTTTTCCTAATTTTTTCTAGACTTTTTCCCAGATTTTTCAAAATATCTTATACTTTTGGTTTGCCAAAATTTTCCCCAAAATATTTTTGTTGCTATGGATCATAAAGTAATAATAAAACTCTGAAATTCTGTTCTTTTCTCAGAAATTTCTAATTATTTGCAGTTCCAAGCTTCTACTTTCCCATACATGGTTTCCTTATTCTCTTTTGCATTGAATTAGGTGGTTGGGTGAGGTAACTTCAATTTTTTTTCTGATTTGGTGGATTCTTGAAGAGTGTTGTGCATTTTGTAGTCAAAATGCTGAAATGGGTTTGTAAAGACAGAGTTAAGGGTTTGTGAGTCTACAAAAATGGATTTTCACCCATTCCACCTATTGTGACTTTTATGCTTGGAAAGGATCTATTGACTGATTTTTACATGAATTACTCATCTGGATATATTTTTTTTCTTGATGGTTAAACTACATGCAGAGCAATTTTATCAAAGCAACACAAAAACAAGAACACCTTGATGCCAATCATAGTTGTGTTGAAGTTGAGGTAATATAATAGTTGTTGTTGACAAAAATTTATAGCTTTTGCATTCTTTACTTGACTTATATTAACTTTGCATGATGATTAAACCACATGTAGAGCAATTATATGAAAGCAAAACAAAAAGGAAAAGACCCTATTAATACAACTCTCCACAAAGCTACACAATTTCAGGACAATGTTGACAGTGATTATGCTAAATTTGAGGAGTATATGCATGATATTGATAGTACTACTAGTGCTGAACTTGAGGTGAGTGCTATGCAATGTTACTTTTCCTTGATTCTGAAACCCTTCATGTATTAATGACTATTATGATCCCAAACAACGAAAAAGCTTATAGAATAGTGAATAGACAACTAAAACATTGAATGTAACCCATAGAACAATCATTGTACCTAATTTGCCACTTTTCAATGGGGATTGTTGGCACTTCATACTTTGTGATGCTTGACTATGTTTTAGGGGATTGTAATTGACCTTGTCAACATCTTGAACTTAGCGTGCTACTTCTTTCATTGGATGATGCCTGATGTTCTTTCCTTCATGAATCTGCTATTAACTCTTCATTATGGTTGTTGTTATTCAAAAAAGTTTCTTTTGATATTCTTTCCACTTTCTCTTAATGTCTTCTTGTTGTTTAGTAATGATATTTTCTGCTCCATCCATTAAACTCGTTGTTACAGCCATAAAACTTGATGCCCTTGCACTAAACTCACTGCTACTGCTACTTGTTCATTGGACATCATTCTTGACTTCTTTTTGCATACTCTTACACTATTTTCTAACAATGAAAGGCTCTTTCTCTATTATTTATGTGAATTCTACATCCAACCTTATTTGTTACTCCTTTACTACTACTATGAAAGCCACATAGAAAGACTGCATTGTTTCCTCAATGACTACTCTTAATGGCTGTCACATGTTGCCTTGATACATTTTTTTCTTTGTTCTTCTTTTATATGTCATCATTGACAGGGTTATGTTGACTACATGGGGTTATGTTTCAGAGCTTTAATGCCACTATTTTTGTACATCCCAATGTATTTCACCTTCACCTTGTAGCAGTAGTAGTAGTGCTCTCATATTGCATTCTTTGTTTTTGTGCATTAGCTACCTTTTTATGTGTAATAGTGTTGTCATAACCTTATGTGTTTGGTATGTGTGCATGGTAATGTAATGTTTATATTTGTGGCCTTTGTATCTGATTAGCATAAAGCTAATAGTAACATTTTAAGCACTTCTATGAGTGTTGGTTTTTTAGTAAATTAGATCATTGCAATTATTTTTGAAAATTTCTTTTTGCAATTATTTTAACACACACATGCAAGTACTATTTAAGTAAGTAATGGCTGTTTTACTATGCAAACAAGGGTAATCATTACCTATCTAATATAATGTGTTATTTTGTTTTCTTTTTGCAGAAATGTATTAATGATAAACTCAAAGAAGGGGATAAAGTTAGGGTGTTGGATAAGTTTGATGGTGATGTTGTGGGGATTGGGCAGATTCACTCCCTATCTATTGTACATGGAGTCAACTTGAAAGTAATAGGAGATGAAAATGTAAACATTTTAAAGGTCACAAGTAACATACCCCTTGTTTAAGAAGACAAAATAGATGGAGTTGTTCATCTGAAAGAGAAAGAGGGGACCTTCACATGGTGGCCACTAAAATATTTGCAAAAAATGACATAGTTGAACATGTTTATCATGTACTAGTTAATGTTAGACATCTTGGCTCACTCCTTTATGCAGTATTTTGAATGTGTTGTTTAGGGATCTTAATTATCATGGTGTAATTGAAAGAGTTGGAAACTCTTGGATAGCTTTGATATATATACATTAAATTTTTTATTGCAGATTACCTTTATTTATCATGATGTTGAATTGATATTTTAATTCTAACACATTGTAGCTTGTTCGTATATGTAATATTTTTATTTTCTTTTATGTTTTAGTTCAAGTTTAATATTATGTTAGTTTTGCATTATAAAATTTATGATATTTAATAAATTATTCATTTCATGACTATATTTACTACCAATTAATGGAAACCAATAAATAAAAATGACTCAATATATGACTAAAGTAATGACTAAATTAATTACTAAATATATGACTAAATATATGAGTAGATATATGACTAAATATATGACTAAATATGACTAAATTAATGACTAAATATATGACTAAATTAATGACTAAATATATGACTAAAGTAATGGCTAAATATATGACTAAATTAATGACTAAATATATGACTAAATAAATTACGGCCATGACTAAATAAATGACTAAATTAATGACAAAATCAATGACCAAATTAATGACTAAAATCAATGAATAGATAAATGACTACAATTGTTTAGTCATAAATTTAGTGGTGTTATAAATGACTACAAATAAACCACTAATAGTCACGTGACTAAAGTTAGTCATTTATATGCAATTTTTAGTAGTTTATTTAGTCATATATTGTTGTTTGTGTACTAGTGCAAGAATTTGATTTAAAATGGGTCCTGGTTAAAGCGGGACTCATACGCAAGTTGGGGTGTATGAGTCGCAATGTCTTAAACATGAGACACAAACTCCAAGAAGTGTTAAGTTTAATGCAATGTTTAAAATCAAGCCCCAAGACCTAGGTGGGACCCATACACTCAAGGTGGTGTATGAGTCTCATATCACTAGATCTGGAACAAATAACCTCAAACATTGAATTATGATTTGTCATTTATTAAGTTTCAAGATTATCCTAAAAAAATGCATTTAATAAGGATTGTGGATGCAAAATAGGACCAAATAAGGCATAAAAATGCCCAATTTTAGTAGGGAGGACCCAAACAAGTGTGAAAATTTAAAGGGATACATTTTCCTACCCTAAAACTATTACAAATGTTTGCAAGTAGAATCAAAATCCTTCAATAGAGTAGTCTTTAGTCAAACTTCAATCTTTTAGAACCCCTAACCAAGACTCAGACGCCCTTGGGTGACCTTGTCCTGCTTGTCTTGACCACAAAAAGCTTCTCTTAGGCAGGTCTGTTGTGGTTTATTTTTTATTCTACTTGCTACTTTCCATTTCAAAGTGTTTTTTGTACTTATTTAATAATTTGGTGTTCATCTTGGGTGCACTTTTGGTGTTGTGAAACTTACATGAGTTTCACAACCTAGCGTCCTATTTCCAATACTTGAGTGAGACATATTTTGAGGCTCATGACATCCCACGTTGTTGGTATATCCATTGTGGATCTTTAGTTCTCCAACCCTTTCAAAAAAAGTGTTGTCAATACTCAACCCATTTTGGACTCCATCCCTAAAGCCACAATTCCCATGACCTTACCATCAACCATTGTTACTAATTTTGAAATCATGATGGCTCATTTCCCTAGAGAGAAACTAAAACAATTAGACAAAGCATTAGAAAAAATTCAAGAATTTGTAAGCATGAAATATATCACTGGCACATCGGTCCATGTGATAGATAACATGATGAAAATGCTTGATGAATCTCACGGATTAGAGGTAATTGTTGGAAATATGTGCCTCAAACAATATAGGCTGAAACCTCCATTAGAGCCAAGTCGGTGTGACATCTTCATTGTCTGGCCGACTAGCAGCTTGATTCATTTTGGTTTGTAGTGGTCATTGTGACCTTGCAGATGTCTTGCCGAATGTTGTCATTGTGGAGATATCGCTATGACAAGGAGTGTTTGGTATGATCTCTTAACACTCGGGAGACCTCTGGCTGATAGGCCATTCAATCATGTATCGGGGAGACTCATGGCGACCACGGGCTTCAGGGTAGCTTATAGCGGCTCGGTGAGAAGTCCCAGCGAACAGTGAATGTCTTGCCGACAGGAATACATTTGATGTCTTCGCCATAACATAAGGGTCTCAGTGTGACATCTTAGCGATAGATGAAAGTCATGCCAACGGGGACACTCGGGAGTTATCAATGTAACACGCAGGCTTCGTTATGAAGTCTAGGCGATATGCAAATGTCTCACCGACGGAGGCTCAAGGGTTGACTATCGGGGTAACTCAAAGATCCTGGGAAGATGTCTCAACGAATGTTGAAGGTCTCACCGATAGAAACACCTTTTGGGATCTTTGGTATAACTCTTGATGACAGATGAAGCTTTTAGGGTAAGTCCTAGAGCTCGGTGAGAAGTCTTAGCAAGAGTTACATGTCTTGCCGACAGCGCTTTATGTTGGAGCCTTCGGGGTAACATATGGAGATCGGTATGATCTCTCGACGAAGGGCGTATGTCTTGGTGACTGTTGATAGCTTCGGGGTGGCAATAGAGATCTCAGAGAAACCTCTTGGTGATAATGTTAAGTCCTACCGACTGGTGTTTGGAGCTCAGTGTAACAAATGACTTCAATATAACCTTTGGTGACTTGCTATGATATCCTGGTGAAAGCGATAGGTCTGGGCAACTACTTGGTGTTTCAGCGTAACACTAAAAGCTCGATAGAACATCTTGGAAACTACGGTAACTCTTGGTGATAATGATATGAAGGTTATGTGGCATCGACGAGACACTGTTAGTGTCTCATCGAGATGCCAACACAGTGCGAATTCTGTTGACTAAGTAAGACTGTCCTATGTGGAATCTTGTGGACCAATAGGAGAAGCTGAATCTAAATAGTTGGAAGACAATCAGTTGTGGCGGTTCTATGAGGAAGTTCGATAGACAGGGAATGCCATGGTTATACTCTGTGATTGTAAATTGTAATCAGTTAGTTGGTTTGAAGGTTGGATTGACAAATGGTTGAGTGATTGTATCAGTAAATGAATTCTATTATGTAGAGGCTATAACTCAAAGGTTCCTATACAAGAATGTTCATGGTAAATGCTACTGTGTAATGACACCAGAAAGATAAGTCTGGCATTTGTATGTAATCTTTGTTACTGTAATACAAAGTGATTTCTCTTGGTGTGGTGGGTTTTTCTCTCGTAAGGGTTTTCCCACGTATATCTGGTGTTCATGTGTGATTTTCAAATACTCTGTTTCTGTTATATTACTTCATAGTGCATCTTAGTTGAACTGTAATTGAAAAAATTAAAAGTGTATCTACATTCTTTCCTAAGGTATTGACGTTAGGAGAATTGTTTCCGCATTTAATTTTCCTTACAAGTGGTATTAGAGCCTAGCTAGTTGTGTTATCCTTGTGGGTACGTTGGGTTTTTTGAGTCAGTTATGTTTAGTGGGAGTCTTGCAAAAAATTGTTATTTTTGATTACAGGTTGAGATGGCTAGTACATCTGGAAAGTTTGAAATAGAGAAGTTCAACGGCAGTAACTTTGAGTTGTGGAAACTCAAGATGGAGGATCTTTTAGTGGATTGTGATCTTTGGATTGTTGTGGCTGGAGTGAAACCTACAGGCATGAAGCAAGAAGATTGGGACCTTGTAGATAGGAAGTCTAAGGGGTTGATAAGGCTCTATTTGGCAAACTCAGTGCTTCTGAATGTGCATGAGGAGAAGATTGCCTCTTCCTTGTGGAAGAGACTAGCATCTATTTATCAGGGGGAGTCCTTGGTGAATAAACTATTCCTAAGGAAGAAGTTGTATTCTTTGAGAATGCAGGAAGGAGGGTCTGTAGCTGATCATTTGAATGAATTTAATATGTTGATTGCTCAATTGACATTTGTTGGTGTGAAGACTGAAGAAGAGGATCATTGTATGCTATTGTTGTGTTCTTTGCCAGACTCATGGGATCATCTGGTGATGGCTATTGGGAGTACAACATCGAATTTCAAGATGGAAGATGTTGTTGCATCTTTGCTATCAGAAGAGATGAGAAGGAAATCTTCTGAGATGGCGAAGGAAGCTCTTGCTGTCAGAGGAAGACCGAAAGAGAAAGGCAAGAAGAAGGACAAGAAATCAAAATCAAAATTAGAGGGGAGATCAAAGTCTCCTGGCAAGAAGTCCAAGGTGAAGTGCTGGAACTGTGGGCAACCTGGTATGTTCGAAAGGATTGTAAAGAGGAGAAAAAGAAGGGATCTTTTGATAATGGTTCTTCTCATAGTGATGGTGATGCCTTCATTGCAGCCTTGGATACTCAAGCATCAGATGATGTTTGGTTGATTGATTCTGGAGCATCTTTCCACATGACATCTCACAGAGAATGGTACATGAAGTATGAAGAATACAATGGTGGAAAGGTGTACTTAGCGAGTGATTCAAGTTTGGAGATAGTTGGCCATGGAAGAGTCAGAATACAATTCCCCGATGGTAGAGTGAAGGGAATCAATAATGTTATGCACATACCAAGTCTAGCTCGAAATCTATTGTCTGTAAGTATGTTGAATGACATTGGAGTACAAGTTACGTTCTTTGGAAATGGTTGCAAGATGACTAGAGGTTCGATGGTGCTGGCTAGAGGTGCTCGCATTGGTACCCTGTACAAGCTGGATGCACATGTTGTTCAATGTAACAGTGTCTCTGGAAAGTCACTGAAAGCTTCTCATGGAGGTAAAGAGGGAAATATCCCTAATTATGTAAACTCTATGGAAGTAAAAATTCCTGCAGAAAATACTATGTTTTGGCGTCATAGGTTAGGAAACATAGGAGAAAAAGGTTTAAAAATCTTGAAGAATAAAAACCTGGTAGAGGGGCTTCAAGATTGTAATCTTGAATTTGAATTCTGTGAAAACTGTATATATGGAAAGCAACACCGTGTTTCATTTTATTCCAGTCCTCATAAATCTTCTGGTTTGTTAGATTATATTCATTTGGATGTGTTTGGTCCAGTGAATGTTCCTTCTTTGTCTAAGTCAAGATACTACGTGTCATTCATTGATGATTATTCAAGAAGAGCATTTGTATATTTTCAAAAGAGTAAATCAGAAGTATTCAATTGGTTTAAAGAATTTAAAAATCTTGTTGAAAATCAGACTGGTAGAAAAATAAAATGCTTAAGGATTGATAATGGCAGTGAGTTCTGTTCTGATGAATTTGAAAGATATTGTAAAGACCATGGAATCAAAAGACACAAGACTACACCTTATACTCCACAGCAGAATGGAGTTGCAAAAAGGTTCAATAGGACAGTGATGGAGAGAGCACGAATTATGCTCAGTAGTGCTAGCTTGGAGGAAAAGTTTTCGGCTGAGGTTGTATCTACTGCATGTTATCTAATAAATCGTTCTCCAAATTCTGCTCTTGTTGAGAAAACACCTTTGGAAGCGTGGTCTGGTAAGAAGCCCTCACTTAGACATGTTCGTTTTTTTGGCTGTGAGACATATGCTCATGTGCCGGATGTAAAAAGATCTAAACTGGAGAACAAGGTTGTCAAATGTATTTTTATTGGCTATAGTGTTGTCATAAAAGGATACAAGCTTTGGAATCTTGATATAGAGAAGGTTTTATACAGCAGAAGTGTAATCTTTCATGAGCTAAAACCTTCCACTTTGGATCTGCAGTTAGAGACAAAGTCAGAAAACAATAAGGATGTAGCATTAATTCCTCCTACACCAGAGAAAGAGGAATTGAGAATTCAAAATGTACCTGAAACTGAGGAGAGCTCAAGTAGTTTGGACTATTCTGAAGAAGAAGAAGAACCTCAGCCTCAGCCTCAACAAGTGAGGAGGTCAACCCGAGAAAGGAAACAACCAGATAGGTATGGGTTCTCGTTGATTGATTCTACTTGTGCCTATGCTTTAATTTCTAGCACTGATGAGCCTAGGACTGTGAAGGAGGAATTTAAAATGTATGATTCAGACTCTTGGTTGGAAGCCATGAATGAAGAGATGGCATCTTTAGATAAGAATGAAACCTCGAGTTTGGTACCCTTGCCTAAAGGCAGAAAGGTTGTTGGCTACAAATGGGTATTTAAGAAAAAGATTGGTTTGGATGGCAGTGTAGAAAAGTATAAGGCAAGACTGGTTGCAAAGGGTTATTCCCAGGTAGAGGGAATCGATTATGGGGAAATATTTTCTCCTGTAGCAAAGCTGACATCTATTAGATTTCTTTTGTCACTTGCAGCAGCATATGACTTAGAGGTAGAATAGATGGATGTGAAGACAACATTTCTTCATGGTGATCTTGAAGAAGAAATCTATATGTCCCAGCCTGAGCACTTTGTTGAGAAAGGTAAAGAAAAACTAGTATGCAAATTAAAGAAGTCTCTGTATGGGTTAAAGCAGTCATCTAGAATGTGGTACCAGAAATTTGATACTTTTGTATTGTCTTTGGGATTTGTAAGATCAAAATCTGATCACTACGTATATTATAAAGCTGAAAGTGATCAAGTTCTTGTTATTGCTCTTTATGTTGATGATATGATGTTCATAGGAAATAGCAAGCTAATGATTTCTGATCTTAAGTCTCAGTTGTCTGCTAAGTTCAAAATGAAGGATCTTGGTGCAGCAAGGTATATTCTGGGGATGGAGATAACCAGGGAAAGGAAGAATAGATAGCTTTGGCTTAGTCAGAGTAAGTATGTCAAGACTGTTCTTGAGAGATTTTGTATGAATGATTGCAAACAGCTAGTGGTCCCAGTCATGCATGGAATGAAGCTATCTATTGAGGATTGTCCAAAATCTCCTACTGAGATGGAGGACATGACCAGTGTACCCTATGTTAGTGTAATAGGTAGTCTTATGTATGCAATGGTTTGCACAAGGCCAGACATTGCCCAAGCAGTGGGAGTACTTAGTCAATTTATGGCTAATCCAGGAAGAATGCATTGGGATGTTGTGAAGAGAGTGTTTAGGTATTTGAAGGGAACTTCAGATTTTGCTTTGTGTTATCATGGGAATTCGGTTGAATCACAGAGGACTCTCAGCATTCGTGGATATGTAGATTCTGATTGGGCAGGGGACATTGACAGTAGGAGGTCCACCAGTGGATACATTTTCATGTTGAATGGTGGTGCAGTGAGTTGGATGAGCAAGCGACAAGCTGTAGTTGCTTTGTCCACTACAGAGGCTGAATACATGGAAGCTACTCATGCTTGTAAAAAAGTTGTATGGTTGAAACATTTGTGTTCTAACATTGGTTTTGATGTAGGGGAAATAACTATTTTCTGTGAAAGTCAGAGTGCAATTTGTCTGGCAAAGAACCCTACTTTCCATGCCAGGACGAAACATATTGATGTACAGTACCACTTTGTACAAGATATGGTGGAGGATGGAAAGGTCAGTTTGGAAAAGGTTGATACTTTGGAGAATGTTGCAGAGTCATTGACAAAGCCAGTGAGCACAGACAAGTTCAAGTAGTGTGCCAGTTCAATGGGCCTTAGTGCCCATAATTTTTAGTAAATTATGTTGTGCTCTAGAGGTTCATGTATGATCTTCATCAAGTGGGAGATTGTTGGAAATATGTGCCTCAAACAATACAGGTTGAAACCTCCATTAGAGCCAAGTCGGTGTGACATCTTCATTGTCTAGCCGACTAGCAACTTGATTCATTTTGGTTTGTACTAGTCGCTGTGACCTTGCAGATGTCTTGCCGAATGTTGTCACTATGGAGCTATCGCTATGACAAGGAGTGTTCGGTATGACCTCTTAGCGCTCGGGAGACCTCTAGCCGACAGGCCATTCAATCATGTATCGGGGAGACTCATGGTGACAATGGGCTTTGGGGTAACTTATAGTGGCTCGGTGAGAAGTCCCAGTGAATAGTGAATGTCTTGCCAATAGGAATACATTTGATGTCTTCACCATAACATAAGGGTCCTAGTGTGACGTCTTAGCGATAGATGAAATTCATGCTGATGGGGCCACACTCGGGAGTTATTGATGTAACACAGATGGTTCATTATGAAGTCTGGGTGATATGCAAATGTCTCACTGACAGAGGCTCAAGGGTTGACTATCGAGGTAACTCAAAGATCCCGGGAAGATGTCTCAGCAAACGTTGAAGGTCTCACTAACAGAAACACCTTTTGGGATCTTTGGTATAACTCTTGACGACAAATGAAGCTTTCAGGGTAAGTCCTAGAGCTCGGTGAGAAGTCTTAGCGAGAGTTACATGTCTCGCTGACAACACTTTATGTTGGAGCCTTCGGGGTAACATATGGAGATCAATATGATCTCTCGGCGAAGGTCGTATGTCCTGGCGACTGTTGATAGCTTCAGGGTGACAATAGAGATATCGGAGAAACCTCTTGGTGATAATGTTAAGTCCTGCTGACTGGTGTTTGGAGTGCAGTGTAACAAATGACTTCGGTATAACCTTTGGTGACTCGCTATGATCTCCTGGCGAAAGTGATAGGTCTAGGCGACTGCTTGGTGTTTCGGCGTAACACTGAAAGCTCGATAGAATGTCTTGGCAACTACGGTAACTCTTGGCGATAACGATATGAAGGTTATGTTGCATCGGCGAGACACTGTTAGTGTCTCACCGAGATGCCAACACAGTGTGAATTTTGTTAACCGAGTAAGACCGTCCTATGTATAGGAAGTCTCGTGGACCAATAGGAGAATCCAAATCTAAACAGTTGGAAGACAATCGGTTGTGATGGTTATGTGAGGAAGATTGACAGATAGGGAATGCCATGGTTATACTCTGTGATTGCAGATTGTAATTAGTAAGTTGGTTTGAAGGTTGGATTGATGATTGGTTGAGTGATTGTATTAGCAAATGAATTCTATTCTATAGAGACTATAACTCAAAGGTTCCTATATAAGAATGTTCATGGTGAATGCTGCTGTGTAATGACACCATAAAGATAAGTCTGACATTTTTATGTAATCTCTATTACTGTAATACAAAGTGATTTCTCTTGGTGTGGTGGGTTTTTCTCCCGTAAGGTTTTTCCCATGTATATCTGGTGTTCATGTGTGATTGTCAAATACTTTGTTTCTGTTATATTACTTCATAGTGCATCTTAGTTGAACTATAATTAAAAAAATTAAAAGTGTATCTACATTCTTTCCTGAGGTATTGACTTTAGGAGAATTGTTTCCGCATCTAATTTTCCTTATAGTAATGTGTAGTCTATCCCACATCATAGAAATTCATGTACCTACAATGGATAGTTTCACTCAAACTTTGGGGTATACTCAAAGTCAAGGAGGAAGTCAAGTTTCTCTACCTACAACTATGGTCTTTATTCCCACATATACAAATCTAACTATGACCACAACAGTGCAACCAAGCAATATTATAGCTCCAACTTTGGGTATTTTCATTGGGAATCCTTATAGTTTCATCAACTCAAACATTATATCTCCAAACCCATCACCTTTCACAAACTTGCAATATAGTTGTCGACCTAATACATATACACTTCCACCATATTCACCTAATTCCCAAAACATGACAAGAAATGATTCTATCATAAATGAACTCCTACAAAATGCGGCATCCCTTCAACAACAAATATCAACATTGAACCAAACTCAAAATGGACAACCATCACAATATTTCAAAAGAAACCCATTGTCATTGGTGATATTGAAAGTACAAATTCCACAAAACATAGAGGTACCTCACTTTGATAACACAATGGTAAAGGAGACCCTAGCAACCATATATCCGCATACACACCCTTATGTAGTAGCTTCATTTTTGAAGATAAGCTCTTGGATAAACATTTTCCTAGGTCATTGAAGGACATGACCTTGGAGTGGTTTTTTTCATTACCAAATAACTCAATTCACTCATTTATTGAGCTTATTGATGCTTTTCTCAACCATTTTCAAGTGCACATTGGTACCAAGATTAATATAACTAATTTAATGCAATGCAAACAAAGAGAAGCTGAAAATATTATAGATTTCATAAGATGCTATCAGTTGATACTATCACAAGTCAAACTAACTATCCTTGATGCAAAACTCCAAAGAATGTTCATTGACAACTTGCAAAAGGACATAAGAGAAAAATTCCTATTACATAAATTTACATCCTTTATAATTTTGTGCACGATGCTTCATGATTACTGAAGATCAATTAATAAATATGAAGAGACATCTTCATCAAAAAATACTGAGAAGTCTGATACCACACACCATAACAATTATCAACAATTTAAGAAGCCAAATAAGAAATTTTTAAAGATAAATCCATCTCAAACAAACCATGTTGAACCTAAAGTTGCTGCCATAAGCTCTACACCATACCAATTTAGACCTAGGGATAGACAATTTACTCCATTACCCAATTCCATCCATTCAATCATGTTGCAACTTTTGAATAAGAACCTAATTTTTTTTTACCTCTGGTCAAACCTATAGATACAACCAAACCCTTACCACCAAATTATAACCCACATGCCTTTGCCAATATCACCAACAAAGTGGACATAACACAAAATGATGCATGCATCTTAAAAATAAAGTACAAGACCTCATCTATTCCAATCATATCCATTTGGTAAGTGTTAATGACAAAGGTAATAAGTTAGTTTCCCCACACAACAAAAATTTGCAAATTTTCACGAACCCAATGTCAAATCATTCAACCAACTTAGTAAAATCTAGTGAATTCAAGAATGATGTGATGAATGTTGATAAGATTGGGGATATGAATAATGATAATGATGATGATACGAGTGATAATGAGGATGATATACATGACATGGTCTCTCTCATAGATGTTCAACCTCATAAGGGTAAAACTGCTTTATTACCTACCATTGCTTTCACACATTTTAATGCATCTATGCATGCATCTGATGGTCCTCTCTATATTGCTGAAAAAATTAATGAAAAACCCACAATTGGGATACTTATTGATCCTATGTGTGTACATAATGTAACCACTAAGGAATTCTTGTTTGTGCATGAACTTTATCAAGATTCTTATGAATGATAAAAAGCGTGGATAAAAACACATAATGGTTTTGCTTTCCCTACAATAGGTTTGATCACTCTTCCATTAAAAGTTGGACCAAAGCAATTAGATGTATCATTCTCCATCATCCCAATGTTAGACCAATTCCATGTGAAGCTAGGTTATCCATGCCTATGCTCCATAAGTGTCATCCTGTTAGTTATTCACAAGTGCATAAAGTTTCCCTTTGAAAATGAGATATTTATAGTATATCATAGTGGATTCAATCCTTTATCTTCCCATGGGAATTTTTTATTGGATTTTTTTTGGCCTAAGCCTATCTATATAGGAGTGGATTTTCACCCCTTGTGTAAATTCCCCTTTCACATACCCTCACCTTAGAAAATCAAACCTGAAGGAAAAATTCCACATCACCTATCTAGAATGCATCCACTTGGTGTTTGTCTTGTGCGTCGATGAGAGAATATTTTTTGGGGATGCATGTGCAGTGCGTGGATATCCGCATGGTGTGTTTTTTTCCCTGACAGATTCCTGCGTCTAAAGTTGGTAGAGGCATTACACTCCTCATTGGGGATGAATTGTAACGTCCCTCTTTGACCAACTGACCTAAAAAACACCTTATTCCTTCTCATCCCACCTTCAAAAAACATTCTTCATTCATCAATTCCACCCTCTACACATAAATCAATTAGTTCATCCTCTTAGAAATTCATTCAACTTCTTCACACTCGCAAGCAACATTCTAGCATTTCATTGTGAGCATTGTAACATCATTGATACTCCATCAAATCCACATTGCAAGAGTGAGGAAACCATAGAAGTCGTGGGCATGGAGTTTTGCTAGAGCTCCCTTCATCACCGCTGTGCCTGTGGTGACTTTTCCAAGTCCATACTTTGCATTCTCCCTTCATTAGCTAGTGAGCCTTTGGGTGGGTGGTAACACTTCACTCCTCTCCTTTGTGATTTGATTGAGTAGCATAGTATTGTTTTGTAGTGTTCAAAAATATTTCTTTCTACTTTCTTTATCACATATTCTACTTCATTTCTTTTTGGCTATCTATGGAGGTGGAAACACCAAAGCGAGGGTATGACTAAGGCAGGCCCCTATACAACCCCAACAATTTTCCCCTTCTTGTTTGTGTGTAGGTGAATTTGTGCATGGAGCTAGCTGGCGAAATGACACTTTTGTGAGATAATATTCATCGCCCTAGCCTTTATTTACTTGCTTTATCATCTTCGTCTTTGTTTTTTTGTATCTCATTATTCTATTTACTTCATTAAGATTAGTTAGCTAGGTTGTTTAGTAATTTTATGGTTTTTCTTATTATGTGTCTTATATTTTCTAGCTTTATGGATGCAAGCATGCCAGAGAGATGTCAGCATGCCGTGATATTGTCCCAAAATTGCACTGTCGTCCTTAGAGAGAGAGTTGTCTGAGGTGTAGTATTGACTCCAAAAACTAGCTCGCCTAGCCCAAACCTGAATTTAGGGTTTGTAGAGTGACATAAGTACTACATAGTGTTCTTCATTATCAATCATCACCCCAAAACATCCCTTTAGAGTGAGGTAATTTAGGGTAGCCCTCGACTCTTGGCTCTCCATGAACAATAGCCTTGACATGGTGGATCCCCCTCACATTTTTGGTGAACCCAATGTAAACAACATCTTTCCATTCACCTGTGTTGAGACTTTTTCTCCATGCCTGGTGATTCTTACAACCATGAGTTTTGTGAAGGTTTATGAGCATCACAACCCGATCCACAACTTTTGGGTACATTTTTAGGAGAAGTGTGTGACACTTATTGATGGAGAAGATGAAGGTCACTTCTAGTTTTGCCTCCAAATTTTCCACTAGTCTAGCTACTCACTTTACCATTGGTTTTTCTACAAGCTTCAATAACAATATGGGTTTCATGGATGAGACCACTCGCATTCCTACTCCTCCATCATTCCCTATGGCTTCGTTCATGGACGAAGATGAGGCTGTGCATGTCCCTGTGGAATTTTTTTTGGAATTGGATAATAGATTGGAAGACCTTATGAATCATTTGGAGAAAGCACCAAACATGGCGAGAGTCGCCAGGCTTACTAGTGATGTGAGACATTTGTTAGGAAAGGATTGGATAGGCATAGAGATCTTACGTGGCTTTGTTGATCTAATCAAAGCTTATGTCCCTTCGTATAAGACTAGATCAGGTACTACCGAGGGGAAGTACTTGATACCTATGAAAGAAAGATAGGTGTTTCAATGTCTACCACATCTATATGCATGGTTGAAATGATCCCCTAGATTAGTGTCTCTTCTCCTTCTAAAAAACCCCCCACTATCAAGGCAAGTAAAATACCCCTTGGGTTCAGTTTCACCCCTCCTACTACACCTAGTTGTGGGGGCTCTGGTGGAATGAGTGGCTATGGCATTGGTAGCATAGGTGGTACTAGCGGGGGAGGCCTTGGTAGAGGTCATGGTGGTGGTTTTGGTAGTGGAGGTGGATCCAATGGAGGCCCTACTAGTGGTGGTGGCTCTAGCGGTGGTCACAACGGTGGCTTCAGAGGCGGTTCTAGTGGTGATGGCTTTGGAGGTTCCACTGGTCCTCTGTCATAATCTAACCCTATTTTGAATGCCCTTCTTCAAAACATGGGTCGAATGCAAAACTAGTTAGCAAGCCTTTCCTAGGCCTCTGCCCAGCCTATCTTTCAACCTCTTTTCTAAAATGGCCCATTATCAGTAACAATCTTGGGTACTCCCTTCTCACAAGGAATAGAGATTCCAAAATTCGAGAAGTATGGTGGAAAAGGGGACCTACAAATACTTGTGTCTACCCTTAATTCCATGTGTACAAACTTCTTCCATCATGATGTGTTGATGGAAAAAATATTTCCTTGATCTCTTAAGGATACAACACTGGAGTGGTATTGTTCCTCGCCTAACAATTCTATATTTTCATTTGATCAACTTGTAAATTAGTTTTTCTAACAGTTCCAATCCAACGTAAGATTGAAGATAACCTTCTTAGATATCATCTGATGTAAGCAGGGGGATAATGAGAAGATAACTTATTTCATAGCAAGATATCAAGCGCTCTGTTTGAAAATGTCATACCCACTGCCCAATTCTAATGTGCAGAAGGTGTTCATAAGAAACCTGTAGAGACCTTGGAAGGAAAATGTTTCCCTCATGAAGTACCCTTATTTTGTGCATCTATGTGCCACATTATGATAATATCAATAGACGGTAGTTCAACTCAGGGGATCTTCCTCATGCTCCCGTTCAGAAGGAAAATCTATCATATAAATTTAATGAAAAGGTAAGATTGTTGCGAGTGTAGTCACCATGATGAATGATAATGGCCTTAGACATAATAGAAAGTATACCAAGTTAGCAAAATATTACCCTTCCATCTTACAAAATTTGTTGAAGGACAAAATCATAACCTTGGAGAACCCTCAACCTCTCAAGGAACCTTACCCTAATTGGTATGATGCAAATTCCTTATGTCAATACCATCGAGTCAATGGACATGACACTGAACATTGTATGCACTTACATCATGAGATACATGATCACATCAATGACAATACCATTCGTCTTGATGGAACAAAACAAAATGTGAATAAATTAGTGGCAGAGGCCAATACTGAGTTACAGATCTACATGGACCCATTTTTGTCTCACTCTTCTAACTTAATTATTTACCCCTCTAATTCTTCCAATTAGCATTGGACATATGTTAACATGGTCATAGTTACTCCTTTCCTGCAACTTGCACCTAGCTCACCAGATGGGATGTTCACTGTGTAGGACATGCCCTTTAATAACAAGCCCTCTCCCCTCTACATTCCTACTCACCTCAATGGGAACATTGTGATGGGGGTCTTAGTTGACCCTGTGAGCTGAGTGAATGTTATTATAGAGGAGACGCTATGGCTGAATTCATTGCAAAGGGAGGAGTGTGAAGAAACAAAATCTACCATTCATACACACGATGGCCTCTCTCTCTCGAGCTGTATGGCTCAATAACTCTTTCTATCCTAGTTGGACCTAGGGATATGAACACAAAATTTGATGTTATCCTAGAATTTGATTTGTTTAGGGTGAAGTTAGGCATACCTTGGCTAGCTTCTATGAATGAAATCGCTTTCGTCATTCATAAGTGTTTAAAATTCTCCCATGAAAGTGTTTTGCACATCATGCATGACATCGAATACCAACCATTAGTGTCCTATGGGGGCTATTAATTAGATATTTTTTGGCACACCTTGGTGGGTTCGCTTCCCCCAAGAATGGACCTACTTTATCAAAACTATGTGAAGTATAAGACTTGGGGAAAGGGGCAGCTGAAAGTGACCCTTCTGGTAGTTCAGCAGCACACAACCTCCTCTTATCAAAAGGGAAAGGAGAGGCTTGCCCATCCTCAGGGTGCCCCTTCCACTCCTCTTTTTGAAGAATATTTTTGGATGTCTACTCCTCAATTCCACATGATAATTTTGATGGTGCTCGCTTAGTGCAAAGCTAATATTAGGATATCAGATCTTCCTACTGTGCCTCCTAGACCTTGGCCCTACTTATATGGTAAAAGAAAGGGTCCCTACAGGGAATCCTCTATGTCTCAACCTCTACGTCCTCCCACCACTCCTACTCCTAAGGAAGTGAATGGGAAGAGGCCCACCATCAAGGCGTTAGATCTGACTCCCCCTGTTATCTCTCAAACTCCTCTTGCTCCCTTTTAGGAGCATGTCCCTCCATAGGAGATGACTATAATGGACACTACTATGGATGAGCAGGAGGTTATCCCTCTACTGGAGACAACTATGATGGACACTCCTATGGCTAAGCAAGAGCCTTATGTCCCTTCACATCTCCCAGCCTCTAGCTCAAAGAGTTGTAGAAACCACTTTGCACACGAGCGCAAGTGCCAGTGAAAGGCTTTGGTGGCTAAGTAGGCTACTTTGTAGAGAAAGGAAGAGGAATTGACTGCCCCTATTTTAGAGCCTCCTAATGCATCTTCCTCTTTCCTCCCCTCTACTTTTATTCAATCCAATTCAGTTCTATTGCTGGCTCCCCCTATGAGTGTGAGTGCACTTGACCCTAAAAAGGTGTAGATGTTTATCGCTCCTTTAGTCGAGCTGGCTCTTTTGATGTCCCTTCGAGATATCCTGCCATTCCCTAAACCCATGGACATGTCGAATATCTCGGTGGTGTCTATCATGGTTTTATCCTCTACACCTCTTGCCTCATATGTGGGGAGTTCACATCCCCCAACAAAGAAAAAAATAGAGGTTGGCTCTTCTAGCAATGGAGGTCATAAGAGGAGTCCACCTTTTTCAAAGGGTGGTCCTGTACTATCTTGTTCTGTCCTAGTAACGAAGCCAGTTTCGGCTTTCCCTGAGTTTGTCACTACTCCTGAGTCACTTAGTGAGCCAAGAAGTGAATCTCAAGCGTTGTCTACCCCATTTGTTGAGGTCACACATGACACTTTTGTAAAGTGCATGTTTAACTCTCTAGACGAGTCCCAACCTTGTCAATGATTTTCACAAAATAATTGACCATAGCTCAACAAGAGCCTAGTGGAGAAGACCTTGCAAGGACTTCTTCCTTAGCCCTTGTTGTGGGAGGGCCAGAAGAACCTCCCCTTAATATTCTACCACTACAGGTTCATCTACCTTCCCCTTATAATGATCTAGATTGGGAAGTGGACGACCTCTTAGTCGATGAGTGTTAGGGGGAGGAATCTTCTTTATATTTAGAATAGGCATGTGTGTTGTGATGTGTTCCCTCATGCTTTCGTTTTGTGTTCCTGGATGACCCATATCACCCTTGTAGGTGCTCTGATATAGGAGTGATTATGTGTTGTAAAACTTCCTCTATTTTTTCCATCATTCTTCCTCTATTATGTGTTTTGACTTTTGGAAAATTGGGGATGATGCAAAGTGTTGGGGGCATTTAGGCTTCCCTTCCATGTTGACCCAATTTTTTATTTTTATTTTGTCTTCTCACACATTCTTCATATGGTCTGATATAGTAGGGGGTTGATGACAGTTACTTTTTATACTACTATTATACTTATATATATATTTATGAGTAGTTTTAACCCTGAAATATCAGACCACCCCTATGCCCTTTGTTTGTGATTTTAGTGTCTCTTATTGTGATTTTATTATCTTTCTCTCTTCTTTGCTTGAGTTGTTCCTCGTATTTGTGACAACGTCACTTTCACAATGTTATGATTTTCAAAAAATGCATTCGTTGCCAACAAATCTTTTCTCAAAAAATCCTTGCAATATTTTTAAAAAATTGCATTCCCAACTTGGACCCCTAGTGGAATGTGTTTCCTTCATTATGTGTTCACAAAGAAATAACTTGAAGAACTTTCTTCTGAGGTGGGAGCATCTTTTCCTGCGGAAGAAGCCTTGACCTTCCCCTCGCAAGGGGGAATTTTCTTCCTTTTGAATTCCTTGATGAAGTGAACATCTTTTGAAAGGATCCCTTGATGTTGAATTTATTTTTGAAAAGAATTCTTTTACTTTCAAACAATGTGTCCCTTAAGTGGACCCCTCTTCTTTTGAAGGGTTCCTGAGGGACCCCTTTGAAAGCCTTGCAATTTCTTGACTGTCTGGGTGACTATTTGTTTGTCTTCCTACTTGTCTTTTTTTGTTCTCTAGCATGTTTTATCTATAGATTAACATGTTGCTTTGTAGGTGTGCCAATGAAGCCACTTTCTAGTCCAACTCTTCTTTCATGAGAGGGTACTTGGGGATTTCCTTCTCAGAGGTCTATGGGCTTGTGAGGCACTTACATCTTATGATGGGATTCCTTCATGAGAGAGTACTTGGGGGTTGTTTTCTTGTAGGTATGTCGGCCTGTGAGGTCCTTACATCCTATGATATTTTTCCATCATTGGTCTAAGGGCATCTAGTGTACTTTGTGCAACTTCATAGTTTTGTGAGGCTATGGAATCCTTTTGTTCGAAACTCCTCAAGAAAGAGTACCTATGGAGTCCTTTGCCTTCTCTGTGCTTTTGAGTTCAATAGATCGTGGTTTGCTTCCTCGATGGTTCAGGTATACATATCTATCTCTTCAATATACTTTACTGAACACTCATTGATACTTGTGCTTGCTAAAGTGGGGGGAAAATGTATAGGGGAAAATTTGCACCCCTTGTGTAAATTCCCCTTTCACATACCCTCACCTTACAAAATCAAACTCGAAGGAAAAATTCCTCATCACCCATCTAGAATGCATCAACTTGGCATTTTTCTTGTGCATTAGTGAGAGAATATTTATCATGGATGCATGCATATCACATAGATGTCCACATGACACATTGTTGTCCCTGATGAATTCATGTGTCTGAAGTTGGCAGAGGAGTTACACTCCTCATTGGGGATGAATTGTAATGTCCCTCTTTGACCAACTGACCCAAAAATGCCTTATTCCTTCTCATCCCACCTTCAAAAAACATTCTTCATTCATCCATTCCAGCCTCTACACATTCAATCAGTTGAACTTCTTCACACTCTAAAGCAACATTCTAGCATTTCATTGTAAACATTGGCACTTCATCAACTCCACATTGTAAGTGTGAGGAAGCCATAGAAGTTGTGGGCTTGGAGTCTTGCAAGACCTCCCTTCATCACTGATGTGGTTGTGGTGAATTTACCAAGTCCATACCTTGGATTCTCCCTTCATTTCCTAGTGAGCCTCTGGGTAGAGGTGGTAGCACTTAACTCCTCTCCTTTGTGATTTGATTGAGTAGCATAGTATTTTTTTGTAGTGTTAAAAAATATTTCTTTCTACTTTCTTTATCACATATTCTACTGTGTTACTTTCTAGCTATCTGTGCAGGTGGAAACACCAAATCAGAGGTTTGACTGAGGCAGGCCCCTATACAGCCCCAACAATTTTTCCCTTCTTGTTTGTGTGTAGGTGAATGTGTGTGTGGAGCTAGCTAGTGAACTAGTGCTTTTGTGAGATAATATTTGTTACCCTAGCCTTTATTTACTTGCTTTATCATCTCCATCTTTGTTTTTTTGTATCTCATTATTCTGTTTACTTTGTAAAGATTAGTCAGCTAGGCTGTTTAGTAAGTTTTTGGTATTTTTATTGTGTCTTATTTTTTTTGGCCATATGGATATAAGTGCGCTAGAGAGATGCTAGTGCTCCACACTGTCATCCTAGAATTGCACTATCATCCTTAGATAAAGAGTTGTTTGAGGTGCAGTATTGACTCCAAAAATCAACTCACCTAGCCCAAACCTAAATTTAGGGTCTGTAGAGTGATAGAAGTACTACATAGTGCTCTTCATTCTTGATCCTCACCCTAAAAAATTCCTTTAGAGTGAGGTAAGTTAGGGCAGCCCTTCGCTCTCAGCTCTTCGTGACCTAGAGCCCTGATGTGATTGGTCCCCCTCTCTTACACTATCAAACCTATAAATCTTGTTGAAGATTTATTTCTCAATTCATACCAAAAGTTTTAGGCAAAGAGCATAGCTAAATTATCTCTTAGCAATATTCTTGAATCTAATAGGTCCATGGTTGGTACTTCTCCCCAGCCCATCATTGATGAACCTATGATTGAGCTAAAAAATCTTCCAAGAAACCAAGGTAAGTACACTATAGTTCCTCCACCTATCTCCTATAAAGACCAAGAGACAATAAAATGATTCCTTTTGTGCCATCAAAGTTAAAATAGGTGTATGAACCTAAAGAGAGTTGTTTCCCAACCCTCGGTAGTTCATTTAGTTCCTCCCCTAAGGGAAGAAAAGAGATAAATGGTTGATAAAGCCTCTCCTACCCCATCACAACTTGAAAACTATGCAAAAAGAAACCAAAGTGTTAAAGAGCATAAGAAAACATGTGTTATTTCTCATCAATTGGAACAAAAGAATAAACCAACACCAATAAAACAACTCAAGAAGAAATTCAACTTTCACCAAAACAAGAGGAGAAACAAGAAAATTCAAATGTGATAATCATAAAATCTCCTATTGTGATCAATTTGGATGATGATTATGAGATTGCTAAAATTTATGAAGAGGTGCATAATGAGGTTAATTTTATTTTTTTTAAGAAAATAAATTTAGACGGGGGAAACCATGATGATCCTCCTAATGAGAGTGACCTACCATGTGTTGAACCTAGTGATGCTCTTAGTTCAACAATTGTTGTAGTCCCCTTGGCTAGTTATCCACCTTCCTTATATGATGAGCAATATTGGGATGCAGATGAACTACTCTAGGTTGACTTGCATGTGAAGTACTCATTTTGTATGTTTACTTTCTATGTTCTTTGTGTTTACTTGCATGTAATGTGATCTATTGTATTGTGAACTTCTTGGCATGTATTTATGTTTGTGAGTTTGCTTTGGATGACCCTTGTTGCTTTGTTGATGCAATGATACAATTGAAATGAACCTATCATGATATTCTTCTATATGTCGTAAACTTTATCTTTTATTTTGGTCTTGTGTTTTCTTTTTGTGACTCAAAGTGTTGAGACATTTAGGTCTCTTTCATGTTGACCTAAAATCTTCTATTTTTTCTCTCTCTATGTGTCATTCCTCCTTTTTTTTCATTGTTCCATGAGTATTTGGGGAATGATTTCAGTTTTGAGCTCTATTATATCGTTGTAGTGAAGACATATACTAACCCCAAATCCATGGATCCCTCATTGTACCTCCCTATATTGCATTTAGGGGGAAACCCCTTATCATGATGTAGTTTAGTTGGAAACATATCATTAGCATAGGGATTTCCAAATAAGCTCTTGTGATCTCTTGTTGCATGAAATTTCTCATTTTTCTACTTTAAAGTAATTTGTCATAGCATGGTGTTTAGCAATTTCTTTAAAGTGGGGGCATACATTGGCATTATTTTTCTTCACTTTGTTCATAGAGGCTGAATTTTGTGGTGCGTTGACATTTGTCAGTTTGACATTTTCTTGGCTTCACTTTGTTTATAGAGGTTGAGCTTGGTGTAGCATTGGCATAACATTTTTATTGTTTTTTGTAGCATTTTATCAAGGTTATCAAGGAGTATAATTCTTGGTATAGTTATGGGAACACCTTGTAGACCTATTGTGTGTTTCATATTTTTCTAGCTATTTTGGGAGCTCACCTAGTGAAAACCGATCCTCACTAGCATGTGTGTCTTCCTCTTTTGTATGGCCACTAGCATAATATAGCTTGTTAGCCCATACCCCTTATTCCTTTTCCTTGCATTTACTTTAACATAATTGTATGTTTGTGTATCTTGTGTTGTTGTGTATAATGCATGCATGATCCTTTGTACTTATGTTGGTTTTCCATGGGATCTTAGCTCCTAGGGGCTTGATCGCCCTCCTTGATCCTTATTCATCCTATCTCTTCAACATTTGTGCATTTGAACCCCTCTTGACATATATTTCTCTACTTTAGTGTAATTATGCGTATAAGTTCATACTCTCACTAAAGTAGGGGCTGAATGTAGTGTAGAAAATTGTATACCTTAACAATTTCACATTATTTTTTGTCCCTCTTATTTATTGGACTTAATTAAGATTTTAATTTTCTAAATTATGCATTCCAAAGCCTATTTTTAATCATTTTTTGAAGAAGAACAAGTATTAAAATAATGTATTCAATCATTAATTTGTCCCCAACTTTGAGTGTCCTGGAAATTTGGACATGAACCATTCACCTATGGGTGAATCGGTCCCCCTTCTTAGCTAAGACCTAAATTTAAATATGTTTTCGGTAGTATTTTAACATCCAAAATTCAATTATGAAGTGTTAGATTTTGGAATCTAAATTTTGTTAAATTGGATAAACACCTATAAATACCTAGTTATTTTATCATTTGAAATATAACAACTATCAAGACACACAATTGAGAAAATACTATTGTCAAGGTCAAATCAAGAGTAGCATCTTAGAGCATTATTATAGCAATTCAAGATCCAACATAATGTGAAGGTTTATGTGTGTTCATGTTGTCATTGTTTTGTGAAGGAAAACATATTTTTGTAGATCTCCAAAGCATTCAAGCATTCAAGCATTCAAGAAAATTGATCAAAAAATATCTAAATCCTTGAAGAGATGTGTATTGATTTAGTCCTTCAAGGCAGCCTTTGAAGGGTGGTGAGTTGTAGCATTGTGTTCATTCATCATTTCCTTCCTTTCCATTTTTAGTTTATCATTGACATTTCCATTGTGGAAGTGGAAACACTTACATGGGGTTTGATTGAGACAAACCCCTATATGGCACAACATTTTCCCTCTATATGAATGTGTAGGTTACATGTTTAAAGAGGATTGAAGAGAGTTTAAAGATCCTTTTTTCATCAATGCATTTATTGTCATCAAATTTTTCAAGAAATGAAAACTCAATTACAAAATTTATTGATGACATTCTGACAAGTTTACAACTAGGAATCAAAAGCTCATATCTAGCACCAAAGGACTACAAAATTTTGTTTAGGACCCCTTATCAAGGACCCATTCCTCAAGGGGTGACACAGTCTTGCTACAAAACTTGAGATAATCTTTTGGTAGCAGGTACACATTAGTCTACACTCTCCAAATCCACTTGCAAATCACTTTTTTATTTTGTTTATTTTCGCAACATTGCATTCATTATATTAGTTCATTTAGTCTAATTAGGTCAATCATTCTAAATCATTTCCAATTCATTCCTAAGACTCAAAAGAATCAAATCTAGGTCTTATTGACTCACCTTGGAGGTTGAAAGTCAATCTATACACCTTGTTGATTTTCATCCTAATGAAATCTTAGAAATATTTTCCCATTAACCTTAAGTTTTAAGGAATCCACACATTTTTAATGTTTCACAAAGAAAGTGCCAAGAAGGTTAGGAAGATCAACCTTTGCTGCTACTATTCCTCCATAGCCCACTAAATCCACACAATCCACTAAAGAGTTACATCTAAAACTAAAGTTGTTGACAAGAAGCATCCAAGGTATATGAAACAAGCCAAGAGAAAGAAGGCTAAGATAGAAGAGATAGAGGAAGAAGAAAACCATGAGGAAGGAACTTCCAAACCTAAGGGAAAAGGAAAGAAGAAAAATAAGAAAAATCCTTTGGTGGCACCTCCACATGAACCTCTCTAATTGGATGCTATCTTCAATGGTATTGTAATTCATGGCTTGTTACAAGAGACAGTTGCATTACCGCTTGAGGACCAAAGGACTATTGAAATGGAAATATTTATGTACATGATCAAGTACAATGTGGCTCTCAAAAAAATCCTTGAAGATGCTCTAGACAGTCTAGCTCAATCCTTGAGGTAGAAAAGGGAGAAGTTAATTGAAGTAGATGATGAGCTAAGGAATGAAGAAATTGAAAAATTTGGATCTTCCATTTATCAGGAAGAAAAAGATAAAATACTTTGGAAACAAGCTCAAGAAGTAAGGTCTAAGTAGAGAGTGGACATCATTATGAGTATGGAGAGGGAAATTTTTAAATTGACCAAGAAAATCATTGAGAAAATTAGAAATGTTGAAGATGTGGAGCAATCATAGATGTCCCCATAGCATGATATTGTTCAATAGGAACCAAAATAAGAAAAAATAACAAGTTTCTCATGATGCAGAGCATGTTTCTCTTGGTCATGAAGTGCATGATATCCCTCCTCTAGAGAGCACTAGTCAACATGATTACAAAATTAAGGAAAGAACATCTACTTCTAAAGCACATACATAAGAGTCTCCAAAGGAATCCTCCTCAACATCCCCCATTGGCTCAATCAAATAATTTCTTGCACAATAGAAAAAAATTCATCCTACAATTGCTTCACAATTTCTATAGTTGCCTATGTTTGATGGAAAAGTTGATATTTGAAACATCTCACCATTGCAAAATTTGCAACTTGGTGAAATATTTCGCTCCTCTATAAGGGAAGAGATCTTGCAACAATAGGTTTCTAGTTCATAAACTTTGTAGGAGGTTGTCAAAATTCTAGAATCTAAAATTCCCAATGTAAAAATGGATTCCTCTCTACCACTGTCTCAATAGATCAAACAACTAATGAATTCCTTCAAGGAAGATTTAGCCTATCTAGAGAAGCAAGTTGAGGTGAAGATTGTTAACAATATACTGTCAAAGGCCTAAGGGAAATGTGCAAAGGCACATGAGAAGCTGAAAATGTTGAACGAACAAGACAACTAAGAGGGGGGAGAATCATTTGTATCAATTTAAAACATCAAAAAAGCCTCAACAGTAATCAGATCCATAAGCATTCATTAAACCATTATTTTGTTATAGTGATTGATCATGAAATGTAGATAAAAAAATTGAAACAACAACACAATACATAAGAGAACACCAGATTTATGTGGAAAACCCAATAAGGGAAAAACCATGGTGAGGGTTAACTCACAATATAAGTAATTACAAAATTGGTACAAGGGCTCACTAACATAATAGGACACACTGTCCAATAGGGATCACAACCAAATTTCACTACTTAGAATAAAAAGAATATAGAAGAGAAATGTTACACAAAGATCACTATCTCAATGCAACAAGGAATCCACCATAATTAATCCAACACTTTCACATAATTGTTTGAAAGATTGCAGATTCCTTCAAATCACTTCCTTGAGAAGTCTAACACTTTGAAGTTCGTGTTGCTTTGCTCAAATTTGCATCTATACTTCTGCAATTTTCACCAAGTTCATTACTCACATCTATCTTGCATCTATCTTGAGATATTCCAACAAAACCACTCTTATTTATACCATCCACAACCTTGAAAACCTTCTCCAAGGTCGATAACACACCCTTTACATTTACAATTTCAAATTAGGTCGGCACCCAAACATTACCACGATGGATAGTGATAGGGAGGTTGGATGAAACAATCACAGTTTCATGCTCTAAGTCTTGTTGGAAGACTTCTAAGGTGTCTCTCTCCACCACTTCAACCTATAGGACCTTTCTTTACTTAGGATCCCCTAGTTTTTCCTTGCCAACCCCAACTACCAACATAATTCTTCCTACCAAGTCGACCTTGGTACAAACTTGCAACTCTACACTTAGCCCTTAATCCATCCTAAAGACTATAATCCTCCAAAATATTGAATTTAACCTTGCAGGGGTGTGGAGGTATTTCTAATGACTGTAATCCATCCTACTGTGGTTCTTGAAGGTCCATCTAACTCTATTTCTTGGTCGCTTCCAGCAAACCCTCATTTAGGTCTTAAAAGGCTACTAGCCCTAGGAGCCCCAATTAGGCCTCCTTCTCTGAGAAAATAGGTTAGTTCTCAAAACTTTCCGAAGAACACCCCAATATTCTCTTAGGATTCATGCTTCATTTTCCCACCTCTCAAATATTTTTGGGGTCTTGGGTCTCAGCTATCCATACAACGCCCTAACCTGAAAATGGGCAAAACTAGGTCTTTTAAGCCCTTTCCTGGCTTCTTTCAAGCTATCAATTTTTCCTCACATTACATGAATTGATGGAGCTTCCTCCTCCATGCTATGTCATGGAAAGACACTCATCTATCTTCTCCAAGTGGTGATTTATCAAAAAGTTGACACCCCTACAATTTAAGTGCTCTGCACTAAGGTCTTCCCTAGCCGAACTCTTTCATGGCTCGCCAAGGGCAAGACTTTCCCAACATCTCCTGTACTTTCAAAGAACCTAAACCCTACAATATTTACAACCATGGAGTCTAGTCACTATCCCCAAAGGGTCGTACAATTTGTATGGTGGGAAAGTGAACTAACACTACATTTTCACAAAACTGTCTGGTTCAGACCAGCAATAGTATAGAAACAAAACTATTTATAAATAATGTTGAAAATGAATTAGAAAACTATCTAAATTCCACACAAAGCTTGAAGGATATCTACACTACATCCTACACTAATTACAGTGCCCTGTTCAATCCATTAAAGCAGCACTTCAAGCAAAAATCAGAAAATTAGCACACAAACACAACTGTTTTCCTTGAATTTACAAAACTTCAAGACAATACAAGTTTTTCCCAACCCTACTCCAATGCTGGGGCATTCCATAAATAGGTCACCTAAAACAGTTATCTCCCCCTTGGGCTCTTCTTGGCCGCTTGTAGCTCCCATTGAGCATTATTTGCAAAAAATTGAAAAGAAACTCCTAAAAATCCTAAAAGGTTAAAACCTTACTTGTGCAAAAGCCTTAGGCCTATCCATTGGTCAACATGACCTTCATCAGATGATCAACACCCAAATTAAAATTCCATTAAGGCTTACATCCAAATGAACTAAGTTTTATTGCTTAGTTGTCCTAGACAAGACTGTCCTAGACAACCTGTGAGATAACCTATGGGTGCTCCTGCACCAGATAGGAATGAAGATGACCCTTATAAATCCTTAGTTAGGACCCAAATATTCCCTAGCACACTTCAACATGCTTCTACAAACATCAAAATGGCTTCTCATCTAGTGTTAACACTAGTTCAGCCATTACCTGTGATAAACACCATTAAACTATTAAGTACACACTTCCCATTTGATCAAGATGACAAGTGAACCACAAAAATATCTTTTACACCATATAGAACAATCCAAAAACCACCTGATATACAACAAATAAATCATTCAAATTCACATCATAAAAATATTTCAACCCGAAACATCCAAAAAATCTCCTACACATTGACGGATGAAACACACACTATTCTATACCAAATCAAGAACAAACTTGAATTATGAAAGATATAAACAATATACGAAACGTCCCAAATCCACACAACTAGAAACCATATTGTAGAGAAATGTAGAGAAAATACATTTCTCCTAGACCATAGTAATCAACATTGAAAAACCTTGTTCACATATTGGTGAGCACATCTCACTCTACACAGTGATCCATAAACAAAAAATCTAGCTATAGAAACTAATAACAACCTTGAAAAACATATCAGATCCACACGGGCATATCATCAACACAAAAGAAACATGGAGCACATCCCAGAGCTCATTCTCAATACTTGCATGACATTGTTTTCTCTATTTATCAATTTTTTTCAAAAGCACTTGAAAACCAAGTACCGGAGACACCATCTTAACACATTACTTCATTCCAACACATATCTATACACTACAACATAAATATAGCTCCATGTACTCACAACACTTCCTCAATATCTCAACTATACATGCACACAAACTATAACAAATGGTTTCCCTCTTTTTCACAATTTTCTCAATATCCTCATCTTCATCATTCAACAACCTTCTTCAACACATAGTTGACATCAATGAAAACACCTTCGTACTTGCAACAATCTCCCCCTTTTTCATTGATGGCAACACATGATGTGAAAAACCATCAAAGACAACACAAAAATTTTGAACACACTTTCTCATTATTTTCTTTTACTTTCTCTCCCCTTGTGTAGATAAAAATTTCCACATGATTCTTTCTCCCCCTTTGAAATAAATGGAAAAGGATATTTTTTTTGTAATTTTTCTCCCCCTTTGAAACTAAACCAAGATAGTTGCTTTGAATACCCCCCTTAGGAGTACACCCAACCAAATCAGCAACTTTGCACAATAACAACATATGATGCTACCTACTCCCCCATGAGAGGTAGCCACCAACATCAATCTAGACAAGAGATGAATCCATAGATCCATTGGAATGATGCATCTAGTTCAAGGAAGGAGGGGAAATAACCCCCAACTTCTTCAAAACATACTCAAAAGTATCCTTAGGAAAATCCTTAGTGAATATGTCAACAATCTGATCCTTTGTAGGTACATACTCAAGCTTCACCTCATTCTCCATAACCTTGTCTCTCATAAAGTGATACCTAATTGATATATGCTTTTTCCTTGAATGCATCACTAGATTCTTTGAAATGTTAATTACACTTGAATTATCACAAAATATAGAAATAGGCTCATCATACATTACTTTGGTATCCTTCAATGTCTTTCTCATCCACAATACTTATGTGAAACAAGATGATACTACAATATAGTTAGCCTCTGTAGTAGATAAATAAATTGAATCATGTTTCTTACTTAACGATGACACCAATCTACATCCAAGAAATAATGCACCACTACTTGTACTTTTCATGTCATCAACACAACTAGCCTAATCTACAACTTTGTATGCACTTAATGTGAAATCAATATCCTTAGGATACAATAAGCCATAATCTAGAGTTCCTTTCAAATATCTAAATATCCTCTTCATAGCTGCAACATGGTCTCCTTAGGATCTTGAAATCTAGCCACAAGACATACTACATGCATGATATCAGGTCTAGTAGCAGTTAGGTACAACAATCCATCAATGATAGATCTATACTTTCTCTGATCAAGCTTAGGTGATTCATCATATTTTCTCAATTTGCAACCAAACACCATAGGGGTACATACTAGTTTGGAGTCATCCATTCCACACTTCTTCAACATCTCTTTAACATACTTTGACTATAAAATGAATATACCTTTATTTCTTTGATTGATTTGTAGCTCAAGGAAGAAATTCATCTCTCTAAACATAGACATCTCAAACTCCTACACCTCTTCTACAAATTTCTTACACATAGCTTCATTTCCTCCAAAGATAATGTCATCCACATACACAACCACTATTGATATTTTATCTTCCTCAATTTTGAAGCAAATATTATTGTCTGAAATGTCTTTATTGAATCCTTGTTGTATCAAATATTTGTCCAATCTTGCATACGAAGCTCTGGGAGCTTGCTTCAATCCATACAATGCCTTCTTCAATTTGCAAACCATATCTTGTTGATTTGATAAATTAAATCATTCATTTTGTTCCATGTAAAGCTCTTCTTCCAATTCACCATTCAAGAAAGCAGACTTCACATCAATCTGATAAAATTTAAAGTCCCTGTATGCTAAAAATGTCAAAAACATCTTGATTGCTTCCATTCTAGCCACCGGGGAAAATGTTTCTTCAAATTTTATTCCTTCCACTTCTGAGTAACCCTTAAACACAAGTCTTGCTTTATTTCTTACCACTTCTACATTCTCATTCAATTTGTTTCTGAATACCCACTTGGTCTTAATTATGTTTTTGTTTGTCAGTCTAGGAAACAGTTCCCAAGTTTGATTTTTCTCTATCTGCATAAGTTATTCTTCCATTTCCTTCATCCAATGTTCATCTTTGCATGCATCACTCACTAATTTAGGTTCAATTTTAGATAGTAAACACAAATTTACTTCAGCTTCAACATCTCTACTTCTTTTCAATGCTCATTTCCTCTTGTCTCCAATGATCTATCCTTCAAAATTATTTATTTGCACATAGTTAGGGGTCTTAGGGGTCTTTTTTGAAGCTTCTTCCTCTTCATTCTGCACTTCTTTTTCCTGGTATTTTTCTTCTTCTTCTTTTCAAGTAGGTTCATCTAACACATATCCATCTATAGCAACTGAATTATGTAAATTTTCATCAACCTTAACATTTTTACTTTCAACAATCTTCTTTAGCCTTTTGTTGTAACATCTATAAGCTTTTCTTTTAGTAGAATATCCAACGAAGATACCTTCATTAGACCTTGGGTCAAACTTTCCTAAGTTTTCTTCATCTCTTTTGATATAACATTTACTTCCAAATACTCTAAAGTACTTGACAGTGGGAATCCTTCCTTACCACAACTCATAGGGAGTCTTTGTGTTGTTAGCTATAACTTGAACTTTGTTAAGTATGCAGACAAAAATATGAATTGCTTCTCTCTAGTAGACTTCCAGTAGGTTAGCTTCTTTCAACATAGTCCTAGAAGCTCCTTGAATAGTCATGTTTTTCCTTTCAACCAATCAATTCGGCTGAGGATTTCTAGGGACAAACAGGTGCCTTTTTATTCCATGAACTTCACAAAACATGTTAAACTCATTGGAGGTGAATTCTCCACCTCTTTTAGACCTCAAACATTTGAGTTTCAAATACATTTCATTTTTAGCCATAGCTTTAAATGCTTTGAATCTATCTAGAGCATCCAATTTTTCTCTAAGAAAATTAACCCATATCATTCTAGAATAATCGTCAATCAAAAGCATGAAATACTTGTCACCTTGAAAACTTCTCACCCTTGTAGGACCACAACGATTTGTATGTATTAATTCCAATAATCTGGTAGAAAATTGTTCCTTCCCTTTGAAACTACTCCTTATCTATTGTCCAAATTGATATTTTTTGCAAATGACATTGATAGGCTTTGTAGTTCTTGGTAGGTCTCTTACTGCATGAACTTAACCAATTCTAACTAAATTATCAAAATTCATGTGACATATCCTCTAGTGCCATAACCAACTATCATTAACCTGAGACATAAAGCAATGAACATCAACACCCTTAAGCTGATAGATATTTCCATCTATCCTCATACCAACAACAATCATAGTTCTAGACCCTTTTCTAATCTCACATATTTCATTCTTAAGCACAAGATTGTATCCTTTGCTACACATTTTTCCAACACTCAAAAGATTATGCCTTAGCCTTTAACATAGTAAACATCTTCAATATTATGCTTGCCATTAAAATTGATTGAACCTATTCCACAAATCTTAGCTCTTGAATCATTTCCAAATTTAACTAATCCTCGATCATACTTTTCAAGTTTAACAAACTTACTTTTGTCTCCGGTCATGTGATTAGAGCAACCACTATCAACAACCCAGTAGCTTTTGTCCTATTTAACATGAAAATTAGAAACCAATGTACCTTAAGCCTTATCCTCCTTGTCTGGAACACTTTCCTTCACACAACTTTTAGAGTTAGCAGAAGTAGATTCATCTTTTAAAGCTAATAACAAGAATTCATTTTCATTAGCATCTCCATAATCAAATTCATCATCATAAATACCAACATCTTCTCTAACATAGTAACTTCTTTTAATTATCTTTCATTTTCTCTCCTTATTTTTATTGTTCACATCTCTATTTAGATATCTTGAAGCATGGTGACCAATATTTCCACAACTAAAACATTTGAAAGGTAGTTTACCTTTGTACTTACTAGTTCCCTTTTTCATCCTTCTTACAAATTTAGCTTCCACATCATCAGGATCTTCTCCATCTAAATCTTCAACCTTTTCTAATTTTCTAGCCTTGAAAGTAGTCTCTACTTTTGTACCATTTTTCAAACCAAGTTTTCTCATTTCAAAAGTAGTGTACCAAGCAACTGATCTCTAGAATAAATATTAAAATTTGCAACTTCCTCAATAGAAAATACCTTTTCATTGTAATAATCAGGAAGATATATGAGAGTTTTCTTTACCACCTAGGTTCTATGACTTGTGCACCAACACCTCTCATTGCGCTTAGCAGCTCATCAACTCTCTACATGTAGGTTGTAATTGTTTCATCTTCATAAATTCATAGGGTCTAAAATTGTGCCTTCAGATTTTGTAACTTTTCATTTTTAACCTTGTCATATCCTTCATAAATACTTTCTAGCTTGTCCCAAACTTCTTTAGTAGTCTTTAGATTTGTAACACTTACTAATTCAAAATTTGAAAAATTATTCAAAAGAATAAATATTACCTTAGCATTTACCTCATGTTCCTTGATCTCATTACTTGTGTTCAGACCATTTTGAGGTGCAACATATTGAGTCTTTATTTCCTTTTCAATCTCATACCCATAGGATTCCAAATATCATTCCATCTTTGTCTTCCAGAATACATAGTATGTGCTATAAAACTTAGGGAAATCTAACTTGTTTGCCATCTTGGATCTACGTCAAGAAGTTAAGTTCTTCTCCAAGGAAGCTTTCTTTGATACCATTTTTTGAACAAACAAGACAACTAAGAGTGGGGGTGAATCAATTGTATCAATATAAAACATAAAAAATCCTCAATAGTAATCAGATCCACAAGCATTCATTAAAACCTAATTTTGTTACAATGCTTGATCATTGAATGTAGATAACAGAGTTGAAATAACACAATACACAAGAGAACACTAGATTTACATGGAAAACCCAATGAGTGAAAAACCATTGTGAGTATTAGCTCACACTAAAATCAATTTCAAAACTGGTACAAGGGCTCACTACCAAAATAGGACGCACTATCCAATAGGGCTCATAGCCAAAGCTCACTGCTTAGAATACAAAAGAAGATAGAAGAGAAATTTTACATGGAGATCACTATCTCAATGCAACAAGGAATCCACCATAATTATTCCAACACTTTTGTAGCCTTGTTTGAAATACTGTGGATGCCTTCAACTCACTGCCTTCACAAGTCCAACACTTTGAAGTTCACACTGCTCTGCTCAAATTCACATCTATAATTTTGAAATTCACACCACATTCATCACTCACATATATCTTGCATCTATCTTGAGATATTCCAACAACACCACTCTTATTTATACCATCCTCAACCTTGAAAACCTTCTCCAAGGTAAAAAACACACTCTTTACATTTACAATAAATCAAATTAGGTCAGCACACAACCATTACCATGATGTATAGGAATGAAGGTGACCCATATAAATCCTTAGTTAGGACCCAAATATGTCCTAACACACTTCAAAACATTTCCACAAACTTTGAAACAACTTCACATGTAGTGTTAACACCAGGTCATCCATTACCCATGCTAAACACCATAAAACTATTAAGTACACACTTTCCATTTGATCAAGACAACATGTGAACCACACAAATATATTTTACATCACCTAGAAAAATCCTCAAGCCACCTAAGATCCAACAAAGAATTCATCCAAATTTTCATCATAGAAATACTTCAACCTAGAACATCTAGAAATATTCATACGCACATTGACGCACGAAACACACATTGTACTATACCAAATCAAGAACAAACTTGAATTGTGAAATATATAAACAATATAAGAAACTTCCAGATATGCACAACCAGAACCCATACTATGGAGAAATTAAAAGCAAATACATTTCTACCATACCACAATAATCAACACTAAAAACCTAGTTCACATACTGGCGAACACATCTCACTCTGCACAACAATCTAGAAACTCAAACTTTGGATATAGAAACTACCAAAAAACTTGAACAACATATCAAATCTACACAAGCATAGCATCGACACACAATAAACATGGAGAACATCTTGAAGCTCACTATGAACACTTGCACAAAACTATTTTCTCTATTTGAGCACTTGGAAACCAAGTCACTATCAGCACATTACTTCATTCCAAACATCTCTAGCACATAAAGATAGATCTGTGTACTCACAACACTTCCTCAATATCTCAACTACACATGCACACATTACTTCATTCCAACACATCTCTAGACACTACAACATAAAGATAGATCTGTGTACTCACAACACTTCCTCAATATCTCAACTACACATGCACACAATATGTAACAAATAGTTTCCCTCTTTTTCACAATTTTCTCAATATCCTTGATATATTCATCATTCAACAACCTTCTTCAACACATAGTTAACATCAATGAAAACACTAGCTTGTTGACATCAATGACAAAACCTTCATACTTGCAATAGAAAACATGTATAGAATACATTCATGCTCATCTGGTGAGTGAAATATAGATCACTACTTCTATGAAGAAGCCATGGGACAACTCCTTGATTCAACTAAAGTCAATATATAAGAACATTCTTCCTTCAAGTCAGAGCTAAGTATGCATTTGTGACATAGTTTTTTATTAAAAAATTGATATGTAAATATACAAAGTAGATAAGTGTTCAAGACTCTATGTAAAGAAAACAATCTCTTAGAGTAAGGGGGAGTGACTTGAAAAACTGTGTATAGATAAGGGGATTCCATTTTTTTTTTAAGGAAACCTACCCTTTTCCCTTGATTTGAAAGGGGGAGAGATAATAAAAGAGCTAGTAAGTGTTGCCATCAATGACAAAGTGGGATATTTCTAGAAAATGTGTGGATAGTGTTTTGTCATTGATGTCAACCTTTATTGACACCATATGCACTTATGTTGAAGAATAATTCACGGTTGGATGTCAACGAAATGTAAGATTATCTTATCAATTGAAGTTCATGATTGGATAAATGCTATCATTGGTACACTATTGTACAACATCATTCAAAGTTCATGGTTGAATGTCAAAATGCCTTGGTTGATAAGGTTCAAATCTATCTATGACACATGAATGGATTCATAGGAGCTTTGTAAAATGCTCTGCATTCCTCAACAGATGAATTTTTGATCTCGTGGTTTAAAGAGTAGCTCTGGACAGTTGCAAGGTATGCATATTCCATGTTTCCATGCATAAGTCTTACTACAAAGTGTTCTGGTGTTGTCAAAGTATGAAACTATTAGGTTTTAGTGAATGTATGATAAAGAAGAATAGTATGTCTCTACATTTCATTACATCACATTTATTTGCCTTGCAGTTTTGGATTTATGTTTTTGAAGGTGGTATGTCTACTTAGTCCAAGTTTCAAATGTTTTGTTTCACCACTAGTGGTTTTGTAGATGACAATGTGTTGTCTATATTTTAGCAACCTGGTAGGTTGGTCTATTGATTTCTAAACAATCTATGTCAGCATATATTGGATCAATTTTGTGTAAAGAGACTATGAAATACATGATGGAATCTCATTAGGATCTTTGCTTGCTTTGCAAGGTGGTATGCGATCTTCTCTTGTTTAGTAGTATGTCCCAAATCACTATTTTTTAGTATGAAGTGTTTGTGCGGGTATGAATTGATTTGAAATAATCAAAGGAGTGCACAAAAAATATTGTTACATGTCATAGCAGTCTATTGAAATGATCCACATATAGTTTCCTAGTCTCTCTAGGATCACCTCGGTCTGGAGTTAATGTTTGAAAGTTTGCTTGCTTGTCAGGCTAACTTGTCATGTTGAGTTTCTTGTGCCAATTGTTTATATGTGTGTGCCAATTTTAGTTTTAAAGATTTGTTTCATGTAGGATAGGTCCCAAATATCTTTTATCTTGGAACGTATAAGTTTTCTCTCTATTGAAAATGTTTTTGAAGCCGAATTGATTGTAAATATTTTATATCATATTTCATGCTTATAACCAACATGGTGAAATATTTTGACGGTTGTGGATGGTACAAATAGAAGATCAAATTTTTTTAGAAGGTGTATGAGTGTGTTGTGAATGTTTTTGAGTAGATAATGTGTGAATAGATTTCAACAAAATATCTTTTAATGATGAAATTTTCCAAAAATCATTTTTTGATAGATCGATAGTGAATGTGAGACTATGAAGACAAATATGAGCCTATAAATGGGAAATTTTGCTAAAGGTAGTGATTTATAAGAAACATAGATTATTGAAGCAGATGTATGTACCAAAGGCAGTGAGCCAGAGGTAAAAGATGTATTGATCTATTCTAATTCTATGTTGAGGTTGTGAATTGTTGGAAGAATGAAGAAGAAAATCTCATCTTGTTGTTTTGTATTGTCATTGATGTCACCATGTTATATGAGTTGCAATAGAAAGATTAAGTCTGAATTTGATTTGGTATTCTGGACCGGTATTTGAATTGGTATGAAGCTTACATCCTCCAGTATTTTGGTCTGCAATCATTTGTTGTTGATTATTGTTGCTTGTGGTTTTAGAAGTTGGTGTATGGATGTTGGGAGAACGTACATTCAAAATCTCACATATTCAAATGCTCGTATGGTGAATCGACATTACTCTATTAATTGCAATTTTTCTATTAGGTCTATCTTTGGCCGACCTAATGGATAGATGATATAATGGTGAATTAACTTTGTTTTGCGGATATATGTGTGACCTATCTTAGGTCCATGCTGACATGATGTAGAGTTTTGAGTGTTTGAATTATTTTTGGAAAGATTTTGTGAAAGCTTGAAGTTGGCAGTTGGTATTTTTGATGAATAAGAGTTGCATCTAATTAGGCCAACCTAATTGATGCTTGCAGATGGATCGGGTATATATATTGGACACTTTTTGAAGATTGATATACATGATATAGTTGTGAATGCAAATGTGAAGAAGTGTGAATATGATGAAGTGTTTCAAGTCAGTTTATTGAGCTTCATTGGAACTGAATCAACACTTGTTAGGTGTACATTATCAATTAATTTTTTGGTTGTAAACCATTTTTTCATTGTAATTATTTAGGTAGTGAGCCTCTAATTTTAGACAGTGAGTCCTGGTAGTGAGCCACCCCATTTTTTTAATATCTTATAATCGGTTATACTATACTGTGAGTTGACACTCACTGTGGTTTTTCCCATTTTGGGTTTTCCACGTAAAAATATTGGTGTTCATGTTTTTTGTGATTTCATGTTCTATTAATGCTCTTATTTATCTTCACTATTATATGCATATGAGTTATTGGATGGTATTTGTTTAGTAATTTTAAGAAGATATTGATTCACCCCCCTTCTCAGTATCTTGGACACTCAACAATTGGTATCAGATCTTGGTTCCTTCGGAGAATCCTAATTTAGCTTGAGCAAGATCCCGAAGATGGAACAAATGAATGATAAAGAAGAGCTTCAGTCTATTCTTGAGGATCTTGACAAAGTTGAAAGTGAAAAAAAATATTTGAAAAAAAATCTTGAAGATGCAAATGAATGTGTCCAAAAATTAAAAGAGCAATTAAAGAAGTTCAAAGAAAGGCATAGGGAAGTAACTAATCAATTGAAGCAGGCTAATGAAGAAATTGCCGGTTTGAAGGTGCAAGTAGAGGAAAAGAAAAGAATTGAAGAATGTCTGAATAAAATGGTGGAAAGCAAGTCTTATGAGTGCACTAAGCTTGAACAAGAAATGATGAATCTAAAAGTAGATCTGGAGAAAGTGAAACTATGTGAAAATAATTTCAAATCTAGCTCAGAAAAGCTTGATGAGTTGATTTCAGGGCAAAAATCAAGTAAAGACAAAGGTGGCTTGGGAATGGAAGGAGGTGAAAACTCTAAGGATAAGTAGATGACTCAGAATAAAAGAAAGTAGAAAGGAAATTCAAGGAACTTGGCTAGGAAACTGCCTATGAGACAACCTAATGCACAAAGGTATCCATCCTTCAATGGTAGGGTGTGTGTAGGATCATGATGGGCCAAAAAGTGGCAATATGATGGGTATGTGGCTGATGACTATTTTTTTACCCAAAATTTATGAAACGAAAAGGGTTTTTAAAGGATATTCTCAGCTTTCCACCAATATAAATTATGGTTTATTTTGAATATAATAAGTAACTATTATTCATTTTCTATTCAAATTACGACTAAAGTCATGATTGATAGGCTGATTGAAAAACATCTATAGCTTTCAAACGGTAACACATTTTTTGAATCCAAAACATGTGTCACATTCTATGCTTCACATACTAAAGGATTAAAAAAATAAAAATTGAATTTCATGAAGTTTTTACCATGTTAAGGTGGTCAGACATATGAGTTTTTTATATTTTTTAAAATTTATAATAAAAAATTCATAATTAATTATTTACTTGGAAAAAAATTACAAAAAATATGCATCACATCGACATGAGTCCTCTACTTATATCTAAAATCTTATAAAAATATTATCATATTATTGTGGTTAGGGTGGTGAGACACCTACTTCTTATTTTTCCCTGAAATTTAAGTACTATGCATTGAAATTTCAAATTTTCACCAAATAGATTTTTTTATTTTTTAAAAGAACCTAGTAGTTTAGAAACTACATTCAATTTTCTAAAAATTCTATTATTACATATTTTTGAAATAATATAGATAACTTATTCAAATTTTTACATAAAGTTTCCTAACTCTGTTTTTTCTAAATTTTTTGCCACTTAAGGGCCTATTTTTTCCATGATGATCCTGCACATACCCGGTATTTGTTTTTCATGTAAAAAATTTGGTCACAGGACAACTGAATGTAGGAGTAGGATGAATCAGTTTCCTGGTTCCTTCTTTGGTCAATTTTTTGCATGCAAAAGAATTGGACATAGGGCTAATAAATGTAGAACTCAGATGGTGAATTGGTCTAATGGAGGAAGAATGAATCAATCCTTTAATGGTTGGACGGGTGCGTGGAGATGGGTAGCCAATTTGTGGCCACTTTTTTTAAAAAGTTTTGAAAAGTCATGCACGTTATAACGCGCTCATGTTATGGCTTGGTGTGTTGAGCTTGAGGCTTGGTCACAACTAGCACATAACCTGAGCCTATTATAATGTGCTCGCATTGTGACATGTTAAAAGAAAAAAAAAAGTGAAAAACATTCATTCTTTCATTTTGACTGTGTTTTTTGTTGTGCATTTGGCCAAAACCCCCATTTTCTATGTTCATGTTCTAGGAGGGTATTTTGCAAAAATCTTCATCAATTGTTGCTATTTTATCGCAAGGATGGCGCCATGACAATGAGGAGGTGTGATAGGTAAGGATTGTTTTCTTTTTGTTTTGAATTTGTTAGTTTTAGGTTGTATTTGATATTTATTTATTTGAATTTGTAGGAGATGCAAATCAACCTACAAACCCTCAAAATCCTCAACAAGAAGAGCAACCAAATCCTCAACAACAAAATCAACCACAACAACAACCTCCTTCACTAATCACTCAACACCCTCTTGACACTCAACAAAATTTAATGAGTGAAATTAAGAACAACAAAAAAAAATTGTGGATTTAATTAGTAGGTTTTGTGATCCAAATGGTTCAACCGTGGAAATACTGACCCTGGCAAGTTCATTGAAAGATATGTTAAAAAATGTAGATTCAATTAGCAAACAAATAACTAGATGGAAAGATAGGAGGCACGCGACTAGGGCTTATTACATGGAGAAACTATCATATAAAGATGTAAAGGATTTAAAAATTACAAAAGGTGATTCATGCTCGTTATTCACTAACCCACGCAAAATCAAAATATTACCCTCAATGTGAAGAGGTTTCCTAGTCATTGGTTCCACCACAAACAGATTAGGAACTATTTTTATGATAGGTGGTACATGGTTTTTGATTACCCCCATGCAAAAATTGGGAAGTCCCATAGTATTTCCTTAGGAAACTATACAGTGAGTTCATATTGAACAAAATCCCAAATTATTTTGATATGAGGGAGTTCTAGGGGAGAGGTGGGGGTTTGGCTTAGGATAGACCTAGTGCACAGTCAAATCCTACGTGGCAAGGGAGACGAGCTCTCGCTATGCCGCCTCATGAGCATGTTGTTATGCCTTCTGTCATGAAGGAGAGTGCCGACGTAGAGACACTACACGTGATCAACACTTTGACCCAGAGTGTCATCCAACATACTAGCCCTATTATACATCACCATCCAGGGGAGTCTTCAAGTGGTGGCCTTTGAACCCATGTGTGTTAATCTTGCGAGGTGACTTGTTCATATGACCCCACTGACACTCAGGAGGCTGCTATGCAAGATCTATCTGTAGCTATGGAGATGGAGAGGGAAGTTGACATTTTGCATGAGACATATGGAATTGATAATCAGGTAAAAGTTAGCATGTTCATTGAATTTAATTTATTAAATTTTAATTTTGAAATGCAAGATTAACTAATTTAGTTTTATGATTTTAATAAAATTGTAGGGTCACAGTGTTGAGATTGGATACACTAGCCCTACACCTACTTATTTCTACAGTACACCTATCGGTGGGGTATGTAACTAGTAAACAATTATAAATTTATTGCATGTTAATAGCATTATTTTACGAATGGTATTTTAATATGTAATTTTGGATGTTGAACAAGATAATATTGGAGGTTTCCAAGGAACACCTCCCAGTGCCAGTGGATTTACTCAAACCTACATACAGGTAATAGAATAAAGAGTTTAACTAATGAATTGTACTTAATAGATTTGTGTAGTTTATATTCATATTGTTGATTATGTTGCATTGCACATCATTCAAACTCAAAGCATTACTTCACATTCCAGAACTAATAACTAGATGTTGATAGATGAAAAAATTTCAACTACAAATATAGTTTTTTAGAAATTCAACATAAGCAGTGATGCAATTACTCCACATAGAATAAGTAATAAGTCTAGGAGCAGCTTCCAATTGCATTTTCTTTTCATGGCATTCCATGAGAATGTTTTTTACTACTCGACATATTTTCAAATAGTTCACTGCCTTTTTTATGCTATGGATGTTTGGAAGGAATATATGAAAGAATAATAGTAAGCAATAGCATAAATAAGGTAACGAATTTTTTTGAAAAAATGCCTCAAAGACTCAACCTTTCCAACAACAACTTACATCGATGGATCATATCATTTTTAAACATTTCCCAACCTTTCCAACTTCCTACAATGACTCAATAACCTCTACAACTACTTTGACCCTTGTCATTCCATGCCTTTACACCTTTTTTGCATTTTTACAACATTTGAAATTGACAACTTTGTGAATATTTTGCAATTTTGCACTTTATGCCTAAATTAACTAACTAAGACTATTACAACTTCCAAAATGGCTATTTAAGGCTTATTACATCATCAAAACACCTTAACCAATTCAAACTCCTAAATTTTTGTCATGGAGGCATGTTCTTGCAAAGGTGCACCTACATGACAAACTATGAATGCTTGGAAAAAATATATCAAAGCATAATTTAGTAAGAAATAGCATAGACAAGGTAGTTAGTAGTTTAAAAAAAAGCCTCAAAGAAATGCAGTTTCATGGTGATGGAATGTCATTCCATCACCATGAGACCACATTTCTTCAAGACATTTCTTCAAAAAACTCACCACCTTTTCTATGATACCATATTTTTCATACATGTGTACCAAAGAATTTTATCAAACTACTCACTTCCTTGCTGCTATGGCTAAAAGCCTAAAATAGGTAATTTCCAACAAACTATGGAAGCTTGGAAAAATATCTATCAAAGCATAATAGTAAGCAATAATACCATAGAGAAGGAAATAAACTGTCTGAAAGAATGCCTGAAAGAAATGTGGTCTTATGGTGATGGAATGCCATGACGTGCATTTGTTTGTAATGGCATTGGATCACCACAAGACCCCATTTCTTTGATGAATTCTTTCAAATAGTTCACTGCCTTCTCTATGCCACCATAGTTATCGTACATGTCTACAAAAGCATTTGATCAAATGGTTCTCTGGCTTGCTGCTATGGGTAAAATCCTAAAAACACATCCTTTCGAACAAGATATGGATAGGAAAAATAGTAAGCATGATAGTCAGAAATATATAGTTTAATAAGTACTAAAATTTTTGTTCATTATCTCATACATTATAAGTCATGATGTGGATCACTATTGTAGTTTTTGTGATTGAATAATTTGTTGTTTTATTTTTAGATGTTGCAAGCCGAAAAAACTTTGAATGTGACAAGAGCAATGGAGATCGATGTTTCATCTGCTATACAATCCCCGATGGCTCTGAAAGCAGAGGTATGAGGAAAATTACTAAATTTCAATTTACATTTGTTGTTATAGATGTTAGTTAGTAAAAAAAAACCATTATTGATTCGTAGTTTAATTTCTATTTGGATGGTTTATACAGGGCTTCAACACACCTCAGCCTGGGTGTGCAAATATTTCCCTCAGGGAGAGTGATCATTAGATGGTGGTAAGTGATTATTTTGTTAAATATATCATTTTTTATAATGTAATTTATATATATTAATGTCTTTACTTCTTATTGTAACAGATAAAACTTCACCAAGAAATAAACACTAGGAGAAGTAGTAGGAGCACTCCTCAAGCGTAGCAGAAATGAGTGACAGATGTATTGTCATCTGATCAAAAAGCAAAGGGAAAGAGTTTAGTTCGTGAACATGGAGAGAAATGACTTTTAATTCTAGAGCCCTTTGTTGTATGCCTACATGGTAGTTTTGTAAATATTTTGTATTGGATATATTTGAAATTGTATGCCTATATGGCATTCTCGTAAGCCTATATGGCTATTTTGTACCTATATTTCATACTTATATCAACATATATTGATGTATGCGTACATGGCTATTTGGTTAATACAAATATTTTTTATTGATGGTGTCCATACTTGCATTCTAAATTGATGGTTCAATAGATATGAGTTACATGTATCCAAGTGTATACTTTACAGCTTACGTGTATACTTTGTGACTTACATGTTTTCATGTGTATACCTTGTTTTCATGCATATACTTTGTATTAATTTGTGTATACTATGTATTCATTGTATACTTCAAGGCTTACATGTTTTTGAGTACTTGTGCTTCCCTTATTCACATGTACATGCTTGACTTATTCACGTGTATACTTGTTAATTAGTTAGCCCTAACATTGATCATTGTTGTCCTTCATGGTTTGTCTTGAATATTAATTGATTGATGCTAAAAAATTTTATCTAAAATAAAAAAAAAATGTTTTCAATTGGTATTCCATGAAATGATTCATAAAAAGATTGCAATATATTTAATCCTTTGATTGGAATAGTTCAATTAAGCAAAGGATACACAATCTTCACAACACTTGCAAAACATAATATTCAAAGTAGATGAAGTAGTTAACTTCTTGACACATTATCATACAGACATTTATCTTCAGTAGTCTTTAAACATTTTCATGACATAATCCTGATAGTGCAAAATGAATTGTTATGTTCTTGATGCATCACCATATAAACACGTTGAAACATTTATATATCAACTTTTTGCAATATTATTTCTTGTATATGAAATGGACTGGGGAGAAAGAAAGTTATAATTTATAATACAAATAAGAAATGGACTCAACGTTGTCCTAGACCGTCGAATAGGTCTATTTAACAAAGCAACACCCTCTCAATCACTCTTCCAATTGCAAAACACAATTGGGAAACATTTATGAGTCTACAAATCCATAAAATCCATAATTTTTAGGATGTGATTGCCCCTCTAACCCCACTATCCTCTAAACCCTCACTTTTCTCAAATTTGACTAAGGTTTATTGAAAACCCCATATCCAGATGTCATACAACCTCAAAACCTCTTCCAACACTCTTCATTCTGCCAGCACAAACTTAATTGACCACCAAATTATGTTGCCCCTTGACTTGACCCACTTTTACTCCCTCAAACCTCTCTTTTTCATTCAAAACCCCTCTTTTCCCAAGTAGGGCATCATGCCATAACATTCTTTTGACCACCCTTTTCCTTGCAGACCATTTGAAAATATGAAACTCCATGACCTCACCCTATTTGCAACCTATTCTAACTTATTCTCAAGAAATTTCTTCTTTTCACCTCATCTAGCCTTGCTTTTAAGGCCTAAATTTGGAATTTTGAATAGGGGTAGTGTTAGTAATCTATTCCAATGCCTTTAACAATTCTATTTTCTTATTTGTACTCCCTATTGTACTTACATAATTGACTCAAATGACCCCACACTAATTCAAAACTAAAAGAAAGATTACAAAATGGCCTATCATGGCCTTATTTGATGTTATAATGACTAAAACCACTGAACAGGACCTTCTTCATAAAATGGAGGAACAAGGTGATCCACACCAATGATCATATGCTTTTTGTGTGGAATACTCAGAATTCTCAATCATCATGTGTATGTTTCTCTTTTTTGATTATTTTGAATGTAATCATAAGGGATCAAGCTAGTTGAACGTAGCTCAGAGAAATTTGGCATGTTTGGGTGTGAAAGAGGACCATTCCTATCTTAAACCTACCTATCAAGATGTGTTGGAGTAGTTTTTTTGGTCACACAAATTGCAAAATGAAAGTTGCACCACTTTGCAACTTTATACTGCTTGCATTTGACACTTTTTTCATCAAGTAAAAATTGGACAGCATAGGAAAAAAAATATCGAGATAACAAAAATTGAGGGATGTTATTGTAGAGGGGCCCAATGTGATCCCATAGACTTAGATGGAGAGTTCGTAAGTGTCACGGTTTCCAAGTAATAGACTTTCAAAGTTTGCTTCCTTTTTGCACTTTGGACCCTTAAGGGATCAAACTGGTTGAACATAGGTTAGAGCGATTCCACATGTTTGGGTGAAAAAGAGGACCATACCTAGTGTAAACGTACCCATCCGAATGTGTTCAAATAGTCTATTTGGTCACACAAGTTACAGAATGAAAGTTGCACCACTTTGCAACTTTCAACTACTTGCATTTGATAATTTTTTTCCCAAGTGAAAATCCTCCACCATAGGAAAACCACTTTGAGATAGTGAAAACCGAGAGAGGTTTTTGTAGAGGGGGCCAAAAAAATCCCATAGGATTAGATGAGAAGTTTCTAAGCATCATGGTATCTAAGTAACAACATGTTGAAGTTTGCAACCATTTTGCACTTTGGACTTTTAAGGGATCGATCTGGTTGAACGTAGTTTAGAGTGATTCTGCATGTTTAGGTGCAAAATAGGACCATGCCTAGCGTAAACATACCTATTCGGACATGTTGGAACAGTCTATTTGGTCACATGAGTTGCAGAACGAAATTTGCACCACTTTGCAACTTTGCACTACTTGCATTTGACACTTTTTCCATCAAGTAAAAATCCACCACCACAGGAAAACCACTTCAAGATAGTGAAAATTCAGAGGTTTTTGTAGAGGGTCCCAACACAATCACATAGGATTAGATGAGAAGTTTCTAAGCATTATGATATCTAAGCAACAACATGCTAAAGTTAATTTGCAGCCATTTTTCACTTTAGACTCTTAAGGGATCGATCTAGTTGAACGTAGCTCAGAATGATTCCAAATGTTTAGGTGTGAAAGGGGACCATGCCTAGCATAAACATACCTATTCAGATGTTTTGGACCAGTCTGTTTGGTCACACAAGTTGCAGAACGAAAGTTGCATCACTTTGCAACTTTGCACTACTTGCATTTGACACTTTTTTCATCAAGTGAAAATCCACCACCACGAGAAAACCAATTCGTTATAGTAAAAACCAAGAGATATTTTTATAGAGGGGCCAAACGCTATCCTATAGGATCAGACAAGAAGTTTCTAAGAATCACGGTATCTGAGTAACAACATGCTGAAGTTTGAAGCCATTTTGCATTTTGGACTCTTAAGGGATCGATCCGGTTGAATGTAACTCAAAGTGATTCTGCGTGTTTGGGTGAAAAAGAGGACCATGCCTAGCATAAAAATACCTATTTGGATGTTTTGGAATAGTCCATTTGGTGACATGAGTTGTAGAACGAAAGTTGCACCACTTTGCAACTTTGCACTACTTGCATTTGACACTTTTTCCATCAAGTGAAAATCTGCCACCATGGTAAAACCACTTCGAGATAGTAAAAACTGAGAGTTTTTTTTTGTAGAGGGGCCCAACATGATCCTAAAGGATCAAACGATAAGTTTCTAAGCATCATGGTATTTGAGTAATAGCATGCTAAAGTTTGCAACCATTTTGCACTTTGGACTCTTAAGGGATCGATCTGGTTGAACATAGCTCAGAGCGATTTCACATGTTTGGGTGCAAAAAAGGACCATGGCTAATATAAACATACCTATTCGGATGTGTTGGAACAGTCTGTTTGGTCACACAAGTTGTAGAACGAAAGTTGCACCTCTTTGCAACATTTCATTGTTTACATTTAATAGTTTTTCTATCAAGTGAAAGTCCACCACCATGGGAAAGACACTATGAGATAGAAAAAATTGAAAGGGGTTTTTGTAGAGGGTCCCAATGTGATCCCATAGGATTAGACGAGAAGTTTCTAAGCATCACAGTATATGAGTAATAACATACTGAAGTTTGCACCATTTTGCACTTTGGACTCTTAAGGGATCGATCTAGTTGAACATAGCTTAGAGCGATTCTGCGTGTTTGGGTGTGAAAGAGGACCATGCCTAGCATAAACATACCTATTCAAACTCATTGGAACAGTCTGTTGGTCAGATGAGTTATAGAATGAAAGTTGTACCACTTTGCAATTTTCAACTACTTGCGTTTGATAACTTTTTCTCCAAATGAAAAACTGCCACCATGGGAAAACCACTTTGAAATAGAAAAACTAAGAGAGATTAATGTAGAGAGGCCCAACAGGATCCCATAAGATAAGATGAGAAGTTTCTAAGTATCATGGTATTCGAGTAACAACATACTGAAGTTTGCACCATTTTGCACTTTGGACTCTTAAAGTATCGATCCAGTTGAACATAGCTCAGGGCGATTCCACATGTTTGGGTGTGAAAGGGGACCATGCCTAGCGTAAACATACCTATTTGGATGCGGTAGAACAATCTGTTTGGTCACACAAGTTCCAAAATGAAAGTTGTGCCATTTTGCAACTTTCAACTACTTGCATTTGACAACTTTTTCCCTAAGTGAAAATCTGCCACCACGAGAAAGCCACTCCAAGATAGTGAAAACTAGGAGATGTTTTTGTAGAGATTCCCAACATGATCCCATAAGATCAGATAAGAAGTTTCTAAGCATCACGGTATTCGAGTAACAACATGCTAAAGTTTTTAGCCATTTTACACTTTGGACTCTTAAGGGATCGATTCAGATGAACGTAGCTCGAAGTGATTTTGCATGTTTGGGTGTGAAAAAAGACCATTCCTAGCGTAAACGTACCTATTTGGATGTGTTGGAACAATCCATTTAGTCACACGAGTTGCAGAACGAAAGTTGCACCACTTTGCAACTTTGCACTGCTTGCATTTGACACTTTTTCCATCAAGTGAAAACTACCATGGGAAAACCACTTTGAGATAACAAAAAATAAGAGAGGTTATTGTAGAGGGGCCCAACATGATCTCATAGGCTCAGATGAAGATTTTGTAAGCACCATGGTTTCCGAGTAATACCCCATCAAAGATTGCTGCCCTTTTGCACTTTGGACCCTTAAGGGATTGAGCTGATTGAACATAGCTTGGAGCGATTCCGCATGTTTGGGTGCAAAAAAAGACCATTCCTAGTGTAAATTTACCATGCCTAGCATAAATTTACCATGTACTTAGAAGAAGATCAATAAAATTCATTGTTTCATTGCATTTTTCTATATTTTTACCAAAAATCTGATGTTTCTTTGACCTGTATAGTTCCGTACAGCGTGATTGTGTTCTATTTTTCAATCTATTTGTGTTTACATAGAACAAATACATATTTATAAATACATTTTGATGTTAGGGTGCTTATTTGGTGAAAGGGAATAAGTTTTATGGGGTTTGTGTTGCTGCCCCTATAGATTTTGATGGAAAAAGACATGAAAAATGAGGTTTCACCCTAGGGTTTGATAAAATATTGCATGTAGAGGTTGGGTGATTATCTTTTGAGTTTTTGCAGGTGATTTTAAGAAGGTCTGAGGTGGTGGCATGTTCTAGTAAGGTGTGGAACCATTCCTTTCAATAAACCTTGCTCATACTAGCATAAAATAAGGGATTTGTGGTTTGGCATGGTGGAGTGAGTTTCTCCTAAGACAAATTGCAGATTTGAGGGTTTGGATACATGAGAATTTTTGCCCCAACAAGTTCAGGGGTTTTTTGAATGTTTAAAGGTATGTTCCTTTGTAAATTAGCCCTAGTTAGCCTAATGAGGATAGCGAAGAATGTCATTTTTGATGCACATGTTCCAAGACAATCACTATTGATTTTGAAGTATATGTTGTAACTCAATAATGGCTATCTAGATCAATCATTTGTTTGTGAAGTCATTTGAGAAGTTTGTGAGAAAAGGTCTAAAACTAGGGTCTACTGACCTATTAGACAAGCCAGAGTGAAGGGTTAAAATTGAAGAGATAGAGAGTTGTTGGTTGAAACTTTGTTTGAAACTCATTCATTTGAGGTTTTGTGAAGATTGACACCCCTTTCTTGCATATTCAAATTGAAAAAACCTAATTACAATCCATTCCACCGACCTACTTAACCCTACATTAGTGGAATGGAAATCTTATCACTTAATGGACTCTCAAAACCCTGTTTTGAGGGTTACAAACTAGTTATGATAAAGGAAAAGGAAAAAGTGTTGCAAATACAAAAAACATCATCCTTTATTTACTAATTTTGCAATTGTGCAACTAATGCAAGTTTTTCATTTTTACACCAAACAACATCTTTTGTGCAATATCACTTCTCTAATCACATAATGACCTCTTTGAGACTTTGAATACATTACATATGACCTTCACATGACCTTTTTCACATTGTTTACATTTCAAAATTCAAATTTTGCAAATTTTCCTATTGAAGACATTTAGAGAACAAGGTGCTCTTGCACCAAATAAGAACTCCAAAATTACAATATTTGAGTAAATCTCATTACAAGTAAATCTCATTACAATTAAATCTCATTACAATGCCTTAGGTACTTCATTCTCACAGATTTTTTACAATGTCACTCATACATTCAATATTCTCTTTAAATGTCTACATCATGGGTGCTCATTATGAGGTTAACTTCAATTGAGTAACTTGAGATTCCCTCGCTAGGCTTCACATGCTCTTTTATAATGGCTTCAAATTAGAATTGAGATTTTTCAAGATCAAAAAAATAAGGATGTTGATTGCTTTTTTGGCTGAGATTCTCTTTGATGGCTCATAAATCAACATTGTCTACAATGAGAGACCAATAAATTTTTATTAGTTTACTTACAAATAGGAAAAGTAAAAGAGAAAAATAAAGAGCATCCAAAATGGAAATGAAATGAAAATAGATGGAAGGAACTTATAGATAGGCATGCCGGTCTCTCAACTTAGTCACTCCTGGTCATACATCTTCACTGGGAGTTCCAAGATACCTATTGCACACAACACCTCTCATGAATAGACTAAGTTGAAATTTGAGATGCTCTTATAATGTCTACATCATAGTTTCTCATGATAAGGTTAACTTCAAATGAATAACTTGAAATTCCCTCACTAAGCTTTGCATACACTTTTGTAATGGGTTAAAATCATGATTGAGATTTGTCAAGATCATCAAAATAAGGATGTTGCATTGATTTTCTGGTTGGAAGCATACACAAGGTAATTTAATTGTTAAATAACAAAATTCCTCGAAGAGATGTGGTTTAAAAATGTAATTTCCAATTGTATAGAATTATGTAATTTAAAATGTGCATTGACAACCTAAGGTTATAATAACAAAAAAACAATGATCAACATGGAATATGAAAAATAACAAAAATGAAAGAAAACCATAATAAAATTAAAGAAAATGTGTAAAGACTTCACATACCTAAAGAACCAGAGTTTCAAATGGAGGATTTCAACCCAATTGTGTAGCCTTAGCTTCCTCAACAATTTGACTTTTTCAAAAGCTTGTTCCCCTCCAAACTTCAATTGTATATCAATTTTCAATGGAATTCAAACTTGAATTGATATTATATGTCTTTCAATGTGAAAAATCTACTATTTCATGCAAAGGTGGTAGAAAGATCATAAAAAAGGTGGTGAAATGTGAAAAACATGCATGTAAACTTCACAACATCATCATAGAACCAGGAGAATATGGAAAATGTGGGCCTTGAGATCATGGGTACATTGAATTTTTTTACCGTTTTTACTGCAACACAAAGCACGCTCGCATTATAATGTGAGTGCATTATTTCTTCCTAAAACAACCATATCTCTAATCCTTCAAAATGCACTTGCATTATGAGAAAGTTGGTTTTTTAATATATTTATTTTATCTCTCTTTGTCTATACCCTATATACCCTTATTCTATCTCTCTTCCCTCTACCCTTATACCCTAATTTTATCTCTCCCCTCTACCCTCTATCCATAACCCTTATACCCTCTATCTCTCTCCCACTCCCTCCCTCTCCCTCTCAAGTCTCTCCCTCGTCTCTCAATCCCTATACCCTCTCC